>JAUIMM010000082.1:6985000-7457500 GCA_031769625.1 Taudactylus pleione
TATCAATAACTGGGCAGAGTAAAGAAATGCAAAAGTAGTATTTTCTTCCAATTTAAATTCAATCGATAGTTTCTCACATTGAATCTTGATAGAATACAGGACTGCATTTTAGTTGTGTGACTAAGCAACATTGCATTAGTAAAAAAGTGTTCTACAGTACCTCATAATTGATTGATTCACTTTTTATTCAGTTAGCCAATAAAGGGTTTATTATTATAGAGATGTAGCTGGAAATAAAGTAACTTTTAGTTTATGGAATTGTCCTTATGTTGTGAAACAGTGACACCTAGCAGACAAACTTAGATTTTTATTTTTCATTTTCAGTAAACAAAGGATATAGAGCAACACATATATACCTTTACAATATTTATATGTTATTAATGATGTTTAACCAAACTTGTATATGTTATATCATGAGGAGTTGTTTAGAGTAACAACTACTAGTCACTGGAAGTCATTTTCAAAGCTCCTGCATACTGCAAAACATATTAGGTTAACAGCAATGACCTTCGATGGTCTATCTATTTTAGTGCAGTTTAATAGCATAGCTTAAACTCTTAAGAGACAACTCTGCAAAATAGATGTGAGCTTCAATGCACAACTAGAAAAAAGGTATTTGAAGTTGCATGGTGCAAAGCTGTTAACCTCTTTAATACTACTACTTTTAATCATATAAGCATTGCACTTTTTATAATAACATACTGCTCACTTTAACTCTTCATGTCTCATATTTATTATTAGAGAGCAGGAGCATAGGGACTTTCTTTACAGGTGGCAAAAATGTGTGTACATTACATTATTGAAAACATGCTTCCCAGCAGACTTCAACATTGAGGCAAAATACAGGTCCCATTAAAGTATAGAACAAGACAATATTTTTGCTATCTATGATCTGCTGCAAAATCCAAACGTACTAAGGGCCGTAATCAATCAGACACGAAATGAAAATGATTGCGCATGACGTCATTTCACCAGGTGGAAACTTTTCACCCTATTCAATTCCAAAGACTTTTTGCCTAGGCGAAAAGTCAATGTAATGTAATAGGCGGAAAAGATTTGCCTACGAAACAGGCGGAAAATAGTGCAGAATTGGGGTTTTTGGGGTGCAAAGGTGCGGAAAACACCCAGCACCCTTGGGACAGACCCCCAAACAATAACTGCATCAAAAAACACTAAAAGAAAGTGAGCAACACCCCAAAACATTACTTTGAAAAAGGGGGTAAAAAAGTGCAAAGTGGGGTTACAAACTTTTAAACTAGCGAAATAAGCTTTTGGGAGTCTGTAAGTATGGGGGAGGTATTTTTTTTTTGCAGGTGTTTGCTGAAGGTGAGTTTTTGATGTTTTTTTAAAACTTCAAATTTGCATGCTTGCACCTATTTTCATGTACCCAAATATGACAGGACTACTTCTTTTCTCCAAACAAAACCTGCTTAATGCTATTCTTCATCACTTGTGTAAAGACACAAATTAGAGGTAATTGACAGCACTTCAGTAGGGCTATTCGGGGACATCTATAGTGATCCCCAATGATAGTGCATCTTTTGGGGGGTGTCAGGCTGATTTTCCCATTTTTGACAGCACTTTTTGCCCATTTGAGTTTTGCCGGCACACATTTTGTGTCCTTTAGAATTGAATATGACAAATAGCGGGGGCATGCCCGATGAGTTTCCGTGGTCAAAACATGCGATGTAGGCAGGCGAAGACTTTCCGAATTTTCAAGGCTAATGGAATACGGCCCTAAATTGTATTTGAAATAGCCATATGTCCTGCTACATAAATAAATAATAAAAACACATATAAATACATAAGTACTCACACATGTGTCCTCTCTAACCCTTTGGGCTCTATTTACTACAATCCGCATTTGTAATGCAGATTGTAGTGTGATATTATCGACTGAATTCGCATTGCGAATATCACAGGGATTTACTACAAATCCCTCACAGGGACAGAGCTTGCAAGAAAGCTCTGTCCCTGCGAATCCCCTCCGCACTCTAGTCACGATATTTTTGCAAAAAAATACCATGACTAGTGCCCCGCACATGCGCCGACCGGCCACCACTGCTACCCCCGGCGCTAAGCCCTGCCCCTGACACTAAGCCCTGCCCCCCACAATTGCGGACACCCCCGTGACCCCCCCTCCCTTAATAGCACTTACCTGCAGTCATCGGTGCTCTGGTGATGTCTTCTATGCCTCCGGTCAGCTGATCACCTGATGACCAGGCTGCAGGTGCAGCATGGGAGACCAGATGACCAGAGGGGAGTCATCAACAGAGCCCCGAACACTGGTCCCTGGAGTCAGGTAAGTGAATTTTTTTTTTGACTATTTTTTTCATTATTTTTGCAGTGTAGCAGCCTGCTGTCTGTTTAGACCACACAGCTGATCACTGGGGCCGGCTCCCGGCTCTGCTCTGCCTTTTAGAGAAGAGTAGGAGTCTGGTAACTGGGGGAGACCCTGGATAACACCAACTCAAGGTGGCGTTATTATCACAGGGCTTTCCCCGGTATTTTTTCACAATTTATTTTTAGTAACTTTGGCCAGATCACATATCCCATTACAATTATGGGAAATGCGATCTGATTACTAAAAATAAGTGATACTTAGGGGTTGCAGTACAATTTTATGAATTCTACTCCAATTGCCCTGTAGTAACTTTAGGTGAATCTAAAATAATGTGAAAAGGGTGCAAAGACAACCTTTTTCACTTTATTTTACTAAAAATAATGTTAATAAAAAGAGCCCTTTGTCTCATTACACTAACCATCGACAGCACGCCCCCTGTGGTGCGAGACCCGGAGTGACAGCTTGGCTGTTGCTATCCAGGACTCGTGCATGTGCACGACGGAGTTCCCTCCGTCGTGCGCATGCGCATTTCAGTACCATCGACCCGCTTGCGAGCGTCCTGCGCTCGTGAGCGGGTCTGAATAAGACCCACAGCCTCCTGTATCAGCTCAGGCCCTGTTGTAAGGGTAAAAGTTGATAGTGATGACTACAAAGATACTAATGTTGACTGCATCTGATTGGTCACAACTGTGAAAAGCAAACCCACACTGCAAGGAACCTTAATGTTTCACAAATAATTACTAGGGTAGCTAGCACATGCATTTATACTGTAAGTCATAGGTTTTCTAAATGCAGTCCTCAAGGCACCCCAACAGTTCAGGTTTTAGAGATATCCATGGTTGAGCACATGTGACTTAAGTAGTACTTCAGTCAGTTTGCTTTAACCACCTGTGCTCAACCATGGATATTTCTAAAACCTGGGAGCCTTGAGCATTTCATTTGATAATTTAAAAGGGGTGAGGGCACATCACTGCAGCATCACCGAGCACACAACCAGCTCTGCAGGAGAGAATTTATTATGAGAGCCCAAGCTGCCATACAACTAACAGGAATGCTGGTAACTGTAGTTCCATATTTGCAGCCAGAGAGCTGACTAGGAGAGCAGTGCCAGTGAGCTCCTATACTTCACAGTCCTGCAAGAACACCAGTCACCAACAGGGGGTGGGCAATCCTAAGGATCACCCATTTCAACTGCTGGTGTTCTGCCTGGGAGTGAGAAGCATGACTGTGCTGTAACATGGAGCCCAATGAAGACTGTGGGCAATTCTATTAGGATTGCAAATCAGTATAGGTGGCAGTTGAAAGCCACCCACTGTGACATTGAGCTCCTAGGTTGTTCGCTGGCTTCTGACATGAAACTACAGTTCCCAGCATACCTGGTAGGATCCTTCTGTAGCCAAGCCAACAAAATTAGGCTGGGGAAAATTTGCTGCAGCAACTAAAGGGCTGGCCAGGTGGGTTAAGCCCATTGGTTTCCAGAAGATCAGTATCCATCAGCCACTGGCAGCTTCTCTGACAAAGTTGAATTAGATGTGACAATTTGATAGAAAGCCCAGGCTGGCATGGTCGAATCTCATGCAACCATGCCAGGCAAGTGGTTAAATTAACAGCATGCAGAGATGCGCACATAATTATAATACACACAGAGGTTACCATATGGCAAATGTTTAAGGTAATACAGATTCATACACCCATTCTTAGATTGTGCCAAATAATCCCATTCATCCCACTACTGACTTTGTAAATAAGCAGTGCCAAACCCCGATTCCTAAGTGCTTATGGCCAGATTCCATTGTGGATGGTATTGCACAACCACAGAGAAGTAGCTGTGCAATACCATACAACTAAAACGCAAATGCAGCAGGAGGTGTTTGTTGGAAATAGACACCTCCTGCATGCATCTGCATGCCAATTGCAGTATTTGTAGACACTGTTTTGTATCAATGATCATGATGGTTGCTACTCTCAGCCGGTCTGCATAAGCCAAAGCTTACTCAGCTAGACTGTTGGAACCCCTTCTGTCAGGTCCAGGAAGTCTGCATCCAGTGCAGACCTTGGGCTTGGCAGGCCTACAAAACAGGGGTGGCCTATAAGATTTCTCCAATAGACATAGATAGAAATATACAGATATTTCACAAATCACAATGCCATGCATGTGACACAACATAACACTTTACGGAATCACTTTACATTCCAACAAGTGTGTTTCCAAAAGTAATAAGTCTCAACTTGTTTATATGCATTACCCTTTTCCTAAAACCAGATGTAAAATTTGCCAATCAGTCTGAACATTCACTGAAAAAATAATTGAAATTAATGTGCTACATATTATTTAGTGTGATTTATTTCAGTTTATGTATTTGAAATATATTACATATTTTATATAATGATATCGGGTCTTAAAGACCCATAACTGTTATACTGAGACCAACTCCATGGGGTATATTTACTATTGACTATTTTTGTCATTTTATATTTGGCTTTGTGAATACACACATTTACTAAAGTCAATACTGATAAGAGTCCAATGAAATGTCCAACTTTAGAGTGTACTTATACAATACATTGATTAATTATCAATGTTTTATCCAGTATAAGTATACAAGACCCTTAATTTACTACATTGATTTAAAAACTGACCAAAACTGATGAAAAAACAATGGTAAAAAATGCCAAAATAATAGAATACCAACTGAGACGTGAGTATTGGTCAAAGTATCTTCATGATGCCTATAAAAAGGGACATAACTTTGTGCTGCAATGTGGATGAGGGAATTATGAAATTTCAAGGCTATTCTATGCTCACAGCTTACTGTACATGTGATATGGAATACCCCACCACTTGATTCTGAGAAACCAGGAGACAGAAACAGAGTCCCCTCAGCAACTTCCTGCAGTACCACAGAGCCTACACAGGTCTAGATCCTTCAGTGGGCAATTGAACTTCAATGCTACCTCTGATGGTGAAGTAATTAGGATGCTATGCCTTAATTACACCAATTTAATGAGCCTGTATAACCTCATCAGGGCTCAGCTTGAGCCAGACATGGCAAAGTAATGAGCAATATTAGGCATGCAGTAGCTATTACTGTCTACTCTGCATGTTTTGCCAATGGTTTTTTCCAGTCAGTTACCTCTAGAATGGTGGGCACAACATGGTCAACTTTCTCCCATCATTTGACCCAGGTTATGGAATCCCTGAAAACCTTCTCTTATTGCTCAATCTGCTTTCAGAAGTCACAATGACATGAACTAGAGAAGCTTTATCACAGGCATGCCTTATGTATTGGGAGCTATAGACTGCAAACACACTTTGGCTGAGACCACCTAAATGTGTCCTGCTACATCTTTGCTCCACATGCCATGTAGCATACCCTACTGGTTACGCTGTGCCATGGTATATTGAGTTGCATCATAATGTACTAAGACGCTGGAAAAGCCAGAAAGTGTAATACAACTTTCTGTCCACCAGATGTTGCTTTTCCTTCACTCCACTGTGCATGTGTAAAAAAAGACAATGCAGTGTCTGTAGCACCGCCCGCTTATTAGCTGACTGAACCTGTCATTCAGTACACTATAGAACAATGTGTTTGTCATGGATTAAGACAACCTGTAATTGCCTTAAGTGTGCTACAGAAGACACACAGTCAGTTTGTAATCCAAATACATTCTTTTTGGGCTGATATTTGTGGTTCAGTTATGATTTAATACAGCACTGCTAAAACCCCACTACTGATTTCTATGGTATGACATCAATGCGTGAGTGCCACACATCACAGCTGAAATTGCCGAAACAGCATTGGCAGTCTTTCATAAACTAGCCCACCATGCAGGCTTATTACAGCACTTTATACTGTATTAAAGACTGTTTATACTATGCAGTAGTGTATGTGATTGACCTGCCTGTCAGGGCTTACTGTGCTATTCTATTCTGTAGTGCAATATCCATCCACTGCTCTTTTATTCACCATTGTAGTTTTAATCAGTGGAGCATTGGCCACCCAGGGGTGAAGTTGTATAATGCATGCCGTGGATATTGTCAAGTATCACTGTGCCTTACCGTGCATGACTGTGCTATTCTCATGTCCCAACTTAGAAGTCTGTATGGCATTACTTCAGCAACAATGTAAGAGGACACATCTGTAACAGGGGTGAAATTTATACTAATAGGCACCATACTTATTCAATGAATGTGCAGTTGGTGTGTGATGCAATCAGCTGATTGTTGCTTTATGTGCATGTGTATGCATCACAGTGTGCAGGCGCGAACCCACCACTGCCATCAAGATTGTGATTGCAGCAACTACACAGACCCATTGCAGAGTGATTGACAGGAAGTACCATTTGGAGGTGGTGACAGAGGGTGGATGGCAAATGCAGGTGTGCCAAGGTGTTTGAACACTGTTGCAGAAGTGTGCACAAATTGCCATATGCAGCTTGGGCTTCCACTGTGTGCGATGAGGTTAGCAATTTCTAAACAAGATGAGACCTTATGCAAGTGTGTGTGAGGCTCCAATGTAACTCGATGTTACTGATGGTTCTGCAGTCTTGCTTAACATTTCGTATGTGTGCAAGGTAAGGTGGGGATCCTTATGTTGTGCTGCAATGGCATAGCAATCGCAGAAGATTGGCATATCTTCACATTGAGACTGCATGTGTAATTGCCATTGCAATCACAGTTGCGATCCATACTGAATCAGGCCATATGTCTGCAGTGTCTCAGTGACACTGATACTGTATTTCAATTATTCACTGGGACCAGTAGTATTTAGCCACACTGTAACTAAATATTTTCTGAAAATGTCAAGATGTCATCCAGGTAAACCACGAGCATGCTGTACAGCAAGTTGCAGAATATCTCATTCACAAAACTCTGGAAGACAGCTGGGGCAATACTCAGTCAAAAGGTATGTCCATATATTCCTAGTGCTCATCTCTGGTGTTAAATGCTGTCTTCCATTCCTCATCTAAGCTGAATCAAATTATATGCCCTATGGAGATCCATCTTGATAAACACTGTGGCTCCTTTGATTCAAATAAAGAGTTAGGTATGAGGGGTAATGGGTACTATTGCTTAATTGTCATCTCATTGAGACCTCAATAATCAATGCATGGATGGAGCCCACCATCCTTTTTCTTAACAAAAAAGAATACAGCACCTGCTGGTGAAGATGATGGGCGAATGATTCCTCTTTATAAATTATTCTTAATGTAGTCAGACATGGCCTTCATCTCTGGAAGTGAGAGAGGATAGACTATACCACAGGTGGGATCTTCCCACGGATGAGATCAATGGGAAAGACTCATACTCAATGAAGTGGCAGTGTTTCGGCAGCCTGCTTACTGAAAATGTCTACAAAGTCTGCCAATGTCTGCCAATCTCCACTGGAGCCACTCCCGGAACCTGTGTAATTTATAGGTGTCCTCATTTTTAGGAATTGTGTGACAGTGTGTGGCCCTGAAGAAGTTCAAACCTAGGCAAAAACCTAATCCTGGCCAAACTAAACAACCATGCTAAATGTGATGGAGCTAGGTCTAAATTTCTGGATGTGCATAAATGACAAAAAGATAGACAGACAGATAAGCTTTTTCACTTATTATATAGATAATTGGGTAAAAAAACATGGAATATAACTAAAGAAGAATCAAATGCTTTAGAAGAAATGGAACAATGGGATGACATTGTGTTAAAACTAGGGATGTGCAGGCTCAGTTTTACTCGGATTTACTCGGTTCTTATCGCCACTTTACCGCAAATTCGGATTTATTATATTGGCTATCCAAAACACATGATAGGCGATAGCCAATAAAATGCCGTTTAAAGATCCGAGTAAATCCGAGTAAAACCGAACCCGCTCACCCCTAGTTAAAACCCTCTGATAAAGGGAGAATATGGTCATTTGATCAAAAGAAGCATTTCATAAGGAGGTATGGAGCATTTATCAGACAAATCTTGCTAAAAATATTTGATTTTTAATCCCACTTCCCATTACATCAAAATATACAAAAATATTCTCAACACAGTATACAAAAAATGGATTATTAATAAAAAGGAATATGAATTCCATAAAGTAGAAAATACAAATTGATACACACTTCCATAATTCACAAAAATAAAACATGCTCCCCAGGGAAACCAATAGTGTTACGTATTGACATTCGTTAGATGTGTGTTTCAGTTAGGAACACTAGCAAACAAATTAGTAAGCAGATCAATTACGTATTTTGACGAATCAGTATGTATAAATATATTTATGTGAATGCTCCCTGCAAAAATCAACAGTGTACTGGCTGTCAGAGTTAACTGTATAACAGCTTTCAAAAGTAATTAGGTAACGGCGGTCAAAAAATATTGTATGTACCGGCTGTGAAAAATAATTGTGTGCTGGTAGTTGAAAATTAACTACAAGCAGTCAAAAGTAACTGTATGACAGGGATTACAAACAAACTGTGTAATGGCTATCAGAATTAACTGTATGGAAGCTGTTAAAAATAACTAGGCACCGGCTTTAAGAAAAATATCTATATACCGACTGTAAAAATGAATTGCATGCGAGCGGTTAAAAAGTTAAAGCCTCAACTGAATACCAGCTATTAAAAGTAACTGTATGCTGATGATCATAAACAAACTGCAGTTGGTTTAATGAATTCTGGGAGAGTAATCAAACATTAACTACAGTATGTGTTGACTGTTTAAAGAACTCTGTGTAGATGCAGCATCACACTAAAAAGTGGAATAACACAGAAATTAATTAATAAAATGATCTGAAGTATAAATTAATTAGCGAATTGTCCACTAGAAACTTACGATCATTATTACTTAATTGCTATGCACTTTACAAGATAGGAGGAGCATACGTTTTGTTCTCCAAGCAACCGTATGGGGTCATGATACAGAAGAGGTTTCTCCTAATAGCAGTTACACTTACTAGATGAATTATCTCCTTTTCTTAATGAAGAGTATAACAAACCCAAATACAACTGTAATCTAATAATTATTAACTACTGTTCCTACTTGTGGTTAAGTTCTGCTATCAATTTGCTACTGCTTACATGCTTACAAAATTGTAACACAAAGATACATGTTTAATTATCTAATTTTGCTTTGTAACAAATGTAACAACTTAATATGTTAAATCTACAATTATGAGAAATACTTTGTTTTATGAAATCAAGGAACACTGAAAACAAATTTTCCTTGTTTTTAAACATTTATTTCTTATATAGAAATATTTTATGTGTATTCATTGTTAAACATTATCTGTGGCATTAGAGTGCAAACATACAGTAGAGATAATATTTATTTTCTATGGTTAGGATATAGTATATACTTATTGACTGTAGGGTAGCACCACATTCTATGTTGAGACAAAAAACAATTAAGAATAATATTGATATATAGAAGTTACCCTCACAAATATCTCTAGTGTAGATCAAAATATTTTCTTTTCTCTACCAGAAATAGACAAGACAACTTCCAACAATTGCGTACATAACTCCAGAAACTCCACCGAACAACAAACTCCTATATATCTTTCCACTACCAAACTAACCATTGTACACCCTCACAACATGTTGCCACATATTTTGGTATTTTGTATGGTGTTTGTGATGTGCTATGTTTAAACCAAAAGAAAAGCACTAGGAAATTGTCATAATTTTTTTGTCAGATATCTATTGTTTTCCATCAGAATGACACTGCTACAGTATTTATTGTTTGATTCTATTGAAAATTGAAAATCTGACTGAGTTTCAGACAACAAAAATATAATATTTATATGAAGCTTGAAAAAAATTAATTGTTTCCAACTTTGGAAAACTTATTGTGCCAATAGGCTTAAAGATAGTTGGAAAATAGATAAAAGTAGTATCATAGGGTAATATTTTTTGTTCAATATAATGCATTATGCTGCATAATAGTGGTGGAAAATAAAGGACGCATGTATAAAACAGGAAAAGCAAAGTATCTGATGCTTACAGCAAAAATTTGGAAAAAGGGGTTATAAATGGAGAAAATTATGGTGGATTGCAAAAGTGAGAGTGGCAGAGAGAGGGATAAGAGGGGGTATATGTCTCACTAAAGAGTGAATATCAATATAGGATAGTGGTGAATGGGAGCAGACACAAAGAAATGCTTGGGTAGGTTAGAAATGGAATTCTTATAAGAGACAGATTTTTTAAACTGCAGCCTCCTTTGCTATATGTGACTGAATTCAGAGAATTTATCAGGTGTGGAAAGGATTATATCCTTCATGGATGTATAGCATTTAATTCTTTGGAACCAGACTTACATGTGTGGGTGGGTAGATTTCCAGAACACTTGTGTAACGGCACATGCTGCATTGCTGAGATGGTTTATGAGTGATTTTTTATAAATGTCAATGGGGGTTGTCAAGTGAGATAATAGCAAGAAACCTAAGGGCTGTTGGGATGTCGTATGAGCTTAGAAGTGGAGATAATGTGAGCGATTCAATTGTTTTTTATGTTGCAGTAATTAATGGGCATCCAATATAGAAATTCAATTATTTTGAGTGCTCATTAATTGTCATGCTCTTCAAGGCGTAATTAAACTTGGCTCACCAAGTTATTCCAATCAGGGGAAAATCCCACTAAATGTGAAGTACAGTTGTGAGCCTACATGAGTGTGGTTTTGCCAACAGATGAAAGGGGAAGGGTAAACATTTTATGAAGTAGTGCAGTTCATCTATATCAAAAAGATAATAATTTAAACTGTGTTCCACAACAGTATTACAGGTGGAGCTGGAGACAGATTTTTGGACATTTTTACACCAATCTCTTTTCGATAAAGAAAGATTCAGGTCCATTTCCCAGGCTCCAGTACAAGGGGGAGGGACAGTGAATGGTTAGCTAATAAAAGTCTGCATAGAGTAGAAATTGCGTGGGTGGGTATTTGTGGGAGACACATAGTGCCCGATTCAGACCCAGACACTAAGAAGTGTTTCCTCGTAGCTGCCAATGGTTCATATTGTGTGCATGCAAATGCATTGCAGTGCACGTGTGCTAATAATAGTGGAGGATCAGGAAGCGTATGCTCTCTGCTACCAGAGAGAGTGACAGGAGAAGTCATTTGTGGTGGTAACAGCGACTGGCCACTAAAAATGGTTTCAGAGGCATGCATAATTATTAGGCAGCGTCATAGTACATGTCACTTGGTTGAATTTCACAGGAAGTGATCGCAGTGCTTGAGGTAGGGTATAGTCTACTTCAAGCACTGCGTTCGCTTCCGATGGTACCCGATGTACCCATGGTTGCATACACTTCCTGGAGATGATGTGTAAGTTGGCGTCTTAAGACAGGCTGGTGGAAGCCTGCATACACAAAGTGATAGCATGGCCAGACAAAGTGGGAGTGCTAATGCCTTGCCGTGCGTTTGCCTGCCATGCTGTCACTTTGCCAAATTTGCATATGCTGGGAACAAGCGTTTGCATCTTGCAACCGGGTCTGAATCCAACCTGTAGTCTCTTAAATATAGTGTGGTCCCTCCTAGCTAGGGCTAGACTGTTGGAGGTATAGAAAAAATAATTGAGTTTAATATTCTTCCAAAACTCCAACTGATGGATGGACCATTTATCTCAAACATCAGAGAAATGACAGTTTCACAAAGAAGACACCAGCTGGCTAACCCTAGAGAACACATTTGCAGTCCAGGTTAAAATGCAAGACATTTTAGTTCCCAAGGTTATCCCAGAGTTTTCCAGAAATAAAGTAAGGGGACCAAATGTGGAGCATATATAGGACCTTTCATAATGTTTTCCAGCAAATGAGAGTGCAATTAATGGTAGGTTTGAGAATGAGGGAGGGAGAGTATATGTGAATGGTTAGCTTACAAAGTCTGCATAGAGTAGAAATTGCATGGGTGGGTTTTTGTGGGAGACACACAGTCTCTTGAGTATAGTGTGGTCCCTCCTAGCTAGGGCTAGACTGTTGGATGTAAAGAGAAAACTATTGAGTTGAATATTCTTCCAAAACTCCAAATGAAGTATGAAATTAAGTAAGGGGACCAAATGTGGAGGATATATATGGGAGCTTTCATAATGTTTTCCAGCAAATGAGAGTGTTATTAATGGTAGTATGAGAATGAGGGAGGGATTGTATATGGGAAAGCAAGGAGGCAATTTCAGAGGATAAGCAAAGGGAGTCTTCTTTTATGGCAACCCACTGTATGGTGTCTCTCACCTTAGTCCACTCAAGGATTCTGGTCAGGATAATGGCTTTGTAGTAGGTTTTAATATCTGGTATTTGAAGGTCTACTCTTAGTTTCCCTGGAATTAAAACATTTTGTCTAGTGCAAGGATATTTTCTAACTCAGATAAAGTTAAGAATGAAGGTTTGGAAGAATGAGTTAGGAACATGTATTGGAAGGGTTTAACTAACATAGAGCAGCCTTGGAAGGGTATTCATTTTTATACAATTATTCTACCCAGCTAGCAGAGTGGTTTAGTCAGAGCAAAGGGCTTTTAATTTGTGGTGTGAAGATTCTGGAGGGGTATTGTATAAAAGAAGCATAAATTCAGAAATAGGCTGCACAATCCTCTAATTATTACCCAAATACTGATTATTGTATATACAATTCAATATTTAGTACCACAATCTTATTAAAATAAAATAGTGCATGTAGTAAAAAACTCCATGCAAAAGTTGCACATGAACAAAAATTTAACTTAAATTAGCTGACATATATAATGGTAACTTTGTTAATATGAGTGAACTATGTCTTGCAACAAAGTTATTTGTAGTGCACTACAATAGCTAATTAAGAAATAAAAAAAAAAATACTTTAGTGCAAAAAGAGTCAAGGTTCTAATACCGTACTCTGTGGATTTCATGTGAGGAAATGTAATTGAGATAAATGCTGGTAATTGTTAATAGTATCAGGAGAAATAAAGCTCTGAATGATATCCTTTTAGTCCAGATCGAGTACTGTGGGCGATCCCCAGGCTTGTATCTTAGGTCTGTACAGACTGCCATGCAAAGTAGAGGCTGTTTATGGTTATCACCCAAGGCTACACCAGAGCTCTGTTGGGGATGACCATGGTCTGTGTTAGGTGGCTTAGGAGGATATATTGCTGCTGTTGCTCTCAGTCTCCAGCTGCTTGTTGCCAGCCATTTGCAGCATGATAACCAGAGTTCACTGCTATGTACTCACTCCTGATAAAGAATTTGCAGTTTCTCCACTTAGTATCCACAGGCAGCAATTATCATTTGGCTTCCAATAAGTGGTTATCTAAGTTCTATCATCAAAAAGGCTCAACGCATTTCTGTGCTGTTTAGCACCTTTGTCAGAAGCATGATGTCCCATTTAAAAGAGGCAGTCTGGGCACAAGGGAAAATGTATGTTGGCCTTATGCCTGTAGAACTTGTGACCATTAAACTCAAACCAGGTTCACAGCCAGTAAAAGTTAAACAATATCCCTTAAGGCCAGAGCAGATGGAAGCAATAGACAAACAAATACAAGATTACCTTAAAGCAGGTGTGCTTAAGGAATGTAGATCCAGTAGGAATGCCCTGCTTTTTCAGATTAAACAAACTATCCCTAAATGCTGATGGGTCACCTTCATTCCATAGGATACATGATTTGCGGGAAGTTAATAGATGCATGGCTGTAGATGACGCCATAGTGCCAAATCTACACACATTGCTGAATAAAATACCTCCCAGCTCCTTGTCATGAATATTCCTTGCATGCATAAGGCATTTTAACCTAGCCACAAGGAGGAAAATAAAAGCCACTAGCTTACTATTCAGTGCAGCTTGATCCTGTAATACGTGCAGCCCTCACCTGCATACAATCAGTTGCTGCAGCAGCACTGATACTTGAGAAAAATACTGATATAGTTCTGGTAGATCAATTAATGCTGATGGTCCCACACGCAGTTACTGAAATACTTAATCAAGCACAAACTAAACATCTCTCAGCAGCTAGATTAACTAAATATGAAGTAGCACTGTTAACACCAACAAACACGATACTTAAAAGTTGAACTATATTGAATCCTGCTGCATTCATTCCTTCTGCAGGAATTAAAAGAAGGGAGGGAATGCAAACACCACTGTAACAGAAATACTGAGGGTGATAGTGAAGAAGTAGCAGATACTGAAAATACAATTTTTTTTTTTTATTTTGAGCATGAATGCATTGAACTTATCAGGCAAGAAACAGCATCAATTTCTTCCATCACTGTCATACCACTGCCGGATCCTGATCTAAATCTTTTATATTGATGACTCTAGGCAGTGGCGGGCTGGGCCATGTGCCACCCGGGCCACAGCGTAATGCGGGCCGCGGGCTGGTGCAGTCTGTATCACTGTGACACAGACTGCACCACGTGTGTAGCGCTGACCAGACGGAGTTCGGTCAGCAGTACACTGACAAACACACAGCCGCCGGCTCCGGCAGCAGTGTGTTTGTTGTAAGCAGCAGCCAATGAGAGACTCTCATTAGCTGCTGCGCCCACTGCGGGAGCCGCTTCATCTTCCGGCTCCCACAGTGGGCAATGGGAGAGGCGTCATCATGTCATATGATGTCTCTCCCATAATGCAGAGCGCCCCGGCCCAGGAGGACAGACGGAGGAGCAGATGGCGGTGGTGGGAGCGGGGATTCAGGTAAGTGTTTTTTTTTATTTTGTTTTTTATATTATGTGTGTCTACTGGGGGGGGGTCTGGCACTACTGGGGGCACTACAAAGGGGGGACTACTACTACTGGGGGCATTACAAGGGGGGTGGGGGACTACAACTACTGGGGGAACTACAAGGTGGGAGACCAGTGGCAGGCTGGGCCGGGGGGCAGAGTGCCATGTGCCCCCCGGGCCGCAGCGTCATGCGGGCCGTGGGCCGGTGAAGTCTGTGTCACTGTGACACAGACTGCACCGCGTGTGTAGCGCTGACTGGACGGAGTTCGGTCAGCGCTACACTGACAAACACACAGCCACTGGCTCCGGCAGCAGTGTGTTTGTTGTAAGCAACAGCCAATGAGAGTCTGTCAGACTCTCTTTAGCTGCTGCTGCGCCCACTGCGGGAGCCACTTCATCTTCCGGCTCCCGCAGTGGGCAATGGGAGAGGCGTCATGATGTCATATGACATCTCTCCCATAATGCAGAGCGCTCCGGCCCGGGAGGACAGACAGAGGAGCAGATGGCGGCGGCGGGAGCGGGGATTCAGGTAAGTGTTTTTTTTTATCTTGTTTCTTATATTATGTGTGTCTACTGAGGGGGGTCTGGCACTACTGGGGGCACTACAAAGGGGGGGACTACTACTACTGGGGACATTACAAGGGGGTGGGGGACTACAACTACTGGGGGGACTACTACTACTGGGGACACTACAAGTGGAGACTACTACTGGGGGCACTACAAAGGGGAGGGGACTACTACCACTGGGGACTACTACTACTGGTAATGCATATTCATTAAAAGTTATATTTTATTATTCTTTCTAATATCTGCTATAAGTGTGCCCTCAACACAGTTCAGTACTCTTGACTTCTTTTCATACAGTAGTTACATGAAAGTAGTAGTAGTAGTGAAATTTTGACTCAGGAGAAGCATCACCTAAATATTCATATAAGTCCAGTTTGGTTTCTTATTTTGATTTGGTAGTTTCATATTCTTACATGATAATCTTCAAATAATTTACCTTTGCCTTGTGCGAGACTCATGTCTTTTTATACATTTTACCAACCCATAGGAGTGTCTTTGCAGTGTTATATACATGTCAGGAAAATTCAATACTTGTTTACAGTGAGCAGATGGAGATGGTACATCTTTTGCACCCAACTTTGGGTTTTTCTGAGTACCAATTATGATGATGACGGCTGAGGTGACAGACATAAGAACATGGGGCAGGATAGGCTCCCACATGCAGGCACATTGGTTTTTAGTGTGCATGGTATATTCATGCAATACCATAATGTATTAAGCAGACACGCCAGCCAGATAGAAAAGTACCCAGAGATGCATCTGAATTAGCCCCTTTGTCTCCTGTCTTGGTTTTACATAAAAATGTATATATATATATATATATATATATATGTATATATATATATATATATATATATATATATATATATATATATACAGTATATATAGTGAACCACTTTAGGGAAAGGAGCACAGAGACTGGCAGTTTTACAATCTGTGTGTAACTTTTATTTCCGGCACTCATGTGCAGTGCAAATGATAATAGTAACATGTTAGTAAAGCTAAGTAACAATAAAGTGCAGCATCTATACATGTTTAAATATACTCCTTGTATATATAGTTTTAAATGCTTTTACACATAAATAAGCAATGCTAAATAAATGAAGATAAATTCATTAACTCCATTGTGTGGTGTATTTGAGGTACTGTAATATTTTGGGAACACTTATTGGCAAATCTGAGCAGTAAAAAAATGCTAAATTGCTAAATTTTTTGTGACAAACATATTTGAGTAACAGTTATGTAAATTTATGTTACTGTATCTCTATATTGATACATTAGCAATGGAAAAACCTTTTTTGTACTGCTGTACAAAAATATTAATTTAGAGCACATTTATTAAGATGGACTTTTTCTGGAATATCCCTTATAGGCAATACAGTAGACTTTTGGATGTTTTATTATTGCTCATTTTAAAGGATAGTGAAGGAAAGATTTTCTTTCTGTTCAGGATCGACTTTTCCTGATGAAATACTTGTGCATAATACAGCTTCAAACAAATACAGTATAATATAATTTTAAAGAAGCAATGTTTAATCTACACTTTTGAAGTGAACATCAAAGACTGGTGATCTTAATACTTCAGAATTTATTTCCCTTGACATATATGGTAATGTTAGCTGGTTCAGCTTGACAAATGTTCTTTAGAAAAAACTATTTACAATGAATCTTATGTTTCTATTTATGATTTGCATGTTAATATATATATATATATATATATATATATACACACTCTGTAAAAAATGAAATTGTGGTACAGTATAATGAAGCATACTATATGATGTAGCCAGGCAAGTATTTTAAATAATACTTTTATGTTTTAAAAATATGTTTCGAAATGAGTTGCAAAATTCAATATAACTGTTAAAGCATGACAATAGTTAGTACAGCTACAAGGATTTTTAAGAATTTGGATTTCATAGATTTTTTAACAAAGTAGTTTCAGTCTCTCTTTTTAATATATATATATAATTTTTTAATTTAGAATAGCTAAAAAATAATAAAAATTAATCTGCTGTATACAAAATGAGGACTTCCAATCTACATCTGATTTTTCAGTACAACTTTTTGAATTAATGTAGACATGTCATAGAGATTTGATAACAATTTAATATTAGTGCATGAGTAAAGCCTAATTAGAATCCACAGTCTGTATTATTAACACACATCATTAGGCTGAATACTGTATCCTTCACTCTCTCAGATGTGAGCCTTAGGCAAAATGAAGAGTAACTGTTGGTTGATGCTGTTCTGGGGTAGAGACTTTGAACTTCATCATTTTCATTAACAGGGTGAATTTGCATGTGATCAGTTAGAATTAATTTATGACAATGTGCTGTAGACTTATTTGCACTGTACTACTCAAAACTTATTTGGGGGAGAGCTGATTGCATCTGGCTGTGTATGCTCATGGTAAAGCAAATAAATGATCTCAAATATTCAAAGTTCTGACTGTAATTTGACTGGTTCAGTGATTTAAAACATTCTTATTATTACTCATGAATATTGGATTTCTGCTGATATTATAGCTCCCCTCAGTGAAGCTTATGTACTGTAGTCATGTAGAAAACTTATATATACATATGGATCAGCTTTCATTGAATTTATTCAAGTACATTATTTACCAAGAATCACCAATTAGATAGATAAATATCATACAATTTCCATAGAATAAGAACTATTTTAACATGTGATATTCTATAAAATATGAAATAAACAAGCAATAGTCTGCATAATAAATCCTGCTTCACACGATTTTATATAGTTTAGTAAGTTATCTTTAAAATGTGATCCAATTTAAAGGACTTAAAAAAAGTTGTTGTTTTTTTTTTCATTTAACACATTTTGACATTAATATATCCAATATTATCAATCAATCATTCAATCAATCAATATTTTTTTTTTCTTAATATGCAGTGGTTTGCAAAATTAGAAACTTAGTATAACATCCCTTTGCTGCAATACAGTAACATGTTTGTATTGTTTGGGAGTGATTTTTGTCCATTCTTCCTACCAGATTTGCTCCAAGTTACTCAGGTTGGTTGACTGGTTCTTGTGGACTGCAATTTTCAAATATTGCCAAAGGTTTTCAATTGGAATGAGAGCTAGACTTTTCCATTGTAGAAGATTTGCCTTTCTGTAGTTCAAACAAGTCACCGTTTCTTTGGACTCAAACTTTGGCCCTGTGTTTGAGATCCTTATCCTTCTGAAAAGCTAATATTTCCCAAGCTTCTCTAGCAGACTAAATAATATGTCAAGTCCCCACTTCTATGGAAAAGCATTCCCACAACATGTTGCTGCCACTCCCATACTTCACTGTTGGGATGGAGTTTGCTAAGGAATGGGCAGTGTCAGGTTGGCACCACACAACATTACCCCATTTATCAGGGTCACTCAGATGTTTTTTGGCAAACTCCAAATATGTTTTGATGTGTTTTTTTTCTTTAGTAATTTCTTCTTTCTAGTTACCCTCCCATGCAGGCTAATTGTATGCAGAACTTTTGATATGGTGCACATTCACTCCAGTCTCCGCCACTAAACTCAGCACAGGTAGCTGCTTCAAAGCATAGGTGCCAGCTCTGTGGGTGCTGGGTTCTTGAGCACCCCCAATATTTTGTACTGCTCCCAGCCATATCTATGCATAGCATGTTTCAGTTATAGTATATGGTGGATGTAAATTAAAAAAAAAAACAATTATTTTAAAACATTGGATGCCATGCTTCAAAGTGATAGCTGGCATCTTTGTGGCTTTTCACACAAGTTTCCTTCTTGCTCTGATGCTGACTTTACTTAGATATTATTCTGTAACATTTTCCTGTCTTGTGCATGTCTACAACTTTATCTTTCATTTTCATGGAATGCTCTTTGGTCTTTATTTTCACAGCTTTCAGTCTGATTCGCAGTATGACTAATGTTCTTTTGAATTAGGAGGTAATTTATCTATTATAGCTGACCTTGTTAAATGGTCTGGGAAAAGGTGGATAGTATTTGGAGGTTAACATAATGACCCTTATAAAATCAAACTTAATAAAATTTGTCAATACAAGAGTATAAAGATTTAAGTTTAGGGGTGCTGAGTGGTTGAGTTGGTTAAGTGACTCTGGGAAATAGGGCTCTATGTTTAACAATAGAGCATTCTCTGTGTGTGAAACAGGGGATGGGAGAGTTGGGTTAGGACATGGAAGAGGAGGAAGCAAAAAAAATTAAAGAACATCTCATCATTTGTATAACATTGCTGGCTCATCATAGAAGTTGAGATAAGTGTTGTGGAATGGCTTGTGTGGAAGGTTATGCCAAAATTCAGAGTATATCATAGACATATTGACATTGCTTGAGTGTTTTCATTATGTAGTTCTCCATATGCACTTGTAATTGACACAGGAACCAATACAGTATTTCAAGTATTGCTGATTGAGAATTCAGGTTATGGACTAAAGGGTTTTTTTACCTTTCTATAATGGTTTAAGTGAGGTCTTGAAAGATTTAGACTTGTAAATAACTTGTTTATTATAGAGCTGCTGCAGATGTCTGAGAGGTAACAAAAAAAGGGGGGAACAACAGTGCTGTGGGACACCTGAAACCCAAATAGATGGCAATTAACTCAAAAACAAGTTAAATCTGTTACAACTATAGTAAATTCAATGTAAATTAGACATCGTTGGCCAATGAAACACACATGAATAGATATATAAATATATATATATATATATATATATAAAGGTAAAAAGTAGCCAATCAATGTAAAAAAATGTTGAAATTACAAAACATTGTAGTTAGGTATATGAAAACAAAAGGTAAATAGTTCAAAACAAGAACACTTGATTTCTAAGAGATTCTCATACCAACCTGAGGATTCTCTCATTGTTTGTCCTAGGCCCCAAGACATGACAATCAACAGCAGAAATTGGGGTTGAGGATGGGAATCTCCTCTTAACTATACTGTTCTTGGGACTACCACGCCAGCAGATCTCTCACTCTTTCTCCTCTACAAATTGTGTATGAGACTTAGCAGCAGAGCCTGGTTGTGGAATCTTTAGCCCCCCCTAAACTATACACCCTATCTTGGGTTTATAAGATGACCTTACCATATACCTGTTTCAGCTAACAAATGTAGACCTCTATGGGGTGATTATACTCTGAGGTCACTTGATATATCCATTTGAGGTGGTACTACTGTGATTTGGTTAGTGGAACCATAATATATTCTTCTATACCTTCCCAGTGGTCCTTATTTCAACCTATCGAATCACCCATTTAGTGTCCAATACCATTAGGCAAGACAACTCAGGGTGACTATTGGGGTTGTGGACTAATACCACTGTTGACTAATATTCCAGGGGGTTACATGACTAGGAGATCTCTCACTCCATTTTCTCCACCTTGAGTGTGAAAGGAGCAGAAGAGCCTAGTTTTGGACCTTATACCCCTTACCTTGTCTATCTACTATTCCTGTTACAACCCTATTTGGGTATTATTACATGCAGCTGCTTATTCTTAATGTCATAGAGTACAATTTCAGCATCTTTCGACCTGGTGGTTTTTATATCGTTATACATGTTTCATGTAGTATTGGCTATTAAATGTTTTTTCTATATTTCGCCTATCTTATCTGGGTTATTATAACCGAGATCTTTATACTCACCCTGAACACACTTTTTCTGGTCAGGTAGTCTCATACATGTGTAAGTCCTTTTTATACTTGATTTTCAGATATTAAAAGTTATATTTTATACAAACAATTTAGATATACAGAGTGCACCCTAATAGAGGTCTTTGGTTTTTGGTTCTTTTGAACTATTTACCTTTTGTTTTTCATAATCCTAGTACATAACTCTGGGTAACACCAGCACCCCACTATAAATAGTTATATTTTGAATCGCATGACTGTTGGAGGTGGTCAGAGCATATCGATCTTGTAGCATTTTTTTAGATCCACCTAGGATCGGTGCGGTGTATTTTCTAGTCCTTTCTTTTCCCTCCCTATTTTTTCATTGTAGCGAGGTAGTTGGCCTTTTTGGATCACCACAATAATTTGTATCAGCTGAAGGTTTGATGCTGATTATTAATTAAGCATAGATATTTATCATCCCATTTCTTGAGGGATCCTTTATACACAGTAGTACTTTATGTGATATGTATGAAGTGTCAATCAGAATACATAAAGTTCCACAAGCAGAATATAATAGCTTTCAAAAGTCTTTATACAAACGTGTATTGTCTGCAATGATCCTTAAACTGAATCTGGTTAGGGATTAGTAGCACTTCCCCACAATAAGTTGCATGGATAAAAGGAATGCTGCACTGTCATATAAGGACAAGATGTTTACAATCCTTGGGCTCTGACGCCCCACATAAATGTAATGTCCTGCCACTCACCAGCAAACCTCAGGCTCCGTCAGTCTCGCGGCAGGTTCCACTAACCCACACCGCATCCTGGCACATGACTATTTATTATATCAAAATTTTTTTAAATTGACTGGCTACTTTTTTACTTTTTTGATATATATATATATATATATATATATATTCATGTGTGTTTCATTGGCTGATGATGTCTGTTTTACATTGATTTTATTATAGTTTTAATAAACAGATTTAACTTGTTTTTGACAACTGAGAAATTGCTTTAACGTGTTAGCTGTTGATACCCCATTTTTTGTTTCTCTTTTGGCTAGCAACCATAACAGCAGCTTGGAACACCTGCTCTAATAATTTAATTAAAGTAGTATATATATTGGGTAATCCATTTTTTTGCAGCACTTGTGGCTTTCTATACTTGTTAGATGTCTGAGAGGTGTCTAAGAAGATACTTTATTTTGTACTGTAAAAATGTAGATGAACAATGATGCATGTATTTTTATCCAATATAGGCTTGTCCCTTAACACTCTATGTACTTTATTAATACGTACTTCATTATATGGTAGATTAGGTAAGATGTCTTAAACAAAGTAATTACAGAGTTCCCACATTGTCTTCCCTGTGATTGCTGAAGATATAGTGAGCAAACTTGAGTTGTTTTGGAGAACCTTTTTTCTAGATTTTTTTTACTTAGTAGCTTCAACCTCTAAACTTAAAGTCAAGACATATGTCTACATTCATTTGATATTGACTGAGAATCTGTTTTTGGCTCCATGGCATCTGCTCTAGCCCCTAGAGAACAGATTTGTGCTACAATGTTTTTAAATTATTCAAGGAAGGAGACTTCTGTTGAGATTAGTAATAACTGCCCAGTTGGTAGTGTCAATTTACATATCTACAGGTGGAAAAGGTCTGTGTTGTCCAGTGGTTGCTATGAGTCGGTTGATTTCTTTGGGGATGAAAAGATAGATGTTGTGTTGGCTTGCATGGATTTTCAGTCTCTTACATTTTCAGTATAATTAAGAATTGCTGAAGATGTTCTGACATTTGGGTAAAAGAAATAAGTAGGAGATGCAAAGGGAGTCAAAGACTACTTATGCTGATTAATTAAGATTCCATTAGAGTTACAGTTTATTCTGATAAAATATTGATTCTTTCTTGATGTTGTTTTACACATAATCAGAAGGTTACTTTTGATACTGCAGATTGTGGTGTATATTGCTCAGCTCTTGAGCACTGAGATGAGCTTTTGGAAGCAATGTCCATATGGCCATAAGATTGTATGATTGCTAGTATTATCATAAGAGAAGCTGTCTGATTAAAAACAATTTTGATAATTGAACTACTATATATGCAATGAGCTTGAGCCAAGAATTATTATGTGGACAAGTACATACTGTAGATCTATTATTGTAGGAGGTAAAACACATGCAAAAAATGATATTTTGAAATTAGCTGTAGGTAATTTGGCTTTTTGGTATCTGAGTTAGATGTCATATTGAAGATTCCACTTACAGTAAGTGAGATGATCACCATTTGGTTGACAATATAGAGGGCAAAACTCTATGCAGTTGGAATGAACTAATTGTTAGTCACAAATATCACAACTGTCTTTAAAAATTAAATTATTAAGAGAGGCTTGTGATTTTTGGATGTAGAGAGATTTTTATTTCTGAGGAATATCAGTACATAAAAAGTGGCTGATATGAAAAGAAGATTCTCCACTTTGGGTAACTCACCCAGTAACAAATTTGCTTTGATACACTAGATCCGTGGGGCAAGTCTAGTTGATGAATTCTGGTGTTATTGCAGCTGTTTTTATTTCACTGCTAGGACATCCACAAGCTCTGTTTGGAGTTTATTTGGCCACAGTTAATCACATGAGAATCAGCCCTCTATACTGTATGTATTGCATAAAAGGAGTAAAAATGAAACTGCAATCAATGCCATCAATATCATCCAACTGGATAATGTTTCTATTGTTTAGATATAATGCCAATACCCACAGCTTGTTGCAACATGGTTCCTAATTCACATTGGAATTAAGGAGTGGGATCCCTTGGTAAAGGATATTGAGTGTTAACATATCTCAGTTGTCTGCTGGTTTCTGTTTTGTAATCATATAAATCTTTATTACAATTGCCCCATCTTTATCCACTGTTTAAATCATTACTGGACAAATCATTAGGGCATTCACATTTTGTCAAACTAGAGAAAAAAGTTAGTTGAGTTGCTATAGTGTTAGATACCTCTTTATCAAGCAAAATCTTTCAATGTAAATTGTCTATTTACTTTATAAAGTTCAATCAACAATTGTAGAGGGTTAGATGGTATACTAGGGATAAATGACTGTCCCTTAGAAATTACTTGATGTTCTTTATTAGACAGTTGAGTCTGGTTGAACCTATGTTCTCCATGGAAGTGTAGGTTTTTTTTTCCACATCACCTGCCTCTACCTGTGTGTAGCACCTTGTGTATCTTATTTTACTTTCTCATTTTGGCTGATGCCTTA
Organism: Taudactylus pleione; assembly: GCA_031769625.1. Classification (NCBI taxonomy): domain Eukaryota; kingdom Metazoa; phylum Chordata; class Amphibia; order Anura; family Myobatrachidae; genus Taudactylus; species Taudactylus pleione. The sequence continues at coordinate 7,009,434 of JAUIMM010000082.1, forward strand.
GGAACTTGTGCTGACCCCTACAGGATGGCCACTGGGGGAGGGAAGAATCTAGGATCCCGTCTCTCCACTTCACCTTAGCATCATAAGATTTCTCAGTATCAAAGGTGGATTTATGATGTCTGTGAAAAAAGATATGTTTCTGATGACTAGACTGTGTACCTGATGTTCACTGATATATGGTACAATGCTTGTAGTCAATACTGAAAGTCTGCAACATCTCCTGCTTAATCAGGTCCCTTATGTAAATTGAAACTTGGTTTCTAACCATTTCATTGCAATTAATATTGGGATCCAAATCAAATTCTGGCATGTTGTACAGTAATTCAAAGTCTAACAATTTTCTTTGATGATGATCAATTCCCTACTAGAATCTTCTATTACTAAAAGTATATCAAATGCATTTATTAAAAATGGCAATCCACTGCTTGCAAAATGTACTTTTGTAATTTCCAATTCTTGGGTTATTGTGGACTATGAATCATCTGGGGATTTGTTTAAATTTTAAATAGTCACTCATAGAACCCCATGACAATAACAATCAACCTCCTTCTGTTTGAAGTGAATCCAAACTCTGTAAACATACAGCATATTTTGAATTTAAATAATTTCTTTACTAATATACAGTAAAAAAACAAGTTTTTGAACTTATATACGTGATTATTTTGAAAATCTACAGAAATTACTACCATAGAATTCTCATTAACAAATGCAGTATATTCATTCCCTTGATATAATTTACACCTGTCATATCCCATTTTATCTTCCACAATCTATGCACTTCACAACCATATAATTTATTAATCACATCAAAACACAGGGCCTGATTTTGAGTTTCATGCTGCTGCAACCACTTTAGTGTCATTTGCTCTAGTTGTATCTATAACTTTATGCTGTGCTGGTATAAGCCCTCGCACTGGTGTACAAGCACTCACTTGAATGTTTAAGGAATGGGAAGCCCACATTAAGCATGTTTAGATGCTGTAACACTGCTTGGTGCATCTTTAGACGTAACCATCGGTCGTTAAACTTGCACTAGCCCCATGCTAGGTGCAAATTCTCCATCAGAGTATGGCCCCTGATGTGAGTGATTAATCTGAGTTTGTAACCATTTATGTGATGTGCCCATGAAACTTCCATAAAATGCTCATAAGATGGACAAACTTCATGCATCTGAATAGCCACCTCACAGTCACCATCAACGAATACCCAGCATATTTCCAATAAATTTCTCATACCATGCAACCAGGGGTGGATTGGCCATAGGCCTCAATGGGAAGATTCCTGGTGGGCCGACATGCCGGGTGACTATTTTTCTGACATGTGGTCCCACCAGGCCAAAGGAGGGCTTGGTCAGGGGGGAATATACTGGACTTTAGCACACTTAATATGGTAACATACACTGTCAGAGAAGAAACTGTTTTTTTTCAGCTGGCCCCCATATAGGAAAGGAGGACTGCCCCCTTGGTTCTATCAGGCTGTGTGGAGTTGCAGTCTGAGAAGGGGTTGTGTTGCAAAGAGCATGACCCAGGCTCTGCATCAGCTTAAGATCTGTGAAGTGCTGTTTACCCGCCTATAGAACCAGAACATGGAAAAGTGGCATCAGCTGCTGTCTTTCCTAAGGATCCCGGGGTGGGTCCAGATCAAGTTTGAACTGAGGTGAGTGGCAGGGCTCTTTGCTCTCTCACTTTATATGGGCATGTCTCTGCTGCTGGTGCCTAATATATCTGTCCTGCTCTCATGCTGCCACCTATAGATCGGTGTGATAGTGAAGGGGGTGGTGGTGGTTGTCATTAGCAATGCACACAGCACTACACACTGCCTTTGCCCTGAACCTCAGTGGCTGGCCCCCTCAAATACAGTGGAGGATGTTTTCTCCACACTGTGAGGACTGCACAGCTACTGCCGGCCAGAAGTCAGTAACAGTCAAACTTCTGCTGACACAGCCCAATGATGGAACTACATCCCTGCATGCACTTTCCTAGCTGTGGAGTAAGAGACTCTGCTGCTGTCCCTGCCTATGCAGCATCTCCAATCATGTGTCCCTGGATGCTGTGTATAGGCTCCGTATGTAGTAGTAGCATGGCTCCTGAATTGGCTGCAAAGCAAGGGTAGTAACTTGCTTCTCTAAGTCAGTGGAAGTTTCACCATAGGGTGTGTTAGTGCTGTGACCCCTCATTAAGCCAGTATAACTTTAGAAATACTATCATCTCATATACTGCATACTAGGGGTGTTCACCGGCCACTTTTCGTGTTTTGGTTTTTGGATCTGGATCTTTGAAAAAAAGCATAAAAACAGCTTAAATCACAGAATTTGTGGGTTTTTCTGCTCCTATGCAATTATTAACCTCAATAACCTTCATTTCCACTCATTTCCAGTCTATTCTGAACACCTCACACCTCACAATATTGTTTTTATGGGCAAAAGATTGCACCGAGGTAGCTGGATGACTTTGCTAAGCGACACGAGTGGGCGGCACAAACACGTGGCCCATCTAGGAGTGACACTGCAGTGGCAGACAGGATGGCAGTTTGAAAAACTAGGCCCCAAACAGTACATACTGCAAAGAAAAAAAAGAGGTGCAAGATGGAATTGTTCTTGGGCCCTCCCACCCACCCTTATGTTGAATAAATAGGACATGCAGACTTTAACAAACCAATCATTTCAGCGCCAGGGTCTGCCACATGACTGTGGCTGAAATGATTGGTTCGTTTGGGCCCCCACAAAACAAGCTGGCAATTAATGTGTCCCTGCACAAACTGGCTCTACGGAGGCAAGATGTCGTCCTCATCCTCCTCATCCACCGATTCCTTGGATAAAACAGGAAAAAGGGATTTAGGTGTCCCTGGACTGATTACGGTCTTAGCCAAAGTTTCTGAACTTGACAGTAACTTTTTATGAACGCGCTGCAGGTGCCATATAAGGGAGGATGTTCCTAGGTGGTTAACATCCCTACCCCTACTTATTTCACCTTTACATATGGTACATATGGCAAGACAGTTGTTGTCTGGATTTGGATAGAAATATTGCCAGACCAAAGAGGTGGAATATTTGGTCTTCTGCCCAGGCATGACCGTGATGGGCTTTTTCATCCCACGGACAACAACTGTCTCCCCCGGAGCTTGATTTAAACAAACCACATCACCATCAGAATCCTCCTCGCCAACTTCCTCCTCAGTGCCAGCTACACCAGTATCCTCATCCTGTTGTACTTCAACAGTGACATCTTCAATTTGCATATCAGCAAGTGGACTGTGTGTGCTCCTTTCAGCACTTGCAGGGGGCGTGAAAATGGTGGAAAGAGCCACCTCTTCCTGTCAAGTGCTGGGAAGGTCAGGCATCGCAACCGCCACCACACTTGGACTCTCCTTGGGGATTTGTGATATCTTTTTAGAACGCACAGTTCTTCGCTGTGCTTTTGCCAGCTTAACTCGTTTGATTTTTTTAGCGGGAGGAGGGCTTCCATCATCATGTGAAGCTGAACCACTAGTCATGAACATAGGGAAAGACCTTAGCCGTTCCTTGCCACTCCGTGTTGTAAATGGCATATTGGCAAGTTTACGTTTCTCTTCAGATGATTTAAATGTTTTTTTCAAGGTCATTTTCCTGAACTTTGTCATTTGGGATTGTATGTGCCCTCTACTATGACATTGGGCATCGGCCTTGGCAGACAACGTTGATGGCATGTTATAATCTATGTCATGACTAGTGGCAGCAGCTTCAGCACTAGGAGGACGTGGTTCTTGATCTTTCCCTATTTTATTTTTATCGGCGAAAGTTTGGTCCTCCATTTATGTTATATTGATATATATGTGCGGCTAAGGCGCACACAAACACAGAAAATAATTTTTAATTTTTGTTGGAGACTAGTGCACTTTGTGGGTTACACCACCCTTTAAGAAATGAGCAAGCCGGCCCTTTACTTATGGGACACAGGCGCACGCTTGGCGCTGCTCCTTTGTTGATGCACGTGCAGCTACAGCCCACACAATTCACAAACACAGAAAATATTTTTTTATTTTGTTTGGAGTGCCCTTTGGGGATCACAGCACCCTTTAACGGACAAGCCAGCTGGCCTTTTACTTATGGGACACAGGCGCACGCTTTTCGCTGCTCCTTCATTGATGCACGTACAGCCACAGTGCACACAATTCACAAACACAGAATTTTTATTTTTATTTTGTTTGGTGTGCCCTTTGGGGGTTACAGCACCCTTTAGCAATCAATCCAGCTGGCCCTTTATTTATGGGACACAGGCGCACGCTTGGCACTACTTTGTTGATGCACGTGCGGCTACTGCGCACACAATTCACAAACACAGAAAATATTTTTTTATTTTGTTTGGAGTGCCCTTTGGGGGTTACAGCACCCTTTAGCGGTCAATCCAGCTGGCCCTTTATTTATGGGACACAGGCGCACGCTTGGCACTACTTTGTTGATGCACATGCGGCTACTGCGCACACAATTCACAAACACAGAAAATATTTTTTTATTTTGTTTGGAGTGTACTTTGGGGGTTACAGCACCCTTTAACGGACAAGCCAGCTGGCCTTTTACTTATGGGACACAGGCGCACGCTTGGCGCTGCTCCTTCGTTGATGCACGTGCAGCCACAGTGCACACAATTCACAAACACAGAATTTTTATTTTTATTTTGTTTGGTGTGCCCTTTGGGGGTTACAGCACCCTTTAGTGGTCAATCCAGCCGGCCCTTTATTTATGGGACACAGGCGCACGCTTGGCACTACTTTGTTGATGCACGTGCGGCTACTGCGCACACAATTCACAAACACAGAAAATATTTTTTTATTATGTTTGTTGTGTACTTTGGGGGTTACAGCACCCTTTAGCAATCAATCCAGCTGGCCCTTTATTTATGGGACACAGGCGCACACTTGGCACTACTTTGTTGATGCACGTGCGGCTACTGCGCACACAATTCACAAACACAGAAAATATTTTTTTATTTTGTTTGGAGTGCCCTTTGGGGGTTACAGCACCCTTTAGCAGTCAATCCAGCTGGCCCTTTATTTATGGGACACAGGCGCACGCTTGGCACTACTTTGTTGATGCACGTGCGGCTACTGCGCACACAATTCACAAACACAGAAAATATTTTTTTATTATGTTTGTTGTGTACTTTGGGGGTTACAGCACCCTTTAGCAGTCAATCCAGCTGGCCCTTTATTTATGGGACACAGGCGCACGCTTGGCACTACTTTGTTGATGCACGTGCGGCTACTGCGCACACAATTCACAAACACAGAAAATATTTTTTTATTTTGTTTGGAGTGTACTTTGGGGGTTAGAGCACCCTTTAACAGACAAGCCAGCTGGCCTTTTACTTATGGGACACAGGCGCACGCTTGGCGCTGCTCCTTCGTTGATGCACGTGCAGCCACAGTGCACACAATTCACAAACACAGAATTTTTATTTTTATTTTGTTTGGTGTGCCCTTTGGGGGTTACAGCACGCTTTAGCGGTCAATCCAGCTGGCCCTTTATTTATGGGACACAGGCACACGCTTGGCACTACTTTGTTGATGCACGTGCGGCTACTGCGCACACAATTCACAAACACAAAAAATTATTTTTTTTTATTTTGTTTGGAGTGCCCTTTGGGGGTTACAGCACCCTTTAGCGGTCAATCCAGCCGGCCCTTTATTTATGGGACACAGGCGCACGCTTGGCACTACTTTGCTGATGCACGTGCGGCTACTGCGCACACAATTCACAAACACAGAAAATATTTTTTTATTATGTTTGGTGTGTACTTTGGGGGTTACAGCACCCTTTAGCGGTCAATCCAGCCGGCCCTTTATTTATGGGACACAGGCGCACGCTTGGCACTACTTTGCTGATGCACGTGCGGCTACTGCGCACACAATTCACAAACACAGAAAATATTTTTTTATTTTGTTTGGAGTGTACTTTGGGGTTACAGCACCCTTTAGCGGTCAATCCAGCTGGCCTTTTACTTATGGGACACAGGCGCACGCTTGGCACTACTTTGTTGATGCACGTGCGGCTACTGCGCACACAATTCACAAACACAAAAAAATATATTTTTTATTTTGTTTGGAGTGTACTTTGGGGGTTAGAGCACCCTTTAACGGACAAGCCAGCCGGCCTTTTACTTATGGGACACAGGCGCACGCTTGGCGCTGCTCCTTTGTTGATGCACGTGCAGCCGCAGTGCACACAATTCACAAACACAGAAAAAAAAAATATTTTTTAGCACTTGGGGGGAGCACCCCTGACGGACAGAGCACCCCCTGGACAACACTACAGCACCCCTTTAGGACTGGGACACTGCACAGGACAGGAGTGGACACAGCCCCTATGGACAACTGACTGCACAACACAGTCCAGCCAGCCCTCATGGACTTTGAAGTAGTGGACACAGCCCCTATGGACACCAGCAGCACAGCGCAGCACAGCACAACACTACACTGCACTACACTACACTACAACACTACACTACACTACACAGCCCAGCCAGCCCTTACTACCACCCTCCTTCTTCACTGTCCACAGCCGAGTGAGAAAATTGCGCCGACGCGGTACTTTATATAGGATCCAAAACCCTCGAGACCCGGAAGGCGGGATGATGACGCTTTTCCTCGATTTCATATCCGAGTCAGGCGGGAAAAGTCGAGCCTGACTCGGATCGGCCTCGGATCGGTGGGGCTCGGGGGAGTTCGGATTTCAGAAATCCGAACCCGCTCACCCCTACTGCATACTATGATAGTCATGCATTTAGAGAATCTACACATAGTCTGTAAAAAATGTTTAAAGACTATTGTATAAGGTATGAACTAGTGTGTTGCTTAAAGGTGGATGGATTGTAATTTCCTTGATGTTTTGCAGAACTGGTGGTAATGAATATGACCTACAGTATATTGTGCCATGTATAGGGCTTGCATGCCATGAAAGCTACAACTGCTTACTTAAGGCACATTATGAAATATCAGATGGAAAGTATTTAACTTTTATGCAGTGGGCTGATGCTGCCAAATGCACTGCAGCTATTGTTATACCATTGTGCTCAGTCCTGACTGAAAAAGTAGACTGATCTTCATGAACGCTGTCACTAGCATGATTTAGGTTCCCAGTTTATTGCAAATGTGCCTTGAACAGTTGGATGAAGTCACTATATTGCCAGTAACAGTTATGACTTTTCCTTGCACCCCATAAAGTTGCGCAGGAAAGTTATCGATCTTACTGTACCATATTCTACCTTGGTTTGTGCAACTCAACATTGCAGTGACAAATTAAATCTCCCTCTTAGTTTTGCATGTATGGTAAATAGGTTTAAGTGGAGACGTTTATTTGACATTACTTGGAATAAACTTAGTGTACTGAGTCTTTATAGTTGCATTTACTCTTGCTGGAGGCCAATTTGAAACTACTTGAGTTACCAGAACACAAACTGGTTAATGGTTATTTTACTAATACAGTGGTACTGGATATTTCTATTGTCAATTTAGATGCTTACAATTTTCCATAGTTAACTACTTTCATACTCTGGCCACAGGTCCTGTTTTACCTTAAAGGCTATAATGGCTCAGAAGATAGTGGTGAGCGGTATAAAATAAAATGTATCTGTGCAGAGATCTGGCACCTTTGTAAACTTATTGACCTGGCCAAATGCAATAGTCATTTAAACTATGTACAGTATGGATGGTGTAATGGTAAGCATTACTGCCTCACAGCACAGAGGTATTCATTTTCATTAGCACCATGGCCCTAACTATGTGGAGTTTGTATATTCTTCCTATGCTTGCATGAGTTTTCTCTAGGTGCTCCACGGACAGTAAAATATCACCTCTCACATGCAGAAGATCCAATTCTGACTAGTGTTTGGGACTGGCACATATATTGAATGTCATTTGCAGTTGTTTTATATCAACCAACTTGTATAATATGTTTAGTGGTCCTGTATGGCCTACTTTGGTGTTGGTTCTGTCTACAGTTTATTTGGTTCCATCCACTTGAGGCCACTTTTACAATTTTTTCCAGGGACCCTTTAAGGATTGCTACTCTGATCTTTAATAAATAAAGTGGGCATATGTAGATTATGGGCTTGATTTTGCTCCCATACAATGCCAATGTTACAGGAGTTGACCGACTCTTTTGCTACTACGTGTTCATGAAAATCCCTAGAGATTTGTATGGTGCATGTGATACACTGTGTGTATACACAGAGATGCAGTTTCATTTGAGATGCATGCAGAGGCAGATTGGGAAGAGGACGGTCCAGTACCTCCCAATGTTAGAGCTGTAACAACTCATGTGTGCAGTTGGCTGAGTCTGACCTGGCATTTTTGTGCAGCAATACAATGCATCTTTGATGCATTTCGCAACCAGCTAAATGTGTCACAATAGCATTCACAGTATCTCCCTTGGTGAGGAAATAAACAAGTATCATGCCTTTGTGGTCCCAAAACACAATCACCATGACCTTCTTTGCTGATGGAGTTGCATTAAGAGACATGTAGAGGGGCAAAGGAGGAGACTTGAAGGAGCCTGCATTGAGTGATGTGGAGATGGGCAAAGGGAGAGACATGGAGGGGGCTGCAATGAGAGATATGGAGTGGGGCAAAGGAAGAGGAATGGAGGGGGCTGCAATGAGAGACAATGAGAAGGGCTGCAATAAGGGACATAGAGAGGGGCAAAGGGAGAGACTAGGAATGGGGCAAAGGGAAATACATGGAGAGGGGCAAAGGGAGAGACATAGATGGGTTGTAATTAGGGATGTGCAGGCTCGGATAGGTTCGAGTTTGCACGTGGAGTTCGGATTTTTCCCTCCAAAAAAACGGAACTCAGAACGAGGCAAAACGTCATCTTACATGGACGAACATCATCATTCCTGGACAAAAGACCAGGAATGATGATGTTCGTCCATGTAAGATGACGTTTTGCCTCGTTCTGAGTTCCGTTTTTTTGGAGGGAAAAATCCGAACTCCACGTGCAAACTCGAACCTATCCGAGCCTGCACAACTGTGGTTGTAATGAGAGAAGCAAAGGGAAATATGTGGAGGGGGCTGCAATGATAGACATGGAGAGAAGCAAAGTGAAAGGCATGGAAGCATGGAAGGGGCTGCAATGAGAGACATGGAGAGGGGCTACAATGAGGTATATGGAGAGGGACAAAGGGAGATAAGTGAGCAGTGGCAAATCGATAGACATGGAGGAGGATGCAATGAGATACATGGAAGGGGATGCAATGAGATACATGAAAGGGGCTACAATGAGATACATGGAGAGGGACAAAGGGAGATAAGTGAGCAGTGGCAAATGGAGAGACATGGAGGGGGGTGCAATGAGATACATGGAAGGGGCTGTAATGAGAGACATGGAGAGGGGCTACAATGAGATACATGGAGAGGGACAAAGGGAGATAAGTGAGCAGTGGCAAATGGAGAGACATGGAGGGGGGTGCAATGAGATACATGGAAGGGGCTGCAATGAGAGACATGGAGAGGGGCTACAATGAGATACATGGAGAGGGACAAAGGGAGATAAGTGAGCAGTGGCAAATGGATAGACATGGAGGGGGATGCAATGAGATACATGGAAGGGGATGCAATGAGATACATGGAGAGGGGTTGCAATGAGATACATGGAGTGGGGTTGCAATGAGAGACACAGAGAAAGGCAAAGGGAGATACATGGAAAAGGAAAAATGAAGAGACATGGATATAAAATATTATTTTTCCTTCGATTTAAGTCTGTTATTATTTTCAAACAACTTACTAAGTATAACAAGTATTTCTGTCCTGACCTAAATACAGTATTAATGATGTTATTTTGAACCAACTACTTAAAAAATGGGACTGCTTGGTAATTATTTGGCTTAGGGGTGCCTTGAAAATACTGTAATATGGGGACCCTAAGGTATAATATTATACACATTTGAAGCCCATAGAGATTAAATGAAAAATTCTAAAATAAATAATCTGCAAAATTAGATAAGGCCCTATTTATCAATCTTATTTTTACTAAAATGGGTGTTTTCACACCGTTTTCACATTATTTTAGTAAAACATAAATGTGTTAAAGAGTTTTTGGAGCAGTTATCATGAAAAGTTACTCCAAGTCCTTAAATTTGCATATTTTTAGTAAGCAGATTGCATTTTCCCATACAGCATGGTAGCACCTATTATCATGTTTAATATTAGGATGTGCAGCCCAGTCCCTCCTTTTTCTTATCTGTGTGTATTTAAGGTACATTTGAAGGTGAGACCCCTTCTCTTGGGCTAGCTCTCCTCCTACCTGCCTCAGGTAATTTTAATTGGTATGGGTCCTTGTATTGCATTACACACATCTAATGGGCCCTATGAAAGGTAAGTCCTAGATAAATTGTATTAGTGTGTCAGTATTAGGAATGTTAGGGACCCACCTGAATAAGGTTCACCATGACGTGGTAGGTGGGCAAACATCTTTGGCCAAACAAGTACTAAGAAAACCTTACCTTTAAAACCATGTTAATTGTTGCAGTTTATTATAGACTTTTTTCTTAGTGCTTATAGTGTGCACCTGCTCTCCTCTTTCTTTTCTGCTGTAGAACTACAGATCTCAGGATGGTAGCACCTGTTATTATGTTTAATATTAGGATGTGCAGCCCAGCTCCTCCATTTTCCCATACTTGTAATGGGAATAGTGATCTGCTTCAAATTTACCAAAATTCAATTGTAACAAAATACGTGGGGAAGCCCTGTGATAATAACACCACCTGAAAATTGCATTATTATGGCTTTCTGCCTATTGGCGGCTCATGTGCAGAAGCACTCTCTATATTTTTTGTGAAAAATACCCAGAGAGGTGTTCAGAAAGGATTCGAAGGGACAGAGCTTTTTCACAAACTCTGACCTTCATTCAGAGGCGGCCGTACGGTCTACGACTGCATGGCCGCCTCGATGTTTGTCAAGTGTGCATGCGCACGAGGGAGCCGGCTCCTTCGTGCGCATGCGTGAGACCCGCTATGACCGACAGCTCCAGTCGTAGCGGGTCTCTTTCCAAAGGGGGCGAGCTGTCGATGTTGATTGACAGCTCACCCCATTTGATGGCAGGCCGGGGAGGTGGCAGCCCAAATGGAGGTGTTCCCATGGGAATGCCTACTGTTTGGGGGAGGCCCCACTGACATCACTAGTGATGTCAGTGGAGAGCTTCCAGCTCTGACAGCGCTAGAAGCTCTCCGGGCTTACGACAAGTGAGACCCTACCCTAGGGTCTCGTCGTAAGCCCCAATGGTCGCGATGGTCTCTGACCATCGCGATCATCACCCTAGCGGTCGTTAGAGCTGTGGGTGTAAACCCACAGCCTAACGACTGAAACAGAGGCGGGCGGTCAGGATGCAAGCGGCCGCCCAGTTTCTGAGCGACCGCTTGAATCCTCCGACTGCCTCTGAATGAGGCCCTCTGTCCCTGCATGTGATATTTGATACGTCCTTGTGATGTATTCAAATATCGCATTGCGGATCCTTACGGATTTATCACATTACATTTGCATCTGAGATGTGTATTGTGATAAATAGACCCATAGTGTATAAGAACAATATATTGCATATTCCCAACAATACATAGAACAAAAATGGGTTCACTTTCATGGGACAGAGAAAGAAATATAATAGTTAGTGGAATTATTTATATGTATACACATGAGGTGAAAATTAGAAACAACACAGGTAATGACATATTAGATCATGCATATGTGGACTCTTGCAATATATAGAGGTTTTCTTATGTAAACAATTGATACAATAAGATATTTTACATCCATGATATAAGAACTTCAAGGGCTTATCCTGAATGAATCCACAGCAAATATTGTAAAATTAGAAATGAAATTGTTACAATGTACAGGACACCATTGAAAAACTACAATCAATGAAACTCTAGGTTCCACATAGCATTAAGGCAAAAGTCAGATTGAAAACAAAGAAGGAACCTGTTACAAGTGTTAAAACTAAAAATAACACTATCCATTGTGAAATACACAGCAGCAACATCACACAGATTAACGAAATGCATCAGAGTAGGATCACAAATATCCTTTCTATGTGCACAACTATATATATTTTAAACTTTTTTAAATAAAACAAAATTAGGTTATATATGTAATACAATTAATAAATTATACAGATATTAACAAAAAATAAAAATAAGAGTTTATTCCTTAAAGCCCCCACAAACGGTGAAATTTTTTTCATGATTTGCCCATTTTCGATCAATTGGAATGACCAATCACGTAAAAAGTGCTCTGTGGGCATGATTATGATGCCGATGCATGCTCCCACTGTCGCTGATTGTGGTCACTGATCAATTGATCCTGCAAAAAGATATTAACCTATTTTTCATGATTTGGCACACATTGTTTTGTTTGTGAGCACAATGAATGATGTGATTGATGATGGATGATTTGTTGTCAATTTTCCTGGACCTGCATTGTGAGGTTGTTTGCTGCAAATGATATATCGTTAAAGATTTGCAATCGTTAACAACCCATCTATAACGTTTGGTCATTTGTAGAATCATTCTATTTGTAGGCACAATAATCGCAAATGACATTGGATCATTTACAAATCTCACCATGTTTGGGGGCTTTTACACTTAATTACTACATAGACAATACATTATATTTTTTAAAGAATACAAATAGAAATAATTTGACTGGTAGCAATATTTTTAATTCAGATCCTACAGTGAATTGTATCTAAGTGATTCTGATTAGCTCCATATATCTCACCAGAAACAGCACTCCACACTTAGGGGGTCTATCTATATTAACTGTTGGAGATAAATAAAGTAGATTGAGATAAAATACCAACCAATCATCTCCTACTAACTGTCATTTTTCTAACATTTTGTGTTTAATCTTTATTTTTAGAATGTTGAATGTAAAAAGGAATGAATTATACCTTTGTTTTTAATGTAAGAAAAATGTATGTATTAATGGGAATACCTTTTGATTTGTATAGAATCTGATAACATTTTCTAACTAAACAAACTAATATAATTTATAATACTATATAAATGATTATGACTGATTTAAGAGTTTTTCTAAAAAATTGGGAAGCTGAATATATTTTATGCTAGCTGGGTTACCCAGCATTGCCGGGTTGAAGACTGGACCCTGTAGTATACCTGCAGCCTTTATTTGTTTGCATTGTCCTTGACTACTACCCCAATCCATTGATCCTGTAAAGGACCCCACTGTTTGCTAACATGCATGCAAACAGTGGCATAACTACAATTGGTACAAGGTGTGCAGCTGGGGTTGGGTATGAAATCTCAGCTGTTGGGATGCCACTGTTTGCATCCCAACAGCCAGAATCCTGATGCCCATAGGAATGCATGGAAATTATTTTCCCAACTGCTACCCTAACCCCTACCCTAACCCTCCCTCCCCGGTGACTAAGTCTAACCTCCCACTCCCGCAACCTAAACCTAACACCCCTTCCCTGGTGCCTAAACCTAACCTCCCCTTCCCTGCACCCTAATCCTAACAGACCCTCCCCAGTGCCTAACACTAACCCTCCCCCTAGTGCATAACCATAACCCTGCTCCCTAACCCTCCCCCTAGTGCCTAACCCTAGCCATGCTACCTAACCCTAACCTCCTCCTAACAATCCAATACTTACCTTTGGGATGCCGACAGTCAAGGTACTGGTGCCAGGATCCCGACCTGTTGGGAGTTCGGCACCAGTATTTAGACCATCGGTATCCCACTTGCTGGGATGCTGACAAAATCCTGTGCAGCTGCTATGCTGCCCAAGCTGTGTCTGTGGCGTGCTGCTCCCCCTGCATCCAGTCATGCCACAGGGTGAGCCAGTCCAGTCAGAGCCATCAAGGGGGGCCCGGGTGTCAGCAATGTTGATTTGGTGTCAGCCAACCTGCTGATTACAGCTGGTACACTGGCATGCAGTCATGTAGAAACAGTGCCGACAGTCGCAAAGCAAACAGAGCTTGCGGACTGGCACCAAATCAGCAGTGGCAGCTCCTGATTGGCTGCTTGTGTATGAGCTTTGATCCGCTGTCTGTCCATGTCTCTTTAATTAGCTGGTGGCCTGGCCCCAAATCCACACAAGCTGGTTCCTGATGGCAGACAGGGGAAGTTGAGAGGCTGCTGAAGAGACATGGAGAGGTGAATTGCTTGGGGGCATAATGAGTTAAGGGAACTACTATTGTGTGTAATGTGTTATATTGGGCTCTACTACTATGTGGCATAATCTGTAAATGACATTACTATGTGGTATAATGTGTAAGGGGCATTACTGTGTTGTGTAAGGGGCATTACTGTGTGGAATAATGTATAAGGTGTTCTACTCTGTGGCATTACCTGAATTGGCTCTGCGTGGCATAATATAAATGGGGTCTGTGTGGCTTAACATGAATGGGCTCTGAGTGGGGGCAAATGTATGTTGTTTTTTTACATCTGAGGCTCTTTTAAGATCTTGCTATGTGGAGCACAAAGTTGTAGTTATGCCCTAACATGCAAACAAAGAGGATCTGGTTTTAATATGAACTTGCATGTGTCATCAAGTTTGCTCAGACTAAGGTTAAAATGATACTTTTGTAGCTTTTTCACAAATTTTGGGCAGACTGCCAATTTCCACTGAAGCCATCCCCGGTATCTGTTTAATTTTAGAGTGTCCACATTTTTAGGGATTGTGTGACAGTGTGTGGGCCTGACAAATTTGAAATCTAGGCAAAAACCCAGTCCTAGTCAGACTACAACACCATGCCAAATTTGGTGGAGCTAGGTTCAAAACTGACCATGCATAAAGGACAAAAAGACTGACAGAAAGACACGCTTTCTCGCTTATTATACATATTTAATATGTTGCTTAATAATGTGAGAGAGCAATAAGTTACTCAGGTAGTGATACATAAATCAGTGAATAAAACACAACAGTTGACTAACAACTTTGGATTCCATACCTGTATTTTAAATAAGGACTCATTATATAATTTACTCATACATTTAAATATGTTGCACCTGATTACAATGAAAAGCGCAAGGAAGGATACTTTCTTTGCATCAATAGATTATATATATATACATTTATATATACTTTGGTATAATTATTTATATTTATAGATACAAAATATTCTACTTTAATTAATCTATTGAACTAGGGTGTTGTTGTTTTTTCTCATTTTGGGGAATAAGAAATGTATGATCTTTATTATTAGATTGATATATAAGAAATTATTTCAGCTATTGTGTTTTTTTAGGGGATCAATGATGTGTATTATTGCTTGTTCTTTCACCATGATGACCCTTTGTTAATTAGGGTGGATTGGTGCCTGATAGACTGTATCTGTGTTTAAGTGCATTAAATTTTTGGTGGCACATACATATGTGGTTACAGCATTGTTAGTTTTGATACCATGGCTACCAGTCCTTTCCGATCAGGTTATGATGCATTTTCCTCCCCCTGTTGGTCAGCTGACAGCATTGACAGCATGCTGCTAATTGGAGAGACCAGGGCTGGGAATGACGCAGCACCACCAGGCAAGCCGGATATTCACATGTTATGAAGGAAACACTTCCAGCACATAGTATCGGGCAGACAGCATGGTGTGCTTATGGTACATAACTTGATATGTCTAAATATTGGCACCAAATTCCCTATTTAACAGAAGCTTAGATTTATTGTACCCATGCTCATGATTGATGGCTGCATGATGTAGGTTTATGATTAGTATATCAGCCGACTTTTCTATATTTGACAAGTGCTATCTTTGATATAAGACTATGGGCCTGATTCAGACCCACTCGCGAGCGGCTGTCCGCTCGCAAGTGGGTCGATGTTATGGACTGAGCATGCGCACGACGGAGGGAGCTCTGTCGTGCGCATGCGCCAGACGCGACGAGCGAAGGAAAGTCCTTCGCTCGTTGTGTCCGATCAAAGGGGGCGTGCTGTCAATGTTGATTGACAGCACGCCCCCTTTGGTGGGCGTGCCGGGGGCGTGCCTCCCTGATGGGGGCGTTCCCACGGGAACGCCTCCCATCAGAAGCCGGCCCACTGACATCACTAGTGATGTCAGTGGGAGTGATTTTGGCTCTGATAGAGCCAAAATCACTCCGGAGCTTGCGGTTGAAAACCTCAACCGCAGGCTCCGGCTCGCAAATTCGATGGTCGCGATGGTCTCGACCATCGCGACCATCACAATGCACGCTCGTATAGCCTGTGGGTGGTGACCCACAGCTATACGAGCGTCCAGGAGGACGCTCCATGAAAATGGAGCCCGGCCCTCATTCAGAGCGTGCGCTCTGCTCAGAGCGTACGGCTCTGAATGAGGGCCTATGTCTCTGTCATGATAATTTTGCTACTTGGAATACAAATTTTTGACTCAGAAGGTGGTGTGCTGGTCTCTATGCTTCTTTGGAAGCTTGCAACTGATATATATATATATATATATATATATATATATATATATGTAAAACACTACCAAAAGCTTTTGGAAGTGATTTATCTGTGGAGTGCTGCCCTCATTGCCACTGTTATTAGAGTGCCTTTCCATTGTGTTAGGCTCTATATGGATTTAGTGCACCCCGACAGTTGGAATTATCAAAGGAGTGCCGATCTAAATATATATATATATATATATATATATATATAAATATATATATATATATTGTATGTGCAATAGTCTTCAATAATCTTATTTCACAGTATAGGAATCCTTCATATCTGTTTTAACAGTTGAAATGTTGTACATGCTGTATATATAAGGATACTGTAACTACTTCTTTACAAGGGACCTGTAGATCATTATTAATATGTTAATTCACTTTCTCAAGGAACCTGAAGGTTAAAATTATGTGATAGAAATTGTTATCTAGGTTCAGTCGTTATGTCACCTCTGTTTAGTACATCTAGGGGTAAATTTACTAACGTCAGAGTTTTTAGAAGTGAGTTTTAGAAGAGATGTTGCCCATAGCAACCAAACAGATTCTAGTTATTATCTTCTAAATACTCTAACTTTAGTAAATATACCCCCTAGTCCAGTGGTTTCCAAACTTTTTTGAATCATGATGTGCTCAAGTATCAGAATTGTTTTTAAGGCACCCCTAGGCCAAAAGAATGTTAATGATAAATTAAAAAAAAAAATTAAGTAAATTGTGCTAACCTGTAATCCTTAGATTCAGTTATGTGTTGGGGAACAGGTGTATGCTTCTGCTTGTCCTCATATTTACATTACATTGATAATAAATAATTTGATTTGGTGCTGGACCACCAAGCTGAGGCACCCCTGCATGTGTCCTGAGGCACCCCAGGGTGCCATGGCACACAGTTTAGGAACCACTGCCCTAGTCTTTTGGTTCTATTTCCTTTAATTTTCCTTGAAAAAGTAGATGAATATTAATTATCAACTATAGTGCGTTGTAGAGTTCTAATTACAGTCTGCTTATGTCTATGTATAAATAAAAACAAACAACATACCTTGCCTGTAATGTCTTGTATGTTTTTAAAAGATAGCTGAACTAAGTATTATTTAGCACACCAAGTTTTACTCTTCACAAAATGCACACCATTAATTGTAGTCTGTAGATTATACTAAGCAAGTTTAAAATGAAGGGATAAAAAACACAACAGCCCTTAGTTATTACTTGATAATATATCCTTAATATTTACTGATATTCATTATGAATGTTATTGCTGCATACTGATTGCAACTATCACTGTAATAATGCAAACACAGTAGATATCACAAGTGGGGCCACCATCAGGGGGTGACTGCCGGGACTGGAGTCCCAGGCCCAGACACTGGTAGAACTGGAAGGGGCCCGTGCCGGCTCCTATTGAGTACTGCCCTCTCCTACCACCACTGCATAGCCCGCACTACCCCTACCCCCCTAACCCTCCTTTAGGGGTGCCTAACCCTAACCTCCCCCCAAGTGCCTAACCCTAATCCTCCCTCTAAGTGCCTAAACCTAATCACCCCTTTCCTGCTGCCTAAACCTAAGTCCCCTGGGGGGTGCCTAACTCAAACCCCCCCGGGGGTGCCTAACCCTAACCCTCCCCCTAGCCTAACCCTAACCTCCACGGGGGGTGCCTAACCCTAAATCCCCCCTGGCAGCCCTAAACCTAACCCTCCCTGCCCCGCGGCTGTCCACTCGTGGCGCCCGGCATCGGTGAAATGTGCGGCGGCTACATCTAGACGCTGGGCATTTCACCCTCACCGGGATATGACAGTCGGGAAGCCGGCTGCAGGTATAATGTCAGCCGGCTTCCTGATTGCATCCCGAATGTATGTTAGTGTGTATATATGTGTATGCATGTTGCTATATACTGTATATATTATATATATATATATGTGGATATATATATATATATATATATATATATACTGTATGTATGTATATATATATATATATATATATATATATATATATATATATATATTAGAACACCCCCCCTCCCACAGAAAATCCTTTGTTTGCCCCTGCTCATGTTCAATATTTCTCTTTTCTTTGGAGTTGGAGCGTATGACTTTATGATGCCATGCACTGTAAGGGAGTGGTCAGAGGAGCTACGCCAGGCTGACCTAAAGGAGAAGAAGCCAAAAGAAAGGAGCATTCTTCAATGCGATAAGGTGAGTCACGATTAATGAGACAGTAGTGGGGGAATGGGGAGTGGGGGAAAGGGGAGTGGGGGGAGGGGGGCCTGCCTATTTTGTCAGTACCAGGCCTCACAATTTATTTATGACAGCAGCCCTGATCACCAGCCACAGTACTGTAATGTTAGCATAAGTGTGAGGGATTCATACATAATCAGTTGCTGCTGAGCATCATCATCAGTTTGCATTTTTTGCCAGCGGTTGATACCCTAAATAGATTCATATGCCTCTATCTTGTGGTTAGAATGGGATGTATTTTTCAAAGTCCTTTGTACTTTGATTGCACTTACATGTCCCCTCCAACTCTTGTTCTTCCTCCTTAAGCACAAGGGGCAATGAGCACAAATGCACCTTCTGCGTGTATGTGTAGTTGACAAAAATGGAATTTGCAGGTAAAAGGAGTTGGTTCCAACTCTAAATGGGCCCCTTATTGTGCCAATATTCAGAAATTGCAGTTTAAAAAAAATATTCCAAAGAGGTGCTATAAAATTAGAGCTGAGCAGTTCAGATTTGGCTCGGATCTTGCAGCCAAATTCAGATTTTAGGATGAGGCAAAACATTATTTTTCATGAACAAAACATCATATTTTTTCTTCAAAGATGACGTTTTGACTTGTTCTCAGAACCAAGCATGGCAGGAAGATCCAATTAAACACTGAACCATTCATTTCTAATAAAAATTGAGTATTTAAGAGACTCAAATTGTAAAGTTTAGAAGACAGAAATTACAGGACAAAAATATTCAAGGACTTAAAAATTATCTACAGATTTCAGGAAGAGTATTTTCCAGAGCAAATGGAATCCCAAAAGGAGAAAATGCTGTGCACACACACATTTCATTTTCCTGTGTGCACATACTGTAGATTGAAGTGGCAAATACAGGATTTCTAAAGGTTTTTTTCCCAAATTCCAATAATGTACAGACAGAGGAGGAGGGGCGGACAATTATTGGTGGACTTAGTTTCTTATACATATTCCTAAAAATAAACTTTTTTCATATGATAAAATATGATACACTAAGTGCACCACTAATGCCCCATTCCTTCTGGCTGTTATACTATATGGAACCTCTCAATATAATATCCAAAAGAAAACTTAAAGCTTTTTAATCTGGCACAGCACTGCAGGCAGCATCCCTTACCTGCCTTTTCTGGAGCCGTGAAAATGTTACTCACTGATCTTCACTTTGGCCCATTGGAGCAACTGCTGTTGCTGAGCATGTGCAGCAGCTCCCCCTCGGCCACGTTTGTGAACTGAAATAGATGCTGCCACACATTCAAAAAAATTCCCAATGTGGCTACATCAGATGTTGAGCTCTTCAATAGAGGCAATGTCAAGACAGGATGTAGTCGGCATCCCGGCGCGCACACTGCCGGCACTCAGAATCCCGTGGCTGGAGTCCCAACAGGAGTCAGAATCCCAGCTCCAGATTCCCAGTGGCTGCAATCATGATAATGAACATTATGGTTAGGCTATGGAGGAGGAGAGTAAGGGTTTGGCTACTAGAATGAAGGGCTAGTTTGTGGTAAAGGTGTGTTAGGTTTAGGGGATGGGTTAGATTATTTACTTGCATGTCTCAGGATTTCCAACCTTTGGGATTCCAGCACGAGGATTCTGTCTATCGGCATTGTGTGCACAAGGATCACATACCCAACCCGTCCAGACAGAGATAAGTGTCTCCATCTAAAAAAAAAGGTTAATTGTACTCTGAAATTCTCCCTGATTGCTCCACCACAGTAGAGCAAGCATGTGCATTAAAGTGCAACTGGCATGTCAAAAGATAGGCACTTGAATACACCACTTTTCTAGTTTAATGTTAGTCCACCTGCATTTGCAGACAAATAGAGCCTGTGAGAACAAATCCAAGACACCCAAACAACCTTTGTGTTTCTAGAAATCACAAATGTACAGATTTACCTAAAACACATTTATTTTTTTCTACTATTAACTTGCCCTCAACATTTACTTAGACAACTGCCTCAGGATGTTTCATTACAAACACATGACTTAGTACAGATATATATGTATGCCGCATACAGTATGCATTGAATTCTGTATTTGAATTATTCATATTATATTTATTATCACTTAAAGTGACATATTTGTTATTTGTATAATTATTTTTATTTATTGCTAGCAGTGGTTTTCTAATATTACACCTGAAATTTCTGTGAAGTGAATACAAAACCAAGATACATAGTTTGTGACTGAATATGATCTATTTCTAGTAATAAAACTACCTATTTTCTGTGAAACCTACAATTCGTCTTCAAGCATTTTCAAATTTATAATGCATAAAACATAATCTGCTGAATTATTTCTTTATGGTTTGCTTACCCTTTGGAAGTTACCAAAAAGCAATTTAGAAAATAGATTTTTGTGAGAACTGTAAGTTATTGCCAATTATCAGGATTTGGAAGCACCTTTACATTTTTCTTACAAAAGTATATTCTTGGAAACCTATGTCTCATATTGACCTTCGGCTATACATTTGATGTGTGAATTTGCATAATTATGAAGACACAATGATCCATGTCCTCTTCTCAGTGTAGTAAATGTAGAACAACCCCAAAGAACAATTTATTATAATATTTTCATATCAACTGCATTTATTTTTCTATTATACATTGCTTCAACTTTTACATCTAACGCTGCAGTCTTTCTAGGGTAAATTAAACCCTATGTCACCTGCAATGAATCATACCAATTAGATGCATTGAATCTGAAACACCCTGTTCATAAAATAAAATAATAAAATACATATAAAAGACAGATGAGTTCAATAAATGAATGTGAAGATGAAATGTTTTACACCAGGCAACATGACATTGCTACTTGTTTTTCTGATCGTTTCTAGAGAATTGTAGAAGAAAATGCAGGAACATGTCATGTATTTTAAATATAAAATGTGAAACAGATTTTTTTCTACTTTCTAATATTTTAGTTTTACAAACAGTAGAAAATACTAATGGTTAGACTTAACATAAGAAACAAAAAAAATAACTACTGTTTATTTATATTAGGAAAGTAATGATTGATTAATGAAAAATAACAATGTCAAATCTTGCTAATTGCCTGGGATGGACATAGCTTGTTAAAGTATAGTAGTAAGCTGTAAAATATAAATATTTGTAGAAAATTCCAAAATGGGAAGACCAAATATTTTTGAAGTGGGCAATGACATATCATATAACAGTGTAATATGGGTTTGTTCTGTTTTTTTTTTCTTCTTCATAAATTAAATATTCAATTGCATGTATGCATACAGGCAATTTACAATACAGCATTAGCCTAACAGTTACAAACACACTATGACTAAAAATTAAATATTTTGTTATACAGTAAAAAGCGTACTTGTCATACATATCACAGAGCATAGTAATGAATAATAATGAATTCTTACGACTAGATTTAATGTCTCGTGGTTTATCAATGCCACTGATGACTTTTGTCTTTGAATGAATTATAAAACATCAACAGTAAAGTAAATCTTTAGCATAGCCAGTATTGCAAAATATTAAGAAGCAAAATAAATGCTCCATAACCAAAACTACATCCTTTATAGTAATAATGACAAGAAATGTACCTAGCAAAATATTTTTCAACTAGCATACATTTAAAGTGACATTATACAAGATACTGAATAATATTATAAATTGCTAAGTTCAGTAGGACAGTACATATCCATCAAAATATTCAGTTAGATACTCCTCAAATATGTGTTCAATAATACTTGATGCTGGTTGATTCACCCAGAAGTACAGTAAATCATCCACATACCTGTATTTAATGTATCTAGGATGCACACAGCAAGTTGCCTAATTGTGTGCAAAGTACAGTAAGTTGATCCCTTTATAAGATCTTTACTCCTTCCAATCTTAGCATCTAAAAAGTTGGAATTTAATTTCTCTGCTGGAGCTTCATGAGTCCTGTTTTGATTGTCTGTTTATGAACTTCAGCTTTGTTGTTTACAATGCTTCACTCTCCAAAGAAGCATCACAACAGGTGGAGACACACAGTGTGGCACCTCCAGATCCCACAGGCATGCACAAAAGGGGAATGGTCCTATACCACGACAAAGGCATCTGCAGTGCCATACAAGGATTAGCAATACAATTATACATACAGTAGGATAAGGTGAAAGGTAGGGAAGAGCAACCCACTATGACTAGAAAAAACAAGTAATAATAATTATTGGTAGGTAAGAGGTAAATCGTACTAATGAATGGGGGATGGGAGACGGTGAAACAAAGGCAAAACTGTGTCCAGGATAGTGCTAGGAGGAGAGAATTAGAGAAGAATTAGAGAAGAAGACCTTACATGTGATGGCTTTCAGTCTAAAATGAATAAATGTAACCTGGAGGGTAATCTGGGAAAGATAGTAGATTGGTGTGTCAGAACATAAAATTATGAAGATGATTGACATGGTTTTCATGAAGGGGTAAGTCTTAAGGGCTCATTTGAATGTGTTAATACTAGAAGTCTGATTTGACAGATGTCGTTCCAAATATTTCATGTGTGGGTGACAACAGGTGACCATAGCTGATGTGAGTTGGTAGTCTATGGAGTAGTGGAAAGAGCATGAGAGAGTGTGAATAGAAATTAGTTTGGAGATGAAAAGGGGAGGGGAGTGATTGAGGACTTTATATGTAATGTAAAGGTGTAGAGTTTTAACTGTACTTTGAGATGGATGGAAAACTAGTGAAGGAATTGGCAGAGAGGTGAGTGTGACACAGAGCAATGAAAAAAGTGCAAATGAGATGGGAAACAGCATCAACTAATAACTGAAATGAATAGGTGTGAGTGCAATGTATACCAGAAATTATGAGGTCACTGTAGTCCAGGTTTAGCAGCTACCTAGTCAATTTATCTGCAATTTGTTAGGATCCGCGACAGTGGATCATCTTGATGACAGGTCCCAGTCATAGTTGTGACTGGGACACTGCATCATGTCTTGTCCTTGTTCCAGCTATTGCTGGCAGTTGGAAATCATGTCTTTTCTGTTTTCAGCTCTAAGCTGTAATCTTGCCTTTGTCTGTGTGCAGACTTCAGATGCACACTAATTAATTGTCTCTCTGTATGCTGAACCCAGCTGCACACTAGCCTGTCATTAAGAAAGGCTCTCTGCAGGGAATGGCTCTGATTGGATCCTGCATATCATGAGTTACAGCCAGCCCTGTACTCAGTGCTGGTTATAGTGTCTGGCTACCAGTGTATGTTGCTCTGTTAATAGTTACCTGAGTTCAACCTGGTCTACCAGGTCCAACTGTTCTTGTATCCTGATCCTGTGAGTATTCAGCCCTGCTATATTATTACCTAAGTCCTGTCTTGTCATGTCAGTCTGCATTCAGCTAATGTTACCTGCTGGGTCCTCCACCTCACTGCCTCCAGTGTGTGTTAGTGCTGTGTCTGAGTACCCCGGTCTGCCATCTGGTTCCTGCATTATGGTCTGCTAGGCCTCAAAATGTGTTATTACTATCATGGCTCAGTAGCCACACCTTGGCTGTCTCAGTCACATCTCAGCTCCTAGGCTGCACCCTTGACAAGTATATCACAGCTCTCAAAGCTGCATCTCGGCCGCTAGGCTGCACCCTTGTCAAGTATATCAAAGCTCTCAAAGCTGCATCTCAGTCACTAGGCTGCACTGTTGCCAAATATATCACAGCTCTCAAAGCTGCACCTTGACCACTAGGCCACACCCTTCCTGAGTATATCACAACTCTCAAAGCTGCTTTTAAATTGCATCATGGCCTGTTAGGCTACATAGAACTCTATCTATGCTATCATGGCTCACTAGCCACACCACTGAATTTTAAGCCACATCACAGCCTATGAGGCCGCATCGAACTCTATCCATAGCTTGGCAGCTCAGTAGTTACACCTCTGTTGTTACAGTCACTCATGGCCCTCAAGGTCACTCTGTTCAAGTCTTGTCTCTGGCTACTTGGCCACATCATAGTCTGCAAACATCTTGGCTCATTAGCCGCAACACAGTCTGCTAGTCACACCTTGTACTTTATCTGAACTCCTGCCAGTATTATTGCCACATCATTGTGCCTTGTCTGTTTCTTATTAGTCCAGTCTCGTCTGTACTCTAGTCCTGTCTGTCTTGTCTTTGCCAGTCCAGTCCTGTCTGTTTTGTCTTTGCCCGTCCAGTCTAGTCTGCCTTGTCCTTGAAAGGTTATTGTCTGTCTTGTCTTGTCTGAAATCCTGCATACCACAGTCCTGGTCGCTCCTGCCCTGCAGCTTATACTGTGTCTAGTCATTACTTTTCTAGTGTCCTAGCTGCATTACAGTCCCTAGACATTCCTCAGACCACAGTGACCTGCCGCTGCTAGTACACTATGTTTTGTCTGAGTTGTGCAATCTTTCTGCAGCCTCACTCCAGCCAGCTCTAGTTGTGGAAGGATGGTCACTCCTCTACCCAGTCTTGTCCTTGGACAGCAGTCCTATGATTCTCATCTTGAGTGTGAATCATAACATTATAACTGGCCTGAAAACAGATGCTACTGGAGTGTTCTTATTATGTTCTCTGTCCTGTCTAATCCGGTCCAAGTCCTGCCTTGTCAGGCCTCAAGTATGAACTCTGATTTGGGACTAATAAAATCATGAACCTTGAGAGTATACAAACACTTCTGCTACAGGCCTATCCTGGGTTCATCATCTTATGTGGATGTTCTGCAACAGCAAATTTTTCAAGCCTCCAAGAATTCCTCGGACGCAACTATTCATTGCAAGAATCCATCCAGGGAGGAAAAGTTGGATGGCACCACAACTGTAAATTGTTCTACAACACATCTGTCATCTGATTTTATATATCCTGAGTTCTTATGGGAGTTTCATCTAAAGATTGAACAGTTACAAAAATGATTGTTTAGTACTAATATGGTAGTACAAACATTTTGGGAATATACCAGACTTTGAAAAGATTCCATCCTTCCCAACAGAAACAAAATAGATGACAGACTCTACTTTCCTTTCCTCTGCAATGCCATCCTCTATGCAGAAGGAAGGTGGATATCGAAGCTACTTAAAACCAAGGCTCTCTGAAGCCGAGCGTCAAAGGCGTAGGGAAAATTGTCACTGTTTATACTGTGGGAGTACTGATCATTTTGTTGCAGATTGTTCTTTATGTAAGCCGAGAAGCAATGACCAACCTCAAAGACCTAGCCTTCAAGTTAACCACTCTCCTTGTAAGACTATTAATGCCGCAGACTCAATAATTCCCGACAAAGGTGCAGAGGTTCCCCAAAAGGAGACAGTTATTTAAGTCAAATTTGGGAACCATTTAAACAAAGACTCTCATTATACCACCAGAGGTTCAGTTTTTTCTTTTGCAGGAGGAATGTCTGATATTGAAATTGATGTCTTGACCTTGACTGTGTCTACAGAGAATATGACCTATGCTGCAACCACAGAAGAGGTTCCTGAAGTACTGAGACCTATAGAAGTGTTTGATGTACCCACTCCTGTTGGCGTTTCTGATGTCTCAATTGTCCAGACCCTAGGAGGGGACTTTGATGTACCAACCTCTAATAAAGGGAGTCCATTGTTCAAACTCCTGAAGGGGTTCCCAATATGCCAATCATCCAGATTCCAAAATGGGAGTCCCATGTATCGACTTCAGTAAATGTGCCTGATGTACTACCCTCAGAAGGTCTCCCTAGTACCACTCCCAGGAGGGGAGTTTGATGTACCAACCTCTGAACAGTTGTCTGAAGTACTGACACCAAAGCTCTCAAAGCTGTATCTCAGCCACTAGGCTGCACCCTTGCCAAGTAAATTACAGCTCTCAAAGCAGCACCTCGGCCACTAAGGCAGCACCCTTGCAGAGTATATCACAGCTCTCAAAGCTGCATCTAAGTCACTTCACAGCCTGTTAGGCCACATTGAACTATGTCTATACTATCTAGACTCACTAGCTGCACCCTGGCTGTATAAGCAACATCACGGCTCATGAGGCCGCATCAAACTCTCTCCATAACTTGGCAGCTCAGTATTCACACCTCTTTTGTTACAGTCGCTCATGGCCATCAAGGCCACTCTATTCAAGTGTTGTCTCTGGCTACTTGGCCACATCATAGTCTGAAATCATCTTGGCTCATTAGCAGGACCACAGCCTGCTAGCCACACCTTGAACTGTGTCTGAACACCTGCCAGTATTCTTGCCACATCATTGTGCCTTGTCTATTTCTTGTTAGTCTAGTCTTGTTGGGTACTCTAGTCCTGTCTGTCTTGTCTTTGCCAGTCCAGTCCTTTCTGTCTTGTGTTTGCCAGTCCTGTCTAGTCTGCCTTGTCCTTGTCAGGTTCTTGCCTAACTTGTCTTGTCTTGTCTGAAACCCTGCATACTACAGTCCTAGTCACTACTGCCCTGCAGCTTATGCCATGTTGAGTCATTCTTTGTCTAGCATCCTAGTTGTACTACAGTCCCTAGACATTCCTAACCCATAGTGACCTGTTTTCTCTGTGTTGTGCCATCTTTCTGCAGCCACACTCCAGCAAGCTTAAGTTGTGGAAAGGCTGCCACTCCTCTACCCAGTCTTGTCCTTGGGCAGCAGTCCTACAATTGTCATCTTGAGTGTGAATCATAACACAATTTAAAAGAATTTTTAGTCCAATGGCTAAATTATCCAAGCAGTTGAATTCTATGCTCACTTTATTTTCACCTCTGCTTTCATAAGGGTTGGGTCTGAAATCCCGGCTGTCAGATGTCGCTGGTCAGAATACCGACAGCAACTTCCCAACAGCCAGAATCTTGACACCTATAGGGAAGATAGGTAAGTTTATTCTAACCCCTACCCTAACACTGCCTTCCCAGTGCCTAATGCTAACCTCCCCCTAGCACCTAACCTAACCTCCCCCTCCTTGCACCCTAATCCTAACACCCCCTCCCTGATGCCTAAACCTAACCTCCCCCTCACCACACCCTAAACCTAACACCCCATCCCCAGTGCCTAACCCTAACCCTCCCCATAGTGCCTAACCCTAACCCCTTAGCCTAACCATAACCTCTCCATATCACCGGGATACCGACCTGTCAGGATTTCAGCGCTAGTATTCAGACCGTCGGCGTCCCACATCCTGGAATACCGTTTACATCCCTTTCATACTTTCATTTCCCTACCTCATTTGAGCAAATGCACTTTAAGTTGACACATCCAAAAGTAGAATAGGAACTCTGCTTTTCCGTACTGAGAACACAAACTTCCCTTACCCTACAACTTCTTTTTAATGAGGTTAATTTCTGCTGTAATCATGTACAATGTTGTAATTTGGAGTTGCTGACTATTACAATAACCCTTACTAACTGCAAAGGGACATAATCTTTTTTATCATAACTTATTTGTCTGCCATTGCAGTATATCAGTATACATCCCTCATGAAGACACATAGTTATCCAGCATTACTTCATCATATGTACTTACTTTACTACAGAACACTGCCAATCACAGTATTGTTCATCCAAAGAACTTCATTTATGAAGTGCACTGGATGCAAAGTGGAAGAGTAGTGTGAGTGAAGGGATGGCTCTTAATGTAATTCACTTAGGGTTCTGCTCATTTTAAATGATCATTAAGCTTGTGTGGGATTTGAATCCACACAAAGCTAGTTTGGGATAGTGTGGTGTAGAAGCACAATATAACTATTCCACATAAATTTGTCAACTGATATATAATATATTCCTGACTTCAAGATCAATTTCTAGGATTGGCAGTGCACCAGGAAGTATAAAATATGAATATATACTGGGACTAGACCAAGATGCAGACCAAAAAAGTTAGACTCCTTGATTGGTGTTAAAATCACAAGTAAAAAAGTAGGGCTAAATTGATTACCAGAACTTCCTAAGGGTAGCGTTAAATGTTGCAAAAGTAGGTGTTCCACATGTGGTATATGGCCAATTAAACAATTGAGATCAAACTCTCAATATATTAAGTAAACCTACAAAATTCAAGAGTTTATCAATTGTGATACTGTTACAGTTCTTACATGATTATGAGACCACAGGACTGCTGACCTAGAAGTAGACAGTGATGAGGAGTGGCAGTCATTCCACTACTGGGACAAGCTGGAGTGGAGCTGCAGAAGATTGACACTAGGACAGATATGGACATGGTGCACTAGCAGTGACAGACAAATATTGTCTATGAAATGTCTTGGGACTATGATGCAGCTAGGATGCCAGACAAGGAGTGGCTTGATAATGATAACTAGCTGCATGGCAGGAGTGACCAGGACTGTGAACTTTCAGGAAAACAGACAGGACTTAGATAGACATGATACAGACAAGGACTTGACAGAGAAGACACAAACAAAGACTAGACAGACACGACATAAACATGGCACTATAATGTGGTAGGACCACAGGCTTAAGGAGCA
Source organism: Taudactylus pleione (assembly GCA_031769625.1). Classification (NCBI taxonomy): domain Eukaryota; kingdom Metazoa; phylum Chordata; class Amphibia; order Anura; family Myobatrachidae; genus Taudactylus; species Taudactylus pleione. Next base: position 7,038,445 of record JAUIMM010000082.1, read on the forward strand.
GACAAAGTTCAAGGTACACCCTTGCAGGCTGAGGTGTGACTGAAACAACACGATGTGGCCTTTAGAGCCGAGATGTGGCTTTTAAAGCCGAGAAGTGACAAGAACAGGAAGTAAAGACCTTGAGGGATGGGATGTGGCTTAAGAGCCAATATGTGACAGGAACTATATGGAGCGGCCTCAAGGGCCAATCTGCAAGTAGAACAGGACAGAGTGGCCTTGAGAGCTGTGGCGGGCCTGGAACAAAATGATGAGGTGAGACTGGAATTAGATGGAGCTGCCTCGAAGGCCAAGGTGTGGCCTTGAGGGCTGAGGTGTGAATGGAACTAGATGTAGTGGCCTTGATGTGCACCTGGAACAGGATGGAGTGGTTTTGAGGGCTGAGGCATGACTAGAACAAGCTGATGCGGCCTTGTGGGCTAAGGTAAGTCTGAAACTAGATGGAGCAGCCTTGAGGGCCAATGTTAGACTAGAACAGGACAGTCTTGAGGGTCGTGACATGACTGGTACAAGCAGATGTGGGCTTGAGAGCCGAGGTGAAACTGGAACTAGATGGAGTGGCTTTGAAGGCCAAATTGCGGCCTTGAGGGCTGAGAAATGACAGGAACTAGATGGAGCGGCCTTAAGGGACGATGTGCAACTGGAACAGGACAGAGCGGTCTTGAGGGATGTAGCATGACTGGAAAAAGCCAATGCAGCCTTGAGGGCTGAGGTGAGACTGGAACTAGATGAGCACCCTTGAGGGCCAATGTGCAACTGGAACAGAATGGAGTGGTATTGAGGGCTGTGAGATGACTGAAACAAGCTGATGTGGCCTTGAGGGCCAAGGTAAGACTGAAACTATGTGGAGTGGCCTTGAGGGCCAATATGTGACTTGAACAAGACGGAGTGGCCTTGAGGGCCATGGTGAGACTGGAAGAACACAGCAGAGAGGTAAGCACAGGCATGGCAGCTACAGGCTGGAGGCTGGCTTTTCTACCCCAAGTGACCATCTCCTTGGTGTACAGAGGTACATTAAAAGACTAATGACTAGCCCGGATTCTTATGGTGCCACTCAACGAGGATCCACCTGACAGGCACGCTGTTGTATAAGTCGGGGAGATCTCCTGCTTCATTATTGGGAGAGACTGTGAGTATCCATTTGGTTGGAATAACTCCTCTTTGGGATAATTATAAGAAGCACAGCCAGTGGAGTGTTTGTATTATAAAAAAATCCCTGCTAAATATTTGGAGATAAGAGATCGCTGCACAGAAGGTGCTACTTAAGTACACAAACACTTTATGAACAGATATATTCACAGATACTTTGATATTATTGAAAATTCAATATGTCACCAGCTAAATATCCTAAAGGATTAAATACAGCAAGGATTGCTGCAATGCTTGTGGAAATTTTCCATTCCAGGATCTAGTATATCAAGTGGATTTTTACCTATACAGTTTTTAATATCTGTGTCGACACATATTAATAGCTTTGACCACATAGGTGTTATCAATTATTCTGTTCTATAATGTTAATTTCATTGTTTATTCTCTCTCTCTCTCTCTCTCTCTATATATATATATATATATATATATATGATATAAAGTATCTTTCATATATTCATGGCATTCTGAGGTTATTATTAGAACCAGCTGGAGTGGCCTTCAGAGACTTGGTGTGACTGGAACAACACGATGCAGCCTTGAGGGCCGAGGTGAGGTTGGAACTAGATGGAGCAACCTTGAGGGCCAAGGTGCAGTCTTGAGGGCCAAGATGTGGAAGGAACTAGATGGAGCTGCCTTAAGGGCCAATGTCCAACTGAAACAGAATGGAGCAGCCTTGAGAGCTGTGACATGACTGGAACAAGCCAATGTGACCTTGAGGGCTGAGGTGAGACTGGAACTAGACAGAGCAGCCTTGAGAGCTGAGGTGTGGCTTTGAGGGCCAAGACGTTACAGGAACTAGATGGAGCAGCCTTGAGGGCCAATGTGTCACTGGAATAGGATGGAGTGGCCTTGAAGGCTGTGACATGACTTGAACAAGCAGGTACAGCCTTGCGGGCCAAGGTAATACTGAAACTAGACTGAGTAGCCTTGAGAGCCAATGTGTGACTGGAACAGGGCAGAGTGGCCTTGAGGGATGTGGCAAGAGTGGTGAACACAGGCACATCAGGTACGCAGGCTGTAAGCAGCTAAGTTGAGAACACTACAGGCTTGAATCCACTAGAAATAGACTGACATGGCAGGACCAGGCTGTGGTATGGAAATGCCACAGTCAACAGAGAGGTAGGCTGCAGCTGCAGAGTCACTGCTCCAGGAAGTCCAAACAGTGAGGATATGAACAGCTGGTAACACACAGGCAGGTACAGAACTGTAGAACTAGGAAGACCAGCTAGAACTCAGGCTTCTGAGCACAGGACAAAATAATCAGGATGTCAGACAATTTCTCTGGCACGGACTGTAGGGCTGGCTGTAACTTATTTGGAGCAGTGACGAATTAGAGCAGTCCCTGCAGAGAGTATCCATAATGACAGGCTAGTATACAGCTGAGATCTGCACACAGACAGACAGGCAGAAAAGCAGCAATAAGCTGCACACAGACAAGACAGGATTCTGGCTTCCAGCAACAGCCCCATGTTCTGGCAAGACATGATGCAGTGTCCCAGTAATGACTGTGGTTGGAACCTCCCACCAAGATGATCCTAAAAGATACACTCTAATGCATATGTGTATTGCAGTACCCATGTGGCCTGCAATATGTTGGTAGAACCACAAGGCCTATCAAAGATAGCTGAAGGTAGCATACATTCAATATTATAAAATGTTTTATTTTGCATAGTGTATCCAAACATGTTTCTTTGCACCATAATGGAGATCCTTCAGGATTAATCTTTAGAGGAGCTCTACACATTCCCAATACAATAAGAGGAAGTTACCATTATAGAAATGTATGTGCTACCGACTACAAATACTGGGCCTGATTCAGAGGCGTACGCTGCTTGCGTGCACTCGCTCTGAATCAAGGCTGGTTTTTTTACGCCCTCCAGGCCGCTCGCACTACTGTTGGTGACCTTTATTTGTGAGTGGCCTGGCGATGATCGCTATTATCACGACCATTGGGTTTGCAGCGAGACCCTGCAGGAGGGTCTCTTCTCCCGCAAGCCTGAGTGGACTTCCTGTTCTAATAGAGCAGGAAATCCACTACTGACATCATGAGTGATGTCAGTAGGGTCACCCACAAATGGCAGGCGTTCCTAAGGGAATGCCTGTGTTTGTGAAGCCACCCCCCTCCCTGCCTACAAAATGGGGCGAGCTGTCAATCAACATCGACAGCTGGCCCGTCTTGTAGTGAGCCCTGGGGTGACAGAGCTGCCATCACTTGCTGGGGCTCGAGCATTTGTATGCCGGAGGTGGCGCATGTGCAGGGGCCAAACATTGACCCACTTGCGAGCGCTCTGCACTCGCGAGTGGGTCTCAATCAGGCCCACTTTTTCCAATAGTACTCAATGATAACATCGATTTTGAGTCCTTTGATAAAATAGATGTTCTCGTTCCTTATGCTCGTGGGTTAAGGCTTATTAGGGATTGCATATTTTTGTAATTATGGTTTATTTGGTATTTGATTTAGTGCTTTACTTATGGTTTGTGTGTTGTTCTGTTGTGGAATATACTTAACCACAACTGAATATACACCTATATTGTTAATTTGTGTTTGGATACTGTATCACCATAAATTTAAATAAATCATGTTATAGTTATTGGTGTATAGACCATAGCTGGGATATTTGTATTTATATATTGGATATTATTAAGAATAAGTAAAAAACTATGGATCACCAGATTCACTTTCTAGTAATTGTCTCTATCTCTTAAGATACTTTATACATATAAATTTACAGAGCCTAGATAGAGTCAGGGGTGTATCTATAAATGGGTGCAGTGTGTATGGGGCACATGGGCTCCTGGGTCCGGGGGGGCCCCACACCGCACACCCTGCTCCCATATTAAACTCACCTGTCCATGGTCCTGCATCGGGTGTCAGCGCTACTCAGAACACCACAAAATGTCCGCCACGGCCATTTTTACGGTGTTCTGCGCATGCGCAGTAGACTATGGGCACACTCTAGTGCCTGGAGTCTACTAATTCTCCGGTGGCTGGCCAGCCACATCAGTCGGCTACTGGGGAGAGAGGAGGGGGCCCCACACAGGGAGTGCACATGGGCCCCCTCCTCTCTTAAGATACCCCTGGATAGAGTACAGGTAAGGCCCCAAACTTTTGATGTAGGACATCAGGGTTTGATTCCCAGAGGAGGAGGATTAATTTTGCCTAGTAATTAGACAGTTATTATAATAACTATTTATACTGTGCACAGTGTTGTTTATTATCTGTATTATAAGTTATATTTTTAAAACCTGCTGTTTATACATATTTAATGGAACTTAATAACTAACAGTGCACTTTAGATCACCTGTGGTAACTGGTGCCAGTGAAAGTAATCTAAAGGAATATCCAATGAGCAAGAAGTAGCTGGTATTTAAGGACTGCAGGGTTTTAAGGCCCTCAATCAGAGCCGTACGCTCTGAGCAGAGCGCACGCTCTGAATGAGGGCCGGGCTCCATTTTCATGGAGCGTCCTCCTGGACGCTCGTATAGCTGTGGGTCACCACCCACAGGCTATACGAGCGTGCATTGTGATGGCCGCGATGGTCGAGACCATCGCGACCATCGAAATTGCGAGCCGGAGCCTGCGGTTGAGGTTTTCAACCGCAAGCTCCGGAGTGATTTTGGCTCTATCAGAGCCCAAATCACTCCCACTGACATCACTAGTGATGTCAGTGGGCCGGCTTCTGATGGGAGGCGTTCCCGTGGGAACGCCCCCGTCAGGGAGGCACGCCCCCGGCACGCCCACCAAAGGGGGCGTGCTGTCAATCAACATTGACAGCACGCCCCCTTTGATCGGACACAACGAGCGAAGGACTTTCCTTCGCTCGTCGCATCTGGCGCATGCGCACGACGGAGCTCCCTCCGTCGTGCGCATGCTCAGTCCATAACATCGACCCACTTGCGAGCGGACAGCCGCTCGCGAGTGGGTCTGAATCAGGCCCTAAGGTCATTCACTCTTTAAAAAAGCTCCCTGATAAGGAGCGAAACACATCAGTATTACAGCTTATTTTTGCTGATATTTTTTTGCCACTGTGTGGGCATCAAAGGGAATCTGTCCAGAACCATGGTGACTGCATCTTAAAACTCTACACCAGCATACAACTGACTAGTAGAGCTGGGTCCCACTGAACATACCTGGGAGTTAGGTAATGCAGTGCTTTGCTGCCTGATTATTCAAACAACACCTGGTGCACTATACAAAGCAGCAACAGAGTCTCTTCTCAGCTGGGATTGTTTACATTACATATATATATATATATATATATATATATACAAGCTGCTCCTGAATTGTGGACTGTAATGCTGGATACACAATGCCCGATATATTGGCCAGTCAATTGATTAGCCAATATATCTGCTGGCCATCGGCCAGTGTGTACAGGTGATGTCTGTGAACAATGTAGTTCACAGACATATCATAATGGCTGTGCTGCACAGCTGATGGATAGATATGTCTGCAGACATAGCTGTCCATCGGCAAGTGTATACGGGCAGTCTGCAGACCGCCCATACACATACAGCAGCAGCTGTGGGGAGGTGGTGGGATAAGCCCCCGACACACACACCCGGATACCAGGACCCGCGGGCAGAAGCAGATGATGGCCTATCAGTGTGTATGAATGACCATCATCTGCAGATCACGTGATCTGCAGATATATCGCTATAGTGTGTACCCAACATAAGACAGTTTGCAAGATCTGTCCTAGGAGAACTTCCTTTATTCACCGTTTACTCAGGAGCCAGTTTCCATTTAGAGTCGACTATCTAAAAAGATTAGCCGGATAATGTCTGGTAATAAAGTACTCCTAATCTATTCTCATAATTTATGCAATGAACAATTATCTTATCCCAGCTTTGATTATGCCAGACTGTTGAAATGAAACATAAGAACTTTTACCTTTTATATATACCTCACAGTGGCACTAATATTTAGTTTTATTGAAGCCTACAGTATTTATTAGTGTTATTACTATCTTATAAGATGTTTTAGATATGTGCACATATTATATGCTATATATTTCAATTAGATTGATGGAATAAAATTGTTTAATTTTTAACTGTGTCTTTGAAGTTTATAGTATCTGCCATGCTAAGTAATATTATATGAGAAGTGAAGTACCATTTTTTCTATTTCTTGCATAACCAACCACCCCCATCAGATTATGCAGCATGCAGACTGCAGACAGGGCTGATTCTGTGAGTACAAAGTTGGAGGCAGTGAGTACAGTATATGACACAACATTGATATTTTAACATTCACAAAAATGTGTATACTAAATTACAACAAATTACTTAACATCCTGCACAATGTACCCATTCCAGAAAAATATAAATTATGTGTGTCTTGCCTTTCCTGTAAATGAGTGTTTAACCTCACCTGTAATCAGGGCCGGATTAAGGGGGGGCAACAGGGGTGGTCGGTACTGGGCCCCCACACACAGAGGGGGCCCCACTAGCAGCGGTGGGGGGGAGCGTTACAGGTGTCCCTGTATAGGGGGCAGCAGCAAGGGTCAATGTATTGGGTGGCCACTTCATGGGGGCACTGTATAGGGGGGGTGTTTGCTACTGGGGCAATGCATAGGGGGGCTACTAATGGGGGCAGTGCATGGGGGACTACTACTGGGTCACTGTTTGGGGGGGAACTACTACTGGGGCACTGTATATGGGGGGACTACTACTGGAGGCAAAGCATGGGGTGGACTACTACTGGGGGCAGAGCATGGGGGGTCTACTGCTGGGGGCAATGCTTTTGGGGGATACTACTGGGGGCACTATATAAAGGACACTGTATAGGGGGATTACTACTGGGGGCACTGTATAGGGGTGGACTACTACTGCGGACAATGCATAGGGGGGAACTACTACTGAGGGCAATGCATAGGGGGGAACTACTACTGAGGGCAATGCATAGGGGGACAACTTCTGGGGGCACTGTATAGGGGGGATAAACTACTGTGAGCATTATATAAGGGGCACTGCATAGGGATGACCAATACTGGGGGCACTGCATAAGGAGCACTGTATAGGGGGGACCATTACTGGGGACATTGCATAAGGGGCACTTCTACAGTGGGCATTGCAAGAGGGGTATTAAGGTGAATAGAAAGAAAAAAAATCCTAGGGTAATGAGAAATGGTGGTATTTAGGGGCCCCCACAAGTTTGTTGCCCAGGGGCCTCCACAGACCTTAATCCAACCCTGCCTGTGATAGACTACTTATCCAGGTAATTCAACACAGGTGACGCCCTACAAAAATAAAGATTATAGTCCAAGTGCAAAGCATTTAGCCCCTCCTGTAATGTGTCCTGTTGGTAGATCTAAAAGAGTGTTTAACATTACATACGTCACTTTGTGATGAAGTATGTGACTGTATTTGGCCTGTACTGTACACGCTTTCACATGTCAATGTATTAACACATTTGTTCCAGTAAAAAGTACACCTAATCAAATTAACTAATTGCATGACATCTGGTTTTAGACTCTAATTTGGTAGCTAGTAAACAAAACAAGGTTATATTTTGTCAACACCAGCATACTGTATAATGTTGTTACTGACTTTACATTAAAGTGGTGTTTACAATTTTTAAAATAGCCTGAAATAGGCCTCAATCACAAAGGACAATAATTGTGCTTTTTTCTTACTACATAAATAGAAGTGAAATATACTGTACTGTAGGTTTTTTATTTCAACATGCACATTCAACAAATATTGCTTTTTTCAGCATAGAACTATATATGGAATCAGTATGTAATGCCAGCGGCAGTTTAGCCGCCAGATCAAATACAGACAATGGCAGCCCGATGGGTTAGAATCCTGACTGCAGCAGGTAAGTACTCTAACCCTCCCCTCTCCCTACCCTAACCCTCCCTTAGTGGTGCCTAACCTTAACCTAACCTTAACCTCCCCCCTATTGCCTAATCCTAACCTCCCCTTTCCTTACCCTAACCCTCCCGGGGGGTGCCTAACCCTAAGTCCCCCTGGGGGTCCCTAAAGCTAACCCTCACCTCCCACAGCTACATGCTAAAACACCCAGCTTATCTTTGTTCGGTATGCTGAGTGTCAGGATTTAGTAGTGGGGCTAATGATAGGCATTGCAATTTTGACAGCTATCTTTAGTCCCATGTTGGGATGTGGGTGTCAGGATATCAACGGGTGGGAAAGCACCCGCCGGTATCCTGACTACATCCCCTATATATGACAAATACAAATTTCTTCGTTTTTTAAGCATCCTGTAACCAACCCCTTTCAAGTCTTCTCTCCCATCATGTTGACGTTCCATTTCCTAAAGGCTCTATGGTTCTGAGGAAAGTATTTAATATGATTGATCAGAAAGTAAACAGTCAATCTCATAGAATAGAATAAAATAAAAATGTATAGCCTATCCTTGCATTGTAGTAAAACACTATGTAAGATCTTATGGGCAGAGCCCTCCATCCTCTTGTTCCTCCCTTGCATTATCATTTTCTCCAGGGCTCTGTTCCCTTGTCTCCATCTCCAATTCAGTGACTCTGACTCTGTTTGCTCACCTTCAGCTGGGCACAGGAATTGACAGATCACTGTGTTGATTCAACCGCCTTACCACTGCCCCTGTTTCTGTCCTACCCAGTCTGTGCAGGGATGCAGAGAGGGGGGGAGCAGATACAAATTACCTGGGTCCAGGTTTGTTACGGGGGGGCCTGGAGGGGGCCCACGTCTGATGCAGCCCCCTCCCTATTACTTGTAAGCAGCCCAGCACATGCTGTTGTGTGCTGGGCTGCAGTGGGAGACAATAAAGACTGCTGCCACAGAGCAGTAAATAAACAATAGAGACGCGCTGTTACAAGAGCCGCTGGTCTAGGGAATGTCAGTCCCAATGGTACAGAGAAAAACACATATGAAAAGGGGGAACCAGCGCTAAATAAATGTTCAGTGTATAAAAATAAGGTATATGATAGACGGTTTTATAAATCAATTAAAATTGGATTTAATTAATTAAAATAGAAACATTATGCATATGGGTTTGACATCTAATAGTAATGTGCAAATCAGCAGATCACAAGTAAATGAACATAGATGTTAATTATGAAAATGGAAAAAGTCCACCTGGAAACTGACATGATAGTCAATTGTTGGATTAGGGCTCTTTTCACATAGTCCCAAATGATTAGTGTTCCAGGGATAGTGGGAGTCCAATATGTGTCCAACAGATATAAAATCCAGGTGCATGGTAACCAAAAGTCTCTCAATGCATTTCAATGAGCAATGGAACTCTAACCATTTGCAGCTATTAATGTTTCCTTATAAATTGTGCTTCAGCCTTTACATCATCATTGCTGGATGCCAGAGGATGCCTTGACAGCTATTTCAGCCATCTATTGGTAAAGTTGCATTGCCGCTAACCATTTCTCATTTGGGACTATGTGGAAAGAGCCCTAATCCAACAATTGACTATCATATCAATTTCCAGGTGGACTTTTTCCGTTTTCATAATTAACATCTATGTTCATTTACTTGTGATCTGCTGATTTGCACATTACGTTAGATGTCAAACCCATATGCATAACATTAAATCATGTATTTAGACGGGTTTTGTGTGTCTGGAAAAATAAATAAACAGTCATGTACAGGTAATTTGATAAGGAACAAATTACCTGTACGTGACTGTTTATTTATTTTTCCAGACACATAAAACCCATCTCAATACAGGATTTAATTTCAGAAAGAATATCCGCATAGACATATCCTGATTACAGACATCTTTTAAGTGGCCGTTTAGTATAATTTGCATGTGTGATGCTGTCTATTTTATTGTAACTATATATATTATAAGGTTTTTTATCTTTGTAAGATGCTAACTGGATGTGCTAACATTTATTTATTTATTTTATTTATTAACAGTTTCTTATATAGCGCAGCACATTCCGTTGCGCTTTACAATTGGAAACATTGATAGAACAAAACAGGGTAATAACAGACAGACATAGAGGTAAGAGGGCCCTGCTTGCAAGCTTACAATCTATAGGGAAATAGGCATTGATACACAAGGATAGGTGCTATATATATTGCAATTTGGTCCGGCCAGAATGCAGAGTTTCTTGGTGGGCTGCATGATCCAGTCACACAGGAATGTTGTCAAAATGTCAGGAGTAAGTGAAAGAAAGACAATATGTGAGGATATGTGTTGACTGTGAGAGGGGATGTAATGGAAGCTATGAAGGTTATGTGGTCAGTTCTGCAATCTGATTAGCTTGTCTGAAGAGATGAGTTTTCAGGGAACGCTTGAAGGATTGAAGAGTAGAGGTAAGTCTTATTGTGTGTGGTAAGGCATTCCATAGAGTGGGTGCAGCCCGAAGAAAGTCCTGTAACCGTAAATGGGAGCAAGTAATGCGCGGGGATGAGAGACGCAGATCTTGTGCTGAGCGGAGAGGTCGGGTTGGGAGATATTTTGAGATGAGTGAAGAGATGTATGTTGGTGTAATTCAGTTAATGGCCTTATGTGTAAATAACAGTATTTTGTATTGAATACGGTAGAAAACCGGCAACCAATGGAGGGACTGACAGAGCGGGGCAGCAGACGATGAACGTTTGGCAAGGAAGATAAGCCTTGCAGCTGCATTCATAATGGATTGTAATGGTGATAGCCTGTTTTTGGGAAGACCAGTAAGGAGACTATTGCAATAGTCAATGCGGGAAATAATGAGTGCATGGATTAGACATATAACATTAATATATATGCAAGTTAATTGATATTAGTTTTATAGATATATAATAGATACTTTAAGTGTTTTATGATTAAAATTGGATATTTACGCATATGTGATCAAGTTGTGTCCATTTAATTCAGCCATTACAGATTTCTAATAGGCACCAAGCGCAAAGTCCAATTTTTGTCTTTCCTGTTTATAGTTGTTTGGGGCAACACCAGTCCTTTTAGTGACATTGCTGCTGCCATTTATCAAATTTAGATATATTTGTACCCATTCATATTTTTGATAAACACATTAATAGCGCTATAGACATTATTTAATAGATTTGCACAATACGTTAGATGTCAAACCCATATGCATAATGTGTTTATTTTAATTTATTAAATCCAATTTAATTGTTTATAAAACTGTCCATCATCTATTTTTATACACTGAACATTTATTTAGCGCTGGTTCCCCCTTTTTATATGTGTTTTTCGCTGCCACAGAGCAGTAGAAGTCTCCTCTCCTCTTGATCTTGCCACCCCTGGATTTGCACAGGGTTGAGGAGCTCACAGCACCCCCTCCCTAGTACACAATGCCGCTTTGCAGTGCTGTAAATAGGGTTTCTAATTTTATTTTTATAAGTGGGCATGACCATGCCTCTCACGATTAGGCCATGCCCTACAATAGTTATGGAACCTGGGCTGGCTCTCTATGGCACTGAGTCTGTGGTGTGTTCTTTGGTAGTTTTGCAATGTACTTATGCTTTGATATGCCATTACATCGAGCATATTGTTTTTATGTTCTGATATCCTGTTACTATTTTCTTTTTAAGGTGTCAATCCAATTGTACACAGGTGTGAGTTATGGTGGCACTTAACAGCAGCCCAGATTTGCCTAAAAGTGCTTGCATCGCCATAGGACTTTGAGCAAATTAAACGAATTTGCATTCGGAGCAGGCCAAGTTTAATTTCACTTAACATGCATGTTGTCACATATAGAATACAATAAATTCTGACATATATATGAAAAATACAGTCGATAATGGCTCTTTTTAGACAATCATTAATGTTCACATATTATAGGCTAGGTGATTGATTATATGTTTATACTGACAAATTTTTAAAAATATATACAGTACTATACATTAATATTCTTCAAACATTTTTCAAATCTAAAGAGATTATTTTCATTGTGAATGGGGAATATTTTTTAAAATTAATTATACATATTGTTTGTTTCTATCATATATTTTTCATATTAAATAAGGTTACAATATTTAATAGAAGTTAAGTCCTGTTTTTTAAAAAATGTATTGAAGTATATTATAGAAATACCTTTTCTTTGTATATGTATGAAGTATTTTTTTTTCTATCAATTCAATAGTTCCCATCTGTCCAGATATGGCTCCTGTTGGGAGAACATTTTATGTTGTTTTCTTGCTTTGATTTGAGTTTAATGGATGTCTTTATCAAGTGTTGCACTTCAAGAGCTACAGATATGATGGATAACTATATTATCATACTTAAAACCTACTTGACTCCCTGTTTAATATATATACTTCTAAGCTATTTTATCAATCAAAAAGGTTATTATCTGCATATAAACTCCTGCATTCTTTTTCTCCACAAGTGATCTCTACAATATATATTTAATGTTGCTTATTTTACACTATCTTACTGATTATTAGAAATTTTGCAATAATGTTTTATTTTAGGGGGAACTAATATATATATATATATATATATATATATATATCTAAATGAAATATTTTCTAAAATATAAATAAGCAATATAAGTATGTTACACAAAATTTGATATGTGCTGGTATATTAAATCTTTTAATTTTCAAGAATAATTAGTGAGATAGAACCATATTAGCTGCTCCATAAGGGAAATACTGTATGAATTGTAGTGAGAACCATTACACTTCAAAATACTGTAAAAGACCTTTAAACAAGGCTAAAGCCATTATTTTAGTACACCCTGGAGATAAATGAAAATGCATATTTTAGTTAAATGAGTAATAAAGGTAAATGGGGCATGAATGAACAAAAGCTTTAGAAAAATAATAGATTGTACTTTATCTTGTAAGAGTATGCAGAAGCTTCCACACTAAGCTACAACAGCTGATTGGAAATAAATAAAAAATAATATCATAGGATTTAGATACATTTACAGATAGGATGTAATATGAAGGACATAAGTAAAAAGGTTTGATTTATTTTTCTATATTGCAGACCCCTATTGTAGTAATTTTTAGTTGAATAAACAAAGATTAATAAATATTTTTATGTTTTATTTTTACATTTTACAATTATTGTAATGTTTTTTAGAAACACAAATTCATGAACTGTAACATGCTATCTTGATTGAGGTCTGCAGTGGAGAAAAACAATTGCTTACTCTAGCCTTATTCAAATAGCAGTGATATAATAAATGTAAAAATGATGACAAACATACATTATTTAGTGGTAAAAAAAATAAAATACATATGTTAAATAAATAATATATCAACATATGTAACCTCTTTTTAATATAAACAGTCTGATACAGAGTTGAATACAATATAAATTTTAGAAACAAAATGAATTAAAACTATGCAATCGTTGTAATTTGCAGAGCTGCAGGCATCTCAAGACATGAATGTGTATATTGTGTAACTAACACAAATTGCATTAATCATGTGATTTTCGTAAGATATACTAATAGTGTAAGATACAATATAGCCCTTTTTTGTTATTTGTGTTAGGGTTCTGTAAAGAGCAATTTGTCATTCCATCAAAGATTTTTATTTTTCCAATCGGTAAATGTCTACCCCTCCCGGGTCCCTAAATGAGCAATCAGCTCTATAATGATTCTTGTGTGGGGGAGTATTTGTTCCTAATAAGAAAAAAGTAGTTTATTGTTTGTGGAAATTTTTATATAATTTCTCCTTGGTGCACTACAGGTTTTAAGCATCATTGGCAGCCATATGTATTTTGAAACTGGAAGAACTGACATGAAAGTTCCACCAAACCAAACCATTTAAAGGTGACCTAGACATGTTGGGATCTGTAGTACACAAATGAAAAAAAATACAATTTTATTTTCTCTGTTTACAAATATTAAGCCACAACTACTGTAGCACTCAGGGGGTGTTGGAAATAGTGCTATGAACACAGTAATCTTCACTATGAGGCTGATTATGCAGCCACTTTTCTGTTTGGCCACAGATGTATGCTTACTACATTATGGTGATTCTAGAATCTACTTATATATAGTAAAATTGTGACTGCATTTGGAGGCTATCCACTCAGTGTTCTTATGTTCCCGACTGCAGCTGTCATCATTGGTTCCTGGACTTACACCTGGTGGAAAATATATAGTTGAAACACAATGCAAAAGAATCTTGAATACAGCCAACATGCCCATGACACTCCAATAAGACAGAACAGTTCCATACTATTGCATTGTCACAGCCCAGTTACTGCCCAGAAATGCCCATTTCACAGATAGTGTGGTTCACTGCCAGGTGGATCAATCTGAATGCAATAGTGATCTCCATCTGTATGTGGATATCTGATCCAGTGCATGCAAATAAGCCAATTCCTTTATTTGACACATATGCAGTAGGCTGAAATCTGCTAGGTCCAGGCATGTTGCAAGTTGTGTGTGACTCAGAATTAGCTTCTATGGTTTTCCCTTTATCGCTGCTTGCTTGGCTTAGTGCTGGAATCAGAAATTTGAGAATATGCCACACTTTTTGTTTCAAGATTTTAAATAAAGTTGTGCAGGAGATCATAGAAAGTTATCTTGGTTCATCTCAGGCACACTACAAACACAAGTGCAGTTCTTACCAATTTTTTTACAGCGAGGAGGGACTTTGTTTTAAAAATAAATATTTTTTACAGCAAATGGCAATCCTGTGCAGATTGTCATCATCAACATGGATTGTTCTCCATGAGGAAAGCAGAGAGAACTCAAAGATGCTTATATTTGGCTTATTTTCCTCTACATAGAAAATGAAGATGTGTCCACACATACAACTATCCTCAAGTTGCACCAAAAAGCCCCATTTAGCACACCAGTGACTTTGCTACTTTCCATGCCAAAACACTAATCTTAAGTAACCAGTACACTATAAGTTAAATAAGATGCAAAATTTAGGAAATGTCGAAAAAGTAGAAAAGGTGAGGGAAAAGTAGCAAAAGTAGAGGGAAAATATATCTAAGTTGAGGAAGAAGTACACAATCCAGGTTACACAGATCCTATATGAGTGACCGTCGCCATACATAGTTATGCTTAATCTTAGACTTCATTACAATTCCTTTTCTACAAAAAACTAATCTTAAGTAACTAGTACATTATTTACATACTAAGATAAAAAAACTTGAGGAAAAAGTAGCCTAAATGAAGAAAAATTTGCACAGTTGAGGGAAATGTATGCAATCTGTGTATGTTGGCAAAAGACAGATCTGATAGGAGTGACCCAAACTATGCATAATTATGCTTCAACTGCAATGTTATACTAATTACTAATTCTACCTAATATACTATTTGCATATGTCACAAACCCAGACAGACTCTCAGATACAGCAATCAGGACCAGCTGGTCATGATGACGGTGCAACTTGGTCACTTACTATAATACACACCTTCACTGCCACCATGAAATGGAATGATGGGCCCTTTGTGTTTTCCAAATACTTAATAATAATTCACCTTGAGGTACTCACATGTAATGTGTATGGGCCCCACAGGCTCACAGATTCAAGAAGAATCACAGAGAAAATGCTAGATTAAATGTATTTAATAAAAAAATGTTTCCAATGCTTAGTTACAAAAAATTATTAAATAAAATCACATACAGATTAAACAATTTCAGAAATAAAATAAAATCAAATAAAGTTGTGCAGGAGATCATAGAAAGTTATCTTGGTTCATCTCAACTAGAAGGATTTTCCCCAGAAATGTACAACAGGGATTGGAATAGTTAGATTCTTATGTTGCTCAGGGCCCTCCTAGCCCCCACCTTTCTGATTAACTCTCTCAGTGACACATTTTAATGAATTTTAGGATTCACACACATTCTTCTCAAGATGACACAGGACAGTATGGTAACATTTTTGCAGAGCTACCCAAAGTGTCCCATAGCTGTCTGCATAAGAGATAGAACACAGCTATTTAAACATCAAAAATCTAGTGAATCTGGACATAGATTTTTGTCTGCACCCTTTCCTGGGCTGGTTGGATTCAAAGGACTCATAGGTCATAAACCTCATTTTACCCATCAGTCCCTCTGAAGCACAGACCCAGGTCATCTATAGGACATAGAATACAGTTGCTTTACACATACAATGTTCATGAAATATAATTTCTGGTCATTACTTCTGGGCCTATTCACTGCAGCATACAAGAAGTAAAATTGAGGAAAAAGTACCACAATGAAGAGAAAAGTAACAAAGTTGAGGGAAAAGTAGCAGAATTGAGTAAAAAGTAGGCAGTATGGGAATCATGCCAGATGTCTCATTCCATATGGTGCAAGAGGGATAAGTTTATTAGAACACATCTGTAAGAAGTGTGAATAACCTTACTCTCTTACTCTACTCATTTAACTCAAGCCCACAATTTTTCTCCTGCATTCCACCTATCTAAATGTAGGGAGGTGTAATGGGGATATACAACTCAATCAACATACAAACAAAATCTAAACTTTTTACATTCTGAAGTGCATCAATGCAGGTACTTTGCATAAATATAGTATATGGAAGATTGCTGTTATTAAACTGTCACTAGAAAGTTCTGCCTACTATCATTTTGGGCCACCCATTAATTCCACACTTTATTTCTTCTTAAAATGCTGTACAATAAAGCTACATTGTTGTTTTATTTGACGCTTTCATGGTAGATGATGAGTGAGACTCATCAGGGCTTATGAAATAAGGTGCAATCTGGTGCCACTGCGGGAACTCCTGTGAGCCTTCCCGTATTTTTAAAGTGGCGATCATTTTAAAGGCAAACCCAGCTTGAATTTGTTGTTAAAATGATCGCTGCTTTAAATATACAGGAATACTTACAGAAGTTCCCACAGCAGCACCAGATCATTCCCTATTACATAAGCCCCATTATCCACATATACCTTAAAGCTGCAGATAATGAGTCCCACTCAAAATTTCTCCAATACAAAATCCAATTACATACCTTTTTCCTATCTGTAGTAGTCACAAGGTAAGATTTACAGGTAGCAAGGGTGTGCTCTCTGAACAGTGACATTGATGTGAATGCAATAAAATAAAACAATAATGACAAGGAATGGGAGAAGGAAACATAAGTCCCTATATCTATACCACTAAGGAACCTAGACAAATGTGGGTAACCTCTTTTGAAATAGGGCAGTCCCCTCTTTCAAATTAGATGTCCCAGTACAGGTTAAGGTCTGGGGAACAATGTGATTACTAGTGAAAAACAACCAACACTGCAGATACTACATAAATCCAGATATGAAGGAAGATCTCCAGGAACCTGGTTTCCAAAACTGAAATTTGTTGTCCTTTTTTACTTATTGTCTGTGATCACTGGTGATTCCTAGAAAATATGACTCTGCACTATGCACAAATATAAATTTTCCATAAATTGGGTACTGTAAATCACTAAATGTGGTGACAGTGTAATTTTAAAAAGAGACAATACTACCATGGTCTATGGAAAATATACTTGTCCACTACCATAATGGCATATGTGCATGTGGGGACAGCCATATTTGGAAGAGAGAAGTCCTCTATTTTAAATAATGTAGCTACTTAGCAGCAATTACCTGTAATTTTTCCATAGCTGGGGAGTGCACACTGTACCCTATCTACCACAAAACTAAAGTTTTCAATTTGACATGCTAGACAAAGCACAAAGATGAATGCTGTTTTCTGTAAATGAAATATAAATACCATGTCTATTCAAAATAAAAAGGTAGCTGTCGAAAACCTCCCCATTTCCATCATCTCACACTAGATTCCACCCTCAACTGCTGGAAAAAATGTAGAACTCTCACCTTACTCCAGGAGCTTCACTACTGACACCCTTGATACACAACCCTGATTTCCCACCTAGGCTTCCTCTGATACTTCCACATCTTGGTCGATTAGAGGATGCCCCACCTACCTGTATCTATGTCTTCATGGAGATCCTGAAGTTCAGCTCTCTGAATAAGCAAGTATGGCTGAAAGTACTCAATAACTGCATACAAAAACAAAAATATTGTAGACCCCTAGTGATGAATCAGAAAATAAGAGAAAAAAAAGATTGTAGAGTTTCCAAACACCAATGCACAGATATCTTGTTACTCTAAGTAAATGTACTGTATATACACTAACTTTGAATCAGACCCAATATTTAGGAGTTCATTTTTATTAGGATATTTTTTCATGTTTTTATTTGGATTCTATTTAATCAACAGATAAGAAAAAAGAAAAAGGTGTTTTTGTTGTTCTTTAAACACTTTTTGGTATAGTGATTTAATTCATAACATCTGTCCCCATACCCAACACTTTTGCAAGCATAGGGCTGGTAGCAAGCATAAAGAGTACTAATGGTTATAATAGGTGCCAGACCAAGCTGTCTAGTGTTGGGGCTGGTTACAGATTTTTAGGGGATATTTTCTATAATTTTGTCTTCTTTTGCAATTCATGTAAATCACATATTTTGAGTTGAATCACAATGAACAAACATGTTTAACAATAGTACTAAAAGCACTAAAAGTACTGATATAAGCCTAAACCTAGGGATCTTACTCATTTGAACACTATTACAAAACTGTAAATTACAGCATAATACAGTTTACAGCTTACATTGTTTTTTTAACAAAAGTCTTATCTCTTGAATAAAAACATTGTTTTTCAAAGGATACATAAAACAGCATAATTTTGTCATCATTGACACTGCTGGTTTGCTCAGTAACAGCTGCTCTTTTATAATGACAGCAATTCTGCTGTGAATGTAGGCTAGGCTCCTATCTTAATATGCCCACAGCCCACAGTCATAGCAGTGCCATTGTTATTACAAGACAAAGGACTGATGGATGAGTATAAAATATCTGCACAGCTCATAAGTGGAAAAGCTTTCTAAAATCAATTGCTTTGTGGCTAAATAAACTATTTTATTAATGGCAGTGTAGAGTCCTTATGTGAAAGGATACAATTAAAGAGAAGTACACAAATACAGTAAAATGTAATTTGGGGTTTGGCATAATTTATCATACAGAATTTTAACTATTATTAGAAATTGAAAAGCAACAAAGAAAAACAATGTCTTACTCATTGATTATACTATACAATCAAAATTGTGTCAAAATATTTTTTCTGGCAAAAGAAGATGATTTGAATATCTATTTTTGCAGAATAAAAATAAACTTTCTGTCCTTTTACAAGTCCACCTAGAGGTAAAGCTCTGCTGGACATTGTTGTAATCTCAACATGGTAGATTGGGAAAGTGCATTCTTATAAATGCTGGCTGGTGGAGGTGAGTTCTCAATTTGAAGTTGATTTTTCAGGTTCTTATTATATTTTTTTGTATTTTACTATACCAGAAAAATAATTAAACACAAATGTTTAAAATATTTATTTCATTTTTAGTAATAAAAAATATTTGAAAATTGTATATGTATTTGAATTGAACTGAGGGGTGAACAATTGTAATTTTTTTTGTTTTCCATACATGATATAGATCAATTAGTTTGGCACTGATACTAAATAAAAACATACAATAGATAAATATAAAAATAGAGTAAAATAGATAGATAATGATAATGGATAATATAAGGCTAAGCCTAAAGCTTATACTGCTGCTTATGATGCTGCTAAAAAAAGGTTATTGTTTTTTAGAAAAAGGTTTAGAAACTCTAGTTTAGAGTATTGGGTAGTTCTTAGCTGTGTCTACAATGCATATATAAACACATCAACCATACAGCATAGTCACAAACCTAGGGGTATATTTACTAAAGATCGGTTTTGGATTCTGTTCAATTTGCCATTCAATTTTGGTTCGATTTCCACTCAATTTTGAAGGTGCACATGTATACAGTATATATATTCATTTAAGTGTGTATACACATATATATATATATATATATATATATATATATGTGTATTTATATATATATATATATATATATATATATATGAGCATTTTATATTTCTGAAGAAATTATAGATCACTTTCACTTTTCTAGAGTGTGCACAAGTGTGTCCAATTATTTCCCCTGTTAATTGGTGTGCATGTGATACATTTAGCCCGATAGGAAGTGATGAGGAAGTAGAGTTTGAGTTTGCATTCTATTTTCCATTTGATTTTGCATTCCATTTTATTGGGGATTTGAGGTAAAATATTGGAAGGGATTTCATAAACTGAACACAAAACCCCTAATTAATATCAAACTAAATCAAATTTGATTTGAAAATCGAATGCAAAATCGAATATTAGCAAATGAGGGATTTGTTAATGGATTTTGCATTTTGTTTAAATTTGATTTCCGTCAATTTTAAGATTCATAAAATTGAATACCAAATTGAACTATAGGAAATTTACCCCCTATTTACTAATTACCAGTCATCTCAATAAAATGTATGCATCACCAAAGGAGGCATTGGTTCTATTCAATCAGTAAATTGTGATCTTCTGCAGAGGTTAGCAATTTCCTGAATAGAGTCAAAGCAAATTTCCAAAGGGTGCCAATAGATTCTGAATCTGTATGCTCTGTATCTTGATGTTGTTTCTTCTGGATCTGTCCTCCAGATTGGCAAGTTTATCTTTAACAGCCAAAAGTTCCATCAAGACCAAATTGTAAATAATGAGATAGTCATTGTGAGATCACTAATTTCTGATTGGTACAGACACAGATACCTTCCACTTACCTACTGAGTTGGCAAACAAAGAATTGGAAGTCTGCAGTGACATCAACATGGATGGCCTTGAGCATATTATGTAATGTGCAGATGGTAAGTTATCCATCTGCAGTAGAGTTAAACCCTGGGGAAAGAGCTAGGTGATGAAGCAGCTATGGAAGCCATCACTGGAGGAGTCCTTGATTTTTCTGAGGTGAGATACTGAGTCAGGGGTATTCTGAGTAGTGAATTAGATTACAGGTGGAAGAGTGGACAATTTTCCCCTTTTAGGAGGCATACTGGTCCTCAGTGAAGTGGAGTTAAAGCAGTGGGTTGAAACACTGGTGGCTGAGGTAAGGTGGGTTCTCAGTTGGGCACTATCACAGAGGTCTCATGAGGTCACATATGCAGCACAGACTAATGGATGGAGGTAATACAGATCAGACTTGCAGGTACAAGAAATCAGGGGTCATCCACCAACCTGGAGATCAGTGAGGTCCTGTAATATGTGGGCCAGGGTGGTAATTATTTGCAGGTTGGCATAAAGACTGCATCCAAGAAATTCCCAGGAAAACTGGTCTGAAGAAGTTTTGGGTGGAACACCACTGGAGCAAGCGGGCAATAGCACATTGCCTCACCACCACTGGTGGCAGTGGTTTAAGGCAGAGAGCGCTGATAACAGTAGGGCAGAATATTGGACTACAGGTATTAGGGGAAAATATTTCCAAGCTATTGAGAAGCTACATGTAGAATTAATAATATGTTGACAGGAAAGCAAGTAGGCAAGAGCAAGAGTAGCATTGAGCCATGTAATAGGGGAATCAGTGGACCACATCAGGGCTAAAATCTCTAAGGAGATCCTCACTTAAAGCTACACAGCAGCAGGAGAAAGTGGGGGGCCTGTTCACAGCATCAGTCATCACTGTGCCAGGAGCCAGGCTCATGAGCCACTGAGACGCAGTTGGGAGGTAGCAGTTCAACCAGGGATATAGCAGTGGGAACAGCAGGCAGGGAGCAAAGAACATTGGAGGACAGCAAAGAAAGCAGGGCATCAGCTGGAAAGCCTAGTTGCAGCAGCTGGAGAGACATCATTGAGTGTATCTGGGAGCCAGAATGAAGTGAAAACAGGAGGTTAACAGTAGTTGCTCGACCATGGAAAAGATAAGCATGCAGCAGGTGTGGGAACTGCAAGTTTGTCTGTCTGGAGGTACCAGTTCCACAGCAGTAATGGACCATCACTGTGGGACATCCAGATGAGCCACACAGTTCCTGTGAGTGGTCCCTCACAGTAGAGGGAGGAGAGTTTGAAGAAACTAGTGAAGGAAGCTGTAAATAGCTTTGAAGCAGCAATTGCCCCAGAGCTCATGTAAGCTGCTTCCTCTGTATATGGTTACAAAGCCACGCCACCACCCAGACCTTTTTTAATAGTGGACATCTGAAAAATTTTAATAGTTTGTGTCTATTCTACTGATACATAGTACAGTTTTTTGTCAAAACACATAAACATTTGTAACATATCCATGGGACTCTGGGCCTGATTCAGAGCCGGACGCTCTGACCGAGTGCCTGCTCTGAATCGAGGTGTGTTTTTTTTTGTTGCGAGGCGGCCTCTTGGATGCTCGCATAGCTGTGGGTTACCAACCACAGCTTACGCGAGCGTCCATGATGATGGTCGCGATGGTCAAGACTATCGCGACCATCGGGCTTGCGACGAGACCCTTGCAGGTAGGGTCTCATTGCCGCAAGCCCTGGAGTGATTTTGGCTCTATCAGAGCCAAAATCACTCCCACTGACATCACTAGTGATGTCAGTGGGGCCGGACCCAGAAGGTAGACGTTCCCATGGGAACGCCTCCGTCTGGGCAGCCACGCCCCCGGCGCGCCCACCAAAGGGGGCGTGCTGTCAATCACCATTGACAGCATGCCATAAAATGGACCTTATCATTATTTGGTAGTGACAAAGTTAACATTATGTTCTGTATGTTTGGCTGCAATCTTATAATATTTGAAGTCATCTTGTACCATGTTGTGCTAAATGTTATTCATGAACCTATTTCACTGTCAGCTACATGACTTGCAAGAGACAAGTGATGTTTAGAAATGCTTAGATTAGAGATTCTCACCCACTTAATTAGCAATTTCTGAGCAGCAATATCAAGGATAGGACTGCATGTACATTCCAATGCCAGGCTGTGCATCCCACAAGACAACTTCTAGATGTAGGCTTCAGCTTATTATCTTATTGCTAGAAAGAATATCTAGTGGGTGGGGTGTTAGAGACTTTTACCAACTGTTACCAAAGTGCTATAAAATGTGACTGAACTAATACACTGTAGAGGATATCTTAAACCACCTCTTGCCTGTGTGTATTTTATTCTCTCCAGCTTGGTCATAAGCTACTGATTCCTGATACATATATAGAGCTCTCTATGGGCCCAGTGAGGTCCAAAGAACCAGATTTAACAAGTGTAGGTTACCACCAAGATAACCTACACTGGACCAAGGACGGATACCCTCATACTGACCCAGTTGACAAGACATCTTCCATAATCCCGGGTGAGTAGTTTTTTTACTCAGATAGATCTCTTGTAATTTGGTTCAGTCAACTGTCTGTCCAAGGTGTCAGGTACAGTTATCTATATGTCTTATGTTTACAGGTAAAATTATTGTTTTATGTTGTCTTTTATTGTATGGATCCACCCTGCAGAAGTTGTAATGATTTGTATTGTCCCAAATGTACATGTGTTATTGTATTGCAACATAGTGGCCAGGGACAAGTGGGATATCTTCCGTGGCATAATTTCTGATAAAACTGAATGCTGGGTATATCAGAGACAAGATCTAAATTGGATAAAGAAAGGCAGGAGTGAATATTTACTCACAGTAGGGTGTCACATTAACAAAGACTAATACAAATCATACACTAAAATAAAAATAATAATAAATTGTTCATAAATCGCTTGTACATCACAGTGCTTCATTACATCAGGCCATCTTCCCCTGCAGTGTCCCGCCACTTTGCAGGTACAGTGAAGAGTATGGGATACCAGTGACTGTTTACTGATAAAATGTCGTTCATTGGTATGCATATTTATGGAGCTATTAACAGCAGATAAGCTGAGGGGACATAAACTGCACATTGGTCTATTTAAACGGCATAACTGTTATCCCTGTGATGGGACATTCTTTACCATGAAGAATAACAACTAAAGGAGAGCTGGTGTACACATTTTTTTCAGAGAGAATCTCCAGGGAATCATCACTGAGATACTAAATTGCAACAGTATCAGTTATATGGATACAACTAAACCACAATTCGGAATTAGTTACTGGTAACAGTTAGATTGATTTTTAGAAAGCCAAGACATAGCTGCTTGGTAATGGATTTATTATTCCCATTCTACAACATTTGTATAGAGTCTGATTACCTCTTTTCTACTGTTGAATACTACAAAAATCTTTTTACATAATGGGAATTCACTCATATTGTATATCTGACTAGATATTTTTATTTGTGATATTACATTTATGTACAATTTATTTTTATTATTATTTTTGTTTTTGTGTATGATTTGTATTAATTATTGTTTATTATTGAATACAGTTTTATGCATATAAATTGATTTGTGTTATACTAATGTCCCAACATAAGTATTAGATCGCAGTTTATAATTGCTCTATTTTTGCAAGTGAGGTTGACAATCACCTCTTCCGCTTACTGCTGCATTAATACTTGATCCTCCTGCCTGTTTAGTGCCGGGTTTATCTTTCTCCTTATAACATTAACAAAGACTACCTAAAGGAGACACTTGGTCTCATATAACAGAGACTCTGCCCAAAAATATACATAACAAACATTCTCCGCATGTTTACCCAAACTTTAGAAGGGCTCATCACTCCTTAGTCACAGATATTGTCAAGAAAGATGTTTTAAAGGGCATTGAATTTGCTACTGATTAAGTGAATGCAGACACCTGATACCCTTTTTAATACAAAGAAGGACCTCAGGTGCAAAGAGGTGTCAGTATGGGAAATTCTAAAAGTGAACAAAACCTTTACAACAATTCACCCATGGAGATAATGCACATGATTTTAGCAACAGGGGGAATAGAGGAAATGGAGGGTCTGTTTAAAACAGCCAGAGTGAGCAAGGAGGATACATTAGATCCCTTAAAATTGCAGCAAATGCATAAGGGATACCGAGAGTATATTAAAAGATGCAATCTAGATGGTATATTGTTAAACTGGATAAGGGTGACAGAATCTATACCCTGTGAAAAAGAAGAGGCATAAATAAAAGAAGCATGCAGAGGGATATCTTTGCTTGATTACCCCAGTTGTGAATCCACATTCCTGGTTAATTCTAAAGACCTTAGATGGAAATGTCCCAATTGTGAGTGCAGTTTTTGTAATTCAGCAGAAGATCAGATATGCATAAATGTGGCACACACTTGGATGAAACCTGCCGTGCTTGTAGAAATGCTGTTTATCCCCCTACAGGAGGACGGTAAAACCACAGGGCAGCTGGAGGCATGACACCTGGTGGTGGAGAACATAGCCAAGAGCAGTGGGAGACCCAGGACTTTCACTGTACTATACCATCTACGGGTATCTTGTGGGATACCTTGTTTTCCGATTTTGTTCATACATGTGGATGTCAACCCAATATTAATTTTTTTACATGTTTTTATATATTAAATTCTACTTCACTATTATGTGATTTTCCCCTTATTTTTGGGTACTAACCTGGGGAATTGTTGGAGATACTACCCCCATACTGTGGAGGGACAACTGGGATGAATCTAACCAATTATCTGCTTATGTAATGTATTATCAGTGCTAGAAAGGAAGTCTCAATACTTTGTTTGACATGCTGGTTATCCCCCTTGCCTACCACTCACCTCGGTGACAACCAGACTTAAAGACTCAGGTCTTGCTAATATATTTGTAAGATACAAAAAGCATACTTGGTGCTGTGACTGTCCCAAGATACCGTATTGGAGAATAAACATTTTTGAGAAGTGCAACACTTTCAAATCCAAAAGGATAACACTAACCCTGGCAGCTCCATCACCACTTTCATATGAAGGGACATCCTCAGAGATGTCAGTCTTAGTCCCAAGCACAGGATTATATTCCGTGTTTACCCAGACAACCACTGCAATAGAAGCAGACGGAGATGGTATAAGCCTTGGCTGCATACCATTAAAATGTCTTTGTAAAAGACATGCCAGATATAAAAACTAACCCAATGGGCTTTGCCAGATGGTTCACACACATGATGGATTTCTATAGTGCCACATGGATGGTTTTTGATCAAATGGCTAAAGCCGTGGCAGGCAACTATGTAGCACATCAAATAGCAGCCACAGTAGTAAATGATGCTGCTGGCATTGAAATTGCAACCCCAACTGCTGCAGAAATTAAAGATCTGCCAAGTGGTACCCTGTGGATCCAAAAATGCAATGCATATTGTGAAGAGAGGGTTAAAAATATGCCCTCACAGGATACCCCTCAGGGCAGGAACCATACTGATACAGAATTTTATCAGCAGATAAAGGCATGAGGATTATGGACTTGGTAACCTAGTGCCCAGAGACATTTGAATATTCCAAAATGCATTTCTTGGAGGGTAAGACCAAAATTTGACTACAATACTTAACATTAGTCACCCAGAATATGCCACTCTAACCCCAGAGGCTCTCCTCACAATGCTAAGAGCTATTAAGGATTATTTTAAGAAAAGAAATGAAACGGAGTACGCAACCAATTTATGTAATGCAGACTAAGCACACAGACAAGCCCTATAAGGGAGCATGCTCTAAGTCAGACAGTCTACTCCAAATACTACCACTAGCCACAGGTCTCAGACATGCTTAAGAAAGGGTCTATGTCTTCACTGTCTCCAGAGGGGGCACCTTAAAAAGGATTGCCCACTAGCCGTTAAGCCACATGTTGAGTTTAACTGAAACACGAGTAAACAAGAAAAGGAAAATAGACCCCAGAATCACACATATCCCAGTTTGAGCACTTCTTCAGGTCCACAATGCACAGTACCTCTCTCTATAGAAGGGTCAACCCCAATTAAAACTTAATCGATTCTGAGGCTGCCAAATCAGAAATCCAGTCTAAATATGTCCCACGGCATTTAATTTCCGATCAAACCAGTGTTGCTACTGGATTAGACGGTTCTAAATGGCTGCTTAAAAGGACAAAACCAGTGACAGTGCAGATACTGTAGACAATCAGATTTTCATAGATACATAGCATCAGAAGAATGTCCTGTAAATTTGTTCGATGCTGACTTATTGTCCGCAATTAGGGTCCGATTAATACCCGCTCGCTTGGCTGCATTCACACATAGCTGCCAATGTTTTGCAATGTATGCATGCACATTCATCACAGTGCGCAGGCATAAACTAGTCCATGTGATCGGGAAGCATTTGCTTGCTGCACATGGCCAGCTCGCTAGAATGAGTGACAGCACAAGCCATTTAAGGGAGGTGACAGGGGTTGGTCGATGCAAATGAGGGTGTGGTGTTGCTAATGCAGGCATGTCTGAGCATCTTAATGCCATTTCAGAGGTGTGCATAATTAAGTCGCAGCATCATAGTACATGTCACATGGTTGTGTTACACACTGAAGCACTCACAGTGCTTGCGGTAAGATATGGTCAACCACAAGTGCTGTTTGCTTCCGATGGTACTCAATGTAACTGATTGTTGCATACACTTCCTGGAGACAGTGGGCATCTTATGACAGGCAGGTGGGCATCTAAATATACACCACAATTGCACACTAAGACATAGTAGGCATGCTAATGCCTTGCCGTGCGATTGCGGGATTTGCATACTTTGGCTGTGTGCAAATGCATCTAGCGAGCGGGTCTGAATCAAGCCCCCAATGCCACCATACAGTATAAAAATGGGGAAATGACACTAACTGTCAGACCACGAGCTATGAGCCTAGTTGCTTTTGACACATGCCAATTGATGTTAATCCTTACAGAAAACCCACCACTGCTAGACAATGAACTGGAATACATAGAGGACCTCATTCAGAGTTGGTCGTTGCGGCTGCACTGTCGTACGCCACCGATGTTCGCTAAACTGCGCATGCGTAAAGTTCAAAATGCGCGTGCGCAAACTAGCTGCTACGATCAGAAATTTCTCTCTCCTTGAACACAGCCAGGTCGGTAGTTTGAGTGACAGAATGAGGCGTTTGTGGGTGGTAACAGGGGAAGGTGCTTGAAAATGGGGGAGTGGAGATCCAAACGCAGGCATGCCTAATTATGCGAACGGTATTTTATGGGAGTGCATAATTAACAAAGTAGTGTCATGGCACACGTGACATGGGTGGTTTGTACACTGACCTGATCGTAGTGCTTAAGAGAGGGTATGGTCAACCTTAAGCTCTACGACCAGTTCCAATGGTTAGCGATGGTCTCGATTAATCCTTATATGGCCGGAGATGACGTGTAATGCATACGAGAAGGGGGAGTATTTTTTGTTTTACGGCCGCATCCTCCCCTTGGTCGGCCAGCTAACGATCCGATCTTATGGATGCAACTTGTGAGTGCATCATTTGCATATCCGGCCCCTTTTCCCTTGCGACCGTGTGGCCGCAACGACCAACTCTGAATGAGGTACAGAGTCCCTAGTCCCATCAGGAGTCTCGGCAAAAGGGAAAATGGATGTTGGTCTTTTGCCTATAGAACCTGTGACCATTAAACTCAAACCAGGTTCACAGCCAGTAAAAGTTAAACAATATCCCTTAAGACCAGAACAGGTTGAAGCAATAGGCAAACAAATACAAGATTACCTTAAAGTGGGTATGCTTAAGGAATGTAGATCCAGTAGGAATGCCCCTCTATTTCCTGTGAAAAAACTATCCATAAATTCTGATGGGTCACCCTCATTCATTATGATACATGATTTGCGGGAAGTTAACAAACATATGGCTGTAGATGCCCCCATAATGCCAAATCCACTCACCTTGCTGAATCAAATACCTCCCAGCTATAGCTGGTTCACTGACATTGATTTGGCAAATGCTTTCTGTTGAGTACCCATAACAAAAAAGTCAGCTATTATTGGCAATCACACACCAGGGCACACATGGGCGCATCTGCCCCAGGAAGGGGCTACATGTCCCAGAGCTTACACAGAAGCAAAGGCATTACTTTTAAAGGGATTACACCTATTCATGAAAATACAGCTCTCATTCATTATGTAGATGTATGGCCAAATATAATAGGATGAGAGTTTAAGAAAATGTAAAAGAAAAATGTCACATTATTAAACTGAGCCAATGTAATAAAGTCATAGAACATGCAAACTTGCATGTTTTTCAGAATCAAAAAACTCTCAAGATTTAAACTCTCATTCAGGTGTTTCCTGTTTTGAAAATACAACTTGATAAATGTATTAGTGTGGGAGTTTTACTGCAAAACTCTCACATTTTCTAAACTCTCACCCTTTTACATTTAGCCCATTGCATTGAAGAAACTGTATGGCTATTGACAATTTCCATACCATGAACTGTGAGTTGTCCAAGGAAAATATACAAATTGCTAAAAAGAAAGTACGGTACACTTTTTAGGACACTGCATTAGTCACCAAGTAAAACATTTGACTGAGAAAAGAAAACAAGTGATCCTAGAAGTTAAAATTCCCCCACACATACAAAGAATTTAGGGCCCTATTCAGACTCACTGGCTAGGCTGCGTTCACACGTAGCTGCCAACGATTCACATTGTGTGCATGCGTATGCATTGCAGTGCACATGCATGAACTAGTCCATGTGATCGGGAAGCATTTGTACTCTGCGCATAGCCAGCTCGCTAGAATGAGTGACAGCACAAGCCCTTTATGGGACGTGACAGGGGATGGTCAATGGAAATGGGGGGGGTGTTGGTGCGAACACAGGAGTGTCTGAGCATCTTAACGCCATTTCAGAGGTGTGCATAATTAAGAAGCAGTGTCATAGTACACATCACATGGTTGTTTTACACACTGAAGCACTTGCAGTGCTTGCAGTAGGGTATGGTCAACCACAAGTGCTGCATTCACCTCCTATTGTACTTGATGTTACCGATTGTTGCATACACAGTACTTCCTGGAGATGACATGGGACAGTGGGCATCTTATGACAGGCTGCTTTGCATCTAAATACACACCGTGATCGCACACTAAGACATAGTAGGCATGGTAATACCTTGCAGTGCAATTGCATAATTTGCATACTTTGGCTGCGTGTGAACACATCTAGTGAACGGGTCTGAATCAAGCCCTTAGAGCATTCCTAGGATTGCTAACTTATTGCAGAGAGTGGATTCCTTGTGTCTCAAACAAGCTACAAATCCTGTATGACACCCTTAAAGGATCAGTGCAACAAAGACCTCTCAACAGAACTGGAAGAAACATTCAACGTATTAAACCAAGACATACTTAATGCTCCAGCATTAGCCCTCCCAAATTACTGAAAAACCTTTCATGCTGTTTTGTCATGAATCTTCCTCACATTCACAAGGCATCTTAACTCAGCTGCATGGAGGTAAACAGCTTACTATTCAGTACAACTTGATCCTCTAATACATGCAGCCCCCACCTGCATATGGTCAGTCACTGCAGCAGCCCTGATGCTTGAGAAAAGTACTGATATTGTTCTAGGACATACATTAACACTGTTGGTCCCACATGCAGTCACTGAAATACTTAATCAAGCACAAACTAAACATCTCTCAGAGGCTAGACTAACTAAACATGAAGTAGCATTGTTAACACCAACAAATGTGATACTTAAAAGGTGCTCTATATTGAATCCTGCTATATTACTTCTACAGGAATCAAAAGAAGGGAGGGAAGGCAAACACCACTATAACAGAAATACTGAGGGTGATAGTGAAGAAGCAGAGTAAGTAGTAGACACTGAAAATACACAAACTTTTTTGATTTTGATCATAATTACATTGAACTTATGAGGCCAAAAAAAGCATCGTTTTCACATATCACTGACATTCCACTGCCTGATGCTGATCTAAATCTTTATGTTGATAGCTCTAGGTATTCGGTGGATGACATCCCATACATCCCGTACATGATGTGCTATAGCCACTGACACTGAGGTAATAATTGAACAACCATTATTTAGTCACATGTCTGCACAAGAAGCTGAGCTAAAAGCTCTCACACTGGCTTCCATACATGCTGAAGATCAGAAAGTAAATATTTACACAGATTACAGATATGCATATCAAATAGCCATCTATTATGAACCGATTTGGAAGAGAAGAGATTTCTGGGTTCATCAGGTAAACCAGTTAAGCATGCAGATCACATCAGGTCTTTGTTTACAGCCTTTCAGCTACCCTCTAGGCTTGCAGTGAACACAATTAAGGCACACACTGGAGACACTAACCGTGATGCAGAGGGCAATAGACTGGTAGACCAGGCCGCCCTAATCCAACTGCACCAGGGTGAGCCCACCTACTATGTGGTAACCCAATTCCCCAAGTTTGACAAATAACACTCTACCAGCTCCAGAAGCAGGCATTAGGTAAGGAAAAAAAGGACTGGCTGAAACAGGGAGCAGAAAATACAGGGAGAGTGGTGCAATGGTCGACATTTGTATCTACTTAAAGCAGTTTACCCTATTATGGCCAAAATGCAACATGGGAAAGGGCACATATCAAAGGATGCCATGGTAATGGCAACAGATAAACATTGGATATCACCAGAATTTGCCCAAATAGCACAGGCATTATTATCAGGCTGCATAATCTGTGCCTTGAATAACCCAGGTAAGACTGTCACAAATCCTCAGAAATGTACACCCCAGACCCAATATCCCTTTCAGAGAATCCAAATAGACTTTATACAAATGCCCAAATGCTCCAATGTTGGCCACGTGCTCATTTGTACTGACATATTTAGTCATTGGCTGGAAGTGTGGCCAAGTAGGCTTGCAAATGCCAAGACAGTGGCAAAGAAAATAATGTCAGAAGTGATCTGCAGGTATGGTGTACCAGAAGCAATATAAAGTTACTGATGGACACACTTTACAGGGGAAATATTCCAGACTTTGTTACAAGACCTAAACATAGGGAGGCACATGCTGTTTGCGTGCGCTCGCTCTGAAGCAGGGTGTTTTTTTTTTTTTTCAGCCTCCAGGCTGCTCGCAAAGCTGTGGGTGACAAACCACAGCTACTGTGAGCGGCCTTGTGATGGTCACGATTATCGAGAACATTGGGCTTGTGTTGAGACCCTGCAGGAGGCAAGCCTGAGTGGACTTACTGCTCTAATAGAGCAGTAAGTCTACTACTAACAGCACAAGTGATGTCAGTAGGACCGCCCACAAATGGCAGGCATTCCTACGGGAATGCCTGTGCTTGTGCAGCTAGTGTAAGCGGCCTAGCGATGTTCATGATTATCGCAAACATTGGGCTTGCGTCGAAACCCTGCGGGAGGGTGTTGGCTCCCGCAAGACTGAGTGGCCTTCCTGCTCTGATCATGAGTTATGTCAGTAGGGCTGCCCACAAATAGCAGGCATTCCTATGGGAATGCCTGCACTTGTGCAGCCACCCCCTCCCCGCCTACAAAATGGGGTGAGCTGTCAATCAACATCGACAGCAGCCCCATCTTGTAGTGAGCCCCGGAGCGACGGAGCTGCCGTCACTCGCTGGGGCTCACGCATGCGCACGCCAGAGGTGGCACATGCGCAGTGGGGGAACATAAACCTGCTTGCGAGTGGGTCTGAATCAGGCCCATAGTTTCTGCTCTTCATACCCCCTACAGGCTGAAAAGTTTTTTGCATGTGGAACTACACTTTAAAGTTAAAAATACAAAAGATAATGGCAGAGACTAATTTGCCGTGGGTTTCAGTTCTGCCAATAGCCCTACATTAAGTCCAGAAACACACCCAGGAAGGATACAGTGTTAACCCCATATGAAATACTGGGCCTGATTCAGACCCACTCGCGAGTGCTGAGTGCTCGCAAGTGGGTCGATGTTGGCCCAGTGCACTTGCGCACGAGGGAGCCGGCTCCGTCGTGCGCATGCATGAGACCCGGATAGCGACGTCCAAGCCATTGCTCTAGGTCTCGCTACAAAGGGGGCGTGCTTTCGATGGTGAGTGACAGAACGCCGCCTTTGGTGGGTGTGCAAGGGGCGTGGCTGGCCAGATGGAGGCATTCCCATGGGAACGCCTACCGTCTGGGGCTGGCCCTCCTGACATCACTAGTGATGTCAGTGGGAGTGCTTTCGGCTCTGACGGAGCCAAAAGCTCTCCAGGGCTTGCGGCAGACGAGACCCTACCACAAGGGTCTTGTCGCAAGCCCGATGGTCACGATGGTCTTGACCATCGCGACCATCTTTTTGGCTGCTCGCTATAGCTGTGGGTGGTCCCCCACAGCTATGTGAGTGGCCAGGAGGCTGCTAAAAACAAAACAGAGGGACGGCCCTGATTCAGAGTGAGTGCTCTGTCAGAGCATCCGGCTCTGAATCAGGGCCACTGTTTGGTTCTGCACAAAGGCTAGGATGCTATTTCCCCAGGAGTTGCAACATTTGCATGGTGATTTATTAGGATATGTAAAACAGTTACAAAGACAACTAACTGAAATACATGGTCAAGTGTTCTCTTCTATTCCAGACCCTAATTTTGATAAAGGTACTCACATATTGTAACCAGGTGACTGGGTGGTTTCCAGAAAGAATGTCAGGAGTTATCTAGAACCACCCTTAAAGAGTCCATATCAATTCCTGCTGACAACGCCCACATCAGTGAAACTACAAGGAAAAAAACACCTGGATTCACACTTCCACTGCAAGATATTCACACAAGGGTAGTTAGATTCTCTAGCCTTATTAAGATACCGTATGTATAACATTATGGGTTCTAGACATGACAAACCATTATGGAGAGTCACACTGGGATCTTAATATGTGTCTGTGGCAATCATATTTGAAACTATGGGGGTCATTCAGACCTGCTCGTGAGCGGCAGTACACTCGCAAGTGGGTTCGTTGTTCCCCCACTGCGCATGCACACGATGGAGGGAGCTCCGTCGTGCGCATGCGCGAGACCCGGCGAGTGACGGGCTTTCCATCGCTCCGGGTCTCGCACCAAAGGGGGCGTGCTGTTGATGTTAATTGACAGCAAGCCCCCTTTGGTGGGCGTGCCAGGGGCGTGCCTGCCAGATGGAGGCGTTCCCATGGGAATACCTACCGTCTCAAGCCGGCCCCACTGACATCACTAGTGATGTCAGTTGGAGTGATTTTGGCTCTGATAGAGCCAAAATCACTCCTCGGCTTGCGGCTTGCGGCAGCGAGACCCTACCGCAGGGTCTCCGTCGCAAGCCCGATGGTCACGATGGTCAAGACCATCGCGACCATCATCATGGATGCTCGCTATAGCTGTGGGTGGTAACCCACAGCTATGCGAGCGTCCATGAGGACGCTCCAAAAAAAGGTAGGAGGGCCCTGATTCAGAGCAAGCGCTCTGGTCAGAGCATTCAGCTCTGAATCAGGCCCCATATGTCTGCTAATTGGGAAGGTAGTAAGAGTAATTTACATGTTCCCTGT
Organism: Taudactylus pleione; assembly: GCA_031769625.1. NCBI lineage: Eukaryota > Metazoa > Chordata > Amphibia > Anura > Myobatrachidae > Taudactylus > Taudactylus pleione. Next base: position 7,072,689 of record JAUIMM010000082.1, read on the forward strand.
CATAATCAGTCCCACTGCTTAGATCATGCACAGATACACAAGGGAAGCATGTACAGCAGTAGTGTAAAGCTGGGAACAATAAGGATGATAAGCGAATTGCATAAAACACTAACAGATACATGGGAAAACAAGTTGGTAAAAATGCAACTTATGGACCTCATGGGAAATCACACTGACTGCTGGATTTGTACCCACTCCCCCATTTCCTCCCAAACTATTCTTTATGTAGCCTATCTGGTTACTTGGAAGGAAATGAAACAATTTACTAGACAGTATTTTAAAGCCACAACCAGCAACGAAACCAACAGTAACATGACAAGTGCTGGTCTAAATCTGAGCAATTTATATCTGACTATAGTTGAATGGGTTAAACAACCATGGTGGAAGGCCAATAGACCACCCCAAGCTGGGACATGGACAAAGTTCTCCTCTGTAACCCAGAGCTGACCCTAATCAATTTGGTGCCCTAGACAAGCTTTTGTCTGGTGCCCCCAGCAGAAAATCCCATGTTCTCCCCTCACAGCACCCATTTCAGCATAATGTTGTAACTAAAGAGAAAATGGACAGGTTTTAGGTGAAATTTCATTATACCCCCACCGCAGAAGGCATTCTACAGGGCAAATTCTACCCTCACAGCACTCCTCTTCTCTCATTGTGAGCACCCCTCACCCATCACAGCACCTGTCACCCAGCACAGTACCCCCGACAGCACAGATTACAGCACAGAATCCCTTTCCCAGCACAGTACCTCTCATAGCACAGATTACAGTACAGCACCTCTTGCCCAGCACAGATTACAGCAGAGCACCCATCACCCCTCACCCAGTACATTACCCCTCTCCCAGCACCTGTCACCCAGCACAGATTACAGCACAGCACCCCTCACAGCACAGATTACAGTGCAGCACCCATCGCCCCATACCCAGTACAGCACCCCTCACAGCACAGATTATAGTACAGCACCTCTCTCCCAGCACAGATCACAGCACAGCACCAATCACCTCTCACCCAGTACAGTACCCCTCTTCCAGTACAGCACCCATCACAGCACAGATTATAGTACAGCACCTCTCGCCTAGCACAGATTTCAGCAAAGCACCCATCCCCCCTCACCCAGTACAGTACCCCTCTCCCAGCACTCATCACCCAGCACAGATTACAGCACAGTACCCCACACCCCACAGATTACAGTACAGTACCCATTAACCCTCACCCAGTACAGTACCCCTCTCCCAGTAGAGCACTCCTCACAGCACAGATTACAGTACAGCACCCATCACCCCTCACCCAGTATAGTACCCCTCTCCCAGTACAGCACCCCTCACAGCACATATTCCAGTACAGCACCTCTCATCCAGCACACATTATAGCACAGCACCCATCACTCCTCACCCAGTACAGTATCCCTCTTCCAGCACCCATTACCAAGCAAAGATTACAGCACAGCATCCCTTGCTCAGCACAGCACCCTTCACAGCACAGATTACAGTACAGCACCTATCACCTCACACCCAGTACAGTACCCCTCCCAGGACCTTTCACTCTGCACAGAACAGATCACAGCACAGCACCCATCACCCCTCAGCCAGCACAGCACTCCTCTCCCAGCATGGCACAGTCAGCACCCACCACTCACAGCACAGGCATACCCCCACACCCTACCTACTTCCCATATGTCTTTATCTCCCCCCTCCCATAGCAGTGTCATCAGCCCCCACTCCCCATATGTATATGTCTCCCATTCCCCCCATAGCAGTAACTATTATCAACTCCCTGAGCTCCTAATCCCTATATGTATCTGTCTCCCCCTCCCATAGCAGTGTCATCATCCCCCACTCCCCATATGTATCTGTCACCCATTCCCTCTATAGCAGTAACTATTATCAGCTCCCTGAGCTCCTACTCCCTATATGTCTCTGTCTCCACCTCCCATAGTAATGTCATCAAAAACCCCTCACCCAGCTCTTACCTTTATGCTGTGTGGTGGGACATGGTCTAGCAGCAGCTCCTTGGGTGTTGTCTGCCTTTACTCTGCACAGCTAGATACCAGTCCATCATCCTCTGCACTCTGCAGCAGCTGCATCAATGAAAGTGAAAGTAAACACTTCCTGCCTGTGTGAGAAGAATCCTGCTGCTGTTACTGCCTCCTGACTGGCCACACCAAACCAGCTCAGAGAAAAAAATCTACATCTGTTCCTGGGCTTGGGATACCCTTAGGCATTCCAGATGCACCTAGGCATTTGCCTATAATGCCTATGCCTAGGGCTGGCCCTGCTTTAATCTCAGTGTCAGTAAATGGTACTGAGTAAAATGTTACCATATAGAAGGGTCCCCTGAGGTATATACTTGCACTGACATATATTACTTTTGATGAGACAAATGGTCCCAGGATAAATATCACCTTAAACTACACAGGAATGGGATGGTATGCTGATGAACACTGGAGAGGTTATTTGGATGGTGTAGGCAATATAACAGGATGTGATAGTAGTGGAAATTGTAATTGTATTAACAATAGTCTCATCTATTATCATTGCTACAATATCTGTATACATGAGGACTCACAATTTTTCATTTACATTGCTACTCAGGTGGTGACCCTAGGCCAGCTGCTATTGCCTCAAATGTATATTTTGTTTGTGGACATAGTGTATATAAGTTTTTACCCTTTGTAGGCTATGGTTCTTATTCCCTAGCCAGGATCACTCCAGCCACCTGGGTGACCAATAGAATTCCACATAAAGCTATTCCTAAAAATACCATAAACAGTCCCTGGGTAAGGATAAAAAGAGATAGAAAAGAGAAACAGTTGGGTGGATGGTATCGTACATGGACTATGAGCCTCACATAATTGGCTAGAGAGGAGAAATAAGCAGGAAGCCTTATACAGTTGAGTAATGTTATTATAAATTGACCATGAGCCCCACAGAATTGGCATATGTGGAAGAAGATGTAGTAAAACTTTTTGATAATGTCACTGACGAACTACACTAGGTGGTAGATATAGATACAAAGGAAATGCAGTTCCACAGTAAGGTTTTGCAGCAGTTCAGGATGGTAATCAACTATCTGACAGCATTAGCAGGTGGTATGTGTCAGATTGTGGGGTCAGTATGTTGTAATTTTATCCCAGATTATTTCTCTGGACCCACACATGTCCATATTAGGAAAATTGAAGTTTTAAAAGCAGATTTTAAGAAAGAGCATACTATTGATCCCTGGTAGGGGTCAAATGAGGGATGGTTCTCCTGGTTAAATCCAGCCAATTGGTTTAAAGGATTTGGTGGTTGGATATCAGGAGTTATTTCACTTATTGTTAGAGGCTTAGCTTTGCTTGTAATCATTTATATTGTTATAAAAATTGCTATGTTGCTGATTAAGAAATTGCTCACACTTGATTTTTGCTCTTCTAGGAAAACTGGATCTAGCAACCTCATGTTTGGTGGCATGCATGATGACTTGGGTGAACAACACATCTACTTCCAGACAGTAGATGATCAACAAGATACATGTAGCATTTGCGGAAGGAAGATTGCACAAGAAAATGGAAGGACATGTGGACAATGCAGAACAATTGTTGATTTCCTGAGTTACGAAACATCTACTAGACATTAGACTAACTAGTTTTAGGGCTGAGACTTACCTGTACGGAGCATAGTTACACCTCCTTCATTGGGGGGATCTTACATATGAGTTCTGCAGCTGGGGTCTTATGTATACATAACTGTAGCTAGGATAGCTTAAGGACTCGACCCTAGTTAGGCAGTTGAGGGAATGGTTAGGTTAATGAATAAAAAAAAGGGATAGACAAAGTTAACATTATGTTCTGTATGTTTGGCCACCATCTTGGAATATTGGCAGCCATCTTGTACAATTTTGTGCTAAATGTTATTCATGAACCTATTTCACTGTCAGCTACATGACTTGCAAGAGACAAGAAATGTTTAGAAATGCTTAGATTAGAGACTCTAACCCACTTAGCTAGTTATTTCTGAGAAGCAATCTCAAGGATAGGACTGCATGCACATTCCAATGCCAGGCTGTATCCTCCAAGACAACTTTTTGATGTAGCCTTCAGCTTCTTATCTTATTGCTAGGCAGAATATTTAGTGGGTGGGGTGTTAGAGACTTTTACCAACTGGTACCAAAGTGCTATAAAATGTAACTGAACTAATACACTGTAGAGGATATTGTAAACCACCCCTTGCCTGTTGGTTTTTTATTCTCTCCGACCTGTTCATAAGCTACTGATTCCTGACACATATACAAAGCTCTCTTTGAGACCAGTGAGGTCCAAAGAACCAGATGCAACTGCAAGTTTGTCTGACTGGGGGTATCAGTTCTGCAGCAGTAATGGCAGATCACTGTGGGCCAGCCAGATGAGCCACACAGTTCCTGTGAGTGGTCCCTCATAGGAGAGGGAGGAGATTTTGAAGAAAATAGTGAAGGATGCTGTAAATAGCTTTGAAGCACCAATTGCCCCAGAGCTCATGTAAGCTGCGTCCTCTCCATATGGTTGCCAAGCCGCACCACCACCCAGACCTTTTTAATAGTGGACATCTGAAAAATGTTAATAGTTTGTGTCAAGTTTACTGTTACATAGCACTGTTTTTTGTCAAATCACATTAACATTTGTAACATATCCATGGAACTCTACTCTAGCTTTTTGAAGTTTGACTTGTCCCTATTTTCTGAAATGCTGCCCCCACTCCACCCCAAAATGGATGTAGCCTGTCAATCAAGCTGTGGCAATCAGGCACTAAATGCACAGTTCTTCAAACATTGAAGTTTTACACAAAACATCGGGTTTGCATACAACTCTGAATCAGCCCCATAGTAAGCAAACTAAGGCTTGAGATTATATGGTTGATATCATTATATCTGCAATTTGCATGCAAGCCAGCACGGCTCTTCTTTGTTACTTTAGGTCTAAATTTGAAACCTTTGTGCCCAAAACACTTTAGCAGATTTTCTCAAACTTTTTCTTATACATACAAATTAATTTAAATGTAAGACACTGTTTGTTTTGTAAAAATGCTTCATATCAAACTGCTTCAGTGATACCCACTTGTAAAACACTGTACATATAATCAAATGCATAAACACAAAAGTAAGATGGACCTTATTGTTATTTGGTTATGTTTGCAAATAGAAAATGTGTATAATATAGAATATATTTTGATAGGCTGAAGTACTTTATGTGGTTGGGAAATTCTGATTTACAATTAACACTTCTCCATTATTTCTTTAAAATATGACTGACTTCCATTGTATTTCTGCACCATAAGATTAATAATTGAAATAAACATTTCTGAAAGTACACCCATGGCTACAGGCAATGCACTAGCGGCAGTTTCCATAGACCCCATGGACCACCCAGGCAAAGTAGAACAGCTTAGTACGTCCCCCTATGGACACTCCTAGGCACATGCCTAGAAGAAGGATCCATGTGCCAAGGAAATAATTAATTTAGCATTAATTACATTCATCCTGTAATGTGACATGAGCAAAGTGCAGTAATGCTGACCAGCTGTGCCCATCATTGCTTAGTGACCAATTGGACAGATTTCTTATCACCTAAGAGGGGATAAACACATGGCCACTGGAAAGTGGCTGACCAGAGGCATGATCCCCATGCTGTTGACACACAGCCAACAGCACAATATGTCCTACTGCTAACCCTGTGGCCAGGGCTGCCAGAAGAAATTGTGGGGCCCAGGACTGACAAAATAGGAGGGACCCCCACCTGGAGTTTTTGCAAACCCAGCCCTGCGATGTCTCTCAAGTTCCAGCCAGTCCCCCTTCTGTGTCCTGCAAGCCAGCCCTCCTTCTGTGTCCCAAGTCAGCCCCCCTTCTGTGTCCCCAGTCAGACCCTTATTGAGTCTCCAGCTAGACCCCTATTGAGTCTCCAGCCAGACTCAAATTGAGTTTCCTGCCAGCCCTCCTTCTACTGTATGTCTCCAGCCCAGATCCTTTCTGTGTCTCCAGCCCAGACCCCCTTCTGTGTCTCCAGCTCAGTCCTCTTCTGCATCTCCAGCCCAGCCCCCCTTCTATGTGTCCAGCCCAGACACCTTCTGTGTTCTCAGCCAGCCCCCCCTTCTGTGTTCTCAGCAGCCACACTTACCTTCTTGTTGCTCCGTCCAAGTCCTACTCCTCATGTGACGCAGCTCTTCTGAAGCGCAGTGTAACATCATGACATCACATGCCATCTGCAAAAAAACCCAAATCTGTATTACACTGTGGTTGGCAGGGCCAGTGGGTTGGATCGGGGAGTGGGTGGGCCAGATTGGGTAGCTGGTGCGCCGCAGGTCAGGGACTCGGGATTTCAGGTGGGCCCTCCTCTCTTTCTGAGCCCGAGACACCAGTCCTGGTAGTTCCTCCCTGATGGCGGCTCTGCCTGTGGCTGTCTTAATCTGCACCTACAGTGATAGTCCTGACAAGCACATCAAGCAGCTTGTCTGTGACCCCAATGTGTCACCCTCCCAGCCAGGAGAACAGCAAATGCAGAGTTCCCTAGTAATGAAGCAACCTGAAGCAACTGACAGATACTGACCCTACAGTGGTTGGATGGTGCCCTTCCAGGTGATTATGTGTAATGGGATCCCCCAGCCTAATATTTGCAGCCATGTGATTGCCACATCCTGTAGCTAGACATACTGTAAATTTAATTTGTAGAGTTCCTTGGTGCATGAGGCTAGGTAATATGTCATATGACAGTTATCTCTAGCTGAAATTAGCAGAGTGCATTATGTGGAGGTTTGATCCAGGTAATTTATGGTAATAATTGGCATTTTTGTGGTTAAAGGCTAAACTTGTAAATATTGCTTTGCAATGAAGGTTGAAATAACTGGACTGTTTTTCAACTTTACAATACATGCAACTATATAAAAGTTTTAAACTGTATATTATGTTGTAGAGCACAAATCTGTTATATTACAGGTTGATATATGACAGTCATGATTAATATTCTTGTCTAATATTTAATGGAAGTAGACTTTATTTTGGTATTTGAATTTGCTATTACTCTTTCAAATCAACTACAATGAATATTATTATTATTATTATTATTATTATTATTATTATTATTATTATTATTATTATTATTATTATTACCACGATCATCATCATAAAATGAGTGCATTTATCTAGACTCATAATCCAAAAGTATAGCTCTGTGTATAAATTTAATGTATCAGATTAAATTTATTTGGAAAAATTACAGTTATTACAGAAGCTTTTGAAGTTATGAACTACTTACTGAGATAAGATTTGCAATCAGATATATTTAAAGTGCAGAGTAAAATATTCACTGGAGTACATGACTGAAGTACTCTTGCACAAAAAATAGATGTTTTCCAAAATTGAAAGTGCATGTGCCAAGTGTCTGCTCTTAAAAAGAGAAAAATGGTTTAACCATTCTCTTGAAATTAACCAAGAAGCCAATAAGTTGCATATATATATATATATATATATATATATATGTATATATTAAATAGAGATGTATTGCTTGTATGGAACTAAATGCATATAATCATCCATATACAGGGTTGTACTCAACTTTGTGATACACTTCACTCCTATCAGTGTGTTTGCTTTCATATGCATCATCTTTATCAGTGCATATTTGCTCCAGTCCTAATCTTGCTGCAGAGGATCTATCTGAAAAGAGATGCACTTATGTTTACATACAACTCTGCATAGCTCTACATAGCTCTAAATTCCATTAACACATTGGGGTAGATTTACTAAAGTGCAGGTTTTTAGAGGTGGAGATGTTGCCCATATCAACCAATCAGGTTCTAGCTATCATTTTCTAGAAGGTGATAGAAAAATGTTAGGTATAATCTGATTGGTTGCTATGGCAATGTTTCCACTACTAATTTCCCACACTTTAGTAAATATACCCCATTGTGTCTAAATTTAGCCTATATGGTTATGGCCAGTCATAACAAATGTATGGCTACTCAGTTGAAAGTGAAAATATGCCTTATATGCATTTAAGACTGCATTGACAGTAGTTGCATATGCTTGATTGCAGAATATGCACAGTGCAAAAACATGTTTAGCTTTACAGTTGAACATGCATCTCTCTATCAGCCCTTCTGAATGTGGTTTACAGTTACACATAGGTTTGCAAACTTTCATCCTAGGAAAATGCATGGATATAAGTTAAAACTGCCAATTTTCATCTTCTATGACAAAACTGTATGTATCTATGCATCTATAGTACAGTATGTACTGTCAGCAAATTTACTGTATATGAAGCCACTGAGTATGTAACTCTTTATTGGAACATGATCCAGTAAGTAATACTGTAGTACTTTATAATAATAAAAAATACAAATGTATCAGAAAGTATTTGAATGCAGATAATTAGAAGTTATGTCTCAAAGAGCTTTTTTCAACCAATATTAGACTGGACACCATCTACAGTATAGGATAAAATACAAATTTTATTGCTTTTCCCAGCAAATAATGCTTGAATAGAAAATGAAGGTATGTTGGGTGATGTTAGGTACATATATTAATGTACCAGATTCCATGTATATGGAGGAGCAGAGTAGAAAAGTGTTAGATGCTGTAAATATGTTAGAATGAGACTTTATAGCAGACAAACTGTACAAAAGCTTATGAGTGTGCAGGAGTATACCAAGCTGTAGGGGGATGCATGGGTGTGAAGAGCCTCTAGTGGAGAAAAAGAATTTGGAATTTTACAGTATAGAATTAGATATTGTGCCATGACAAATATAACACAAATGCATGCACCTGCAAATCTCTAACTTGCTGAGAGGAGACTCAAGAGTACAGAGGTCAAATTAATAAAAAATACTCATAATCAGGTTTGTGTATTGAAATTGGAGACAACATATGAGGCTCTCAAACATCAGCCTTCCTTCTAGACATATACAAAGTCAGGAACTGCATTATAGACATGCTCAGTTTTATGCAAATGTGTTAATAAACTAGAAAAGAAGAAAAAAAAGAATGTATTTGCAGAAATGTAAATTTTTCAGATACACACTCAGGGCCTGATTCTGACCCGGTCGCAAGCGCCGTGCGCTCGCAACCGGGTCGATGGTGGGCCAGTGCACATGGGCATGACGGAGACGGCTCCGTCGTGCGCATGCACGATACCCGGATAGCGACGGACAGTCCGTCACTCCGGGTCTCGTACTAAATGGGGCGTGCTGTCAATGTTGAGTGACAGCACGCCCCCTTTGGTGGGTGGGCTGGGGGAGTGGCTGCCCAAACGGAGGCGTTCTCATATGAACGCCTTCATTTGGGGCCGGCCCCATTGACATCACGAGTGATGTCAGTGGGAGAGATTTCGGCTCTGACAGAGCCAAAATCTCTCTGGGGCTTGCGGCAACGAGACCCTACCACAAGGGTCTAGTCGCAAGCCTGATGATCGCGATCATCTTGACCATCGCGACAATCTTCCTGGTCACCCACAGCCATGTGAGTGGCCAGGAGGCCATTCTAAAAAAAAATAGGCCAGTCCTGATTCAGAGCGAGCGCTCTGTCAGAGCGACCAGCTCTGAATCAGGGCCTCAATTCACACAAACACACAAACACACACATACACACACATTGTTTAAGACTAGCACTAAGGATGACTGTGCAAATGTATCAAAAGAAATTGTACCAAGGGCACTGTCTATAGTGAACAAGTAAATAATCTAATAAATCAATTCCTGACTTGCAGTACTGCTAATGTTGTATATTTAATACAATGTAAATGTATGAAGCAATATGTGGGAAGGACTAGTAGACCATTCAAATTTAGAACGGGAGAGCACATCAGGAATGTCCGCAAGGGATTAGAAAGCCATCATATGTCAGCCCATTTTAAAGTAAAGCATAACTGCTCAGTGAATGACATTATTAGCTTTAAAGCGATTGAACAAATAAAAGGAAATTGGAAACTTTAGAGCCAAAGGGGTTAAACAGGGAGTTTGAATTAAAATGGTTTCTGTGATAGCTACACAACCCCCGGCAATACTTAATAATGGGTATTAAGATGCTTATGGTTTATTTCTCCTTTACTTAAATTAGAGTGTCTATTATTTTTGCAGTCTGTATGTTTTTGTGACAGTAGAGTGAGTGTATAATATTATTCTTTAATTTGTTTTTATGATATAATTTTTAAAGAGCGTTTTTCTTTAAGATAACCCCTGCATGTGTGTATTTTATATACAAACCCAGAATGAGCATACTGAACCTCAGGAGTGCTATAAATAATGTTAGCAAACCGGATCCACCTGAGCCTTGATAAAGATCCATTACTGGATTGAAACGCTTGGAAGCCAGAGGATCTGGTATTTTTTGCTTTTACAAGTTTTTTTCATGCAGTTTTAAAACAAGTGGAGAGCAGAGCATTTTGGAACATATGCAGATAAGTAACCTTTTTTTGAGACTGAAAGGGAGCGGCAGTGTAATAAGAACTGTCGGGGTTCTTATAGAAGTCTCCACATATGAACAGCAGAGAGCCGCCCCGTGCAGATGTGTGTTCCAGCTGATCCGCTCGAGTGTGATAACTGAGCACGGGATAGCCGGAGACCTGGGAGAAAGAAAGGTAGCTGTGGGGATAAGCCAAGCCCTCAAGTGTACATCTGAGGAGGTCATGGAAATGAGTAAGACTCTGCTACACATCATTATTTGCCTTCGGAGATCCGGTGAGCTCCCTGGTTATTTTGTTCATTCCCTGTTCTGCTCTCTCTACTTAGATTACCTGACGTGGTTTTAAAGTGTGAACTTTGTTTTTTGGATACAATAAAAAGTGTTTTTGATACAAGTATCTTTTTCTTGGGATATAGGATATTTGAGAGAAATCCCAAATAGAAACGAATTGTTTTGGATGGTGGTGATAATTATTTTTATATAAAGGACTAACTAGGATTTACAGGATGGACATTATTTTGTTGTTTTAAATTCTTTTCTATTTTCGGGAAAAAGAAAGTTTCCCCTTTTGTATGAGTAACCTTTTTTTCGAACTAAGGAATAGATTATATCAATTGAAGAGGAGTAACATAGAATAATTGTGTTTTATTCAAATGTATTGTGCTGTTTTGGATTGGACAATAACTTTCTATAAGGAACTGAAACAAATATCAACAGCACACCAATTTTGCATTGATATTTATTTTACAGTATTGTTTGGAGCATTTGGGGTATATGCTTTTTAATGCAGAGGAGCTGCAGTTGAGAAGCGCATATATATAGAACTTGTTAAATTGTGATCTTATTTGGCAGGAGTTAACAGCAAAAAAACAGTAAGTCCACCTCAAGGGAAGTAAGGGCCTGATTCAGTCCCGCTCGCGAGCGCTCGTAAGCAGGGCGATGTTGACCAATTGCGCATGCACATGACGGAGGCGCCTCGATTGTGCGCATGTGCGAGACCTGAATAACGACGGCCAAGCCATCGTTAAGGGTCTCGCACCAAAGGGGTGTGCTGTCGATGGTGATTGACAGTATGACCCCTTTGGTGGGCATGCCGGGGGCGTGGCTGCCCAGATGGAGGCATTCCCATGGGAACTCCTACCATCTGGGTCCGGCCCCACTGACATCACTAGTGATGTCAGTGGGAGTGCTTTTGGCTCTGATGGAGCCAAAAGCACTCCTGGGCTTGCTGCAGCGAGACCTTACCGCAGGGTCTCGTCGCAAACCCGATGGTCGCGATGGTCTTGACCATCGCGACCATCATTTTGGGTGCTCGCTATAGCTGTGGGTGGTCACCCACAGCTATGCGAGTGGCCAGGAGGCCGCTCCAAAATGAAGGAGGGACAGCCCTGATTCAGAGCGAGCGCTCTGTCAGACCGTCCGGCTCTGAATCAGGGCCTAAGGGCCTGATTCAGACCCACTCGCGAGCGGCTGTCCACTCGCAAGTGGGTCGATGGTCTGCACTGAGCATGCGCACGACGGAGGGAGCTCCGTCGTGCGCATGCGCCAGACACGACGAGCGAAGGACTTTCCTTCGCTCGTTGTGTCCGATCAATGGGGGCGTGCTGTCAATGTTGATTGACAGCACGCCCCCTTTGGTAGGCGTGCCGGGGGCATGCCACCCTGACGGGGGCGTTCCCACGGGAACGCCTCCCATCAGAAGCCGGCCCACTGACATCACTAGTGATGTCAGTGGGAGTGATTTTGGCTCTGATAGAGCCAAAATCTCTCCGGAGCTTGCGGTTGAAAACCTCAACCGCAGGCTCCGGCTCGCAATTTCGATGGTCGCGATGGTCACGACCATCGCGGCCATCAAAATGCACGCTCGTATAGCCTGTGGGTGGTGACCCACAGCTATACGAGCGTCCAGGAGGACGCTCCATGAAAATGGAGCCCGGCCCTCATTCAGAGCGTGCGCTCTGCTCAGAGCGTACGGCTATGAATGAGGGCCTAAGTCTCCTCATCATCTTAAACTGGATTGCCTACTTTGGAATGAATAGGACCTGATCCATGATCTCTGTGATGTTATCTCACAGACACATCTTATTCATCTGCCATGATAAAACATATGAAGATCTTCCACTCACTGTAACCAAACAAAGAAAACAATGGCAGTCCAAGTGCAGGTTTACACACATCAATATATGAGCTTCACAATAATCAGCATAGTGTTGCAATGTATATATATATACTGTATATTAACATGGAGATTAATGTAGTGAGGAGAGGAGTTGGAAATTGAAATTGCTACTGCTCAATCCAATTTGGCTTCTATAGTGCTACTCCGATATGGCTTCTCCGGTGATGCTGTTCATTTCCTTACCAAGATGGCCACCAATACTATTACTACACAAGTTCATCTTGTTTACTGTGTATGAGTGACTTATGTCTCCCCCTTAGCTCCAGAGACCTGCAACCTTTCACCCACACTGACCATTCTGGTGATCTGCATAAAGGCTTATACACACTAGAAGATGTGTGTAATGAGCGATATTGGACACTGTGGATCCAGCTGGGGTGCCAAGTTTGATGAACAATTGCAGGGCGAGCAGGGCCATGCTGCATTCAGCAGCATGGCATCAGTAACAATATCCAGCATGTTCAGTCGAAGGGGGATATCGTTATCATCCCATGGGAGTTGACATCATCGATCGTTCAGTGCATACACACTGGACAATATGAATGATATATGGTTGAACAGTATTATTATCATCCATATTATTCATAAATATTGTCTAGTGTGTACGTAGCTTAAATCCTGCTCTTGTACAAACTCCGCTTTTCTCTCGTACTCTACAAGTATAACAGTGTGTATAGCTATACTACCACTTGCATAATAAACTACACTGCCTGCTTAAGCTGGACTGGTTCTTGGGGTATCTTGCTGTCTGCTGGTGTGTACTTTTAACTCTGCTAAAACCACCACCTCTACACACATTTCCCTACATACATTATTAGAGATGTGTGCAGACCCCTGTGTTTTAGTTTAGCAAAACCACCCACAAATGTTATAGTTTTGCTTTTGGCAAAGCTGCCCTCAAGTGTTGTGGTTTGGATTCGGTTTTGGTTTTAGGTTTCTTTAAAATGTATAAAAATAGTTATGTAATCATGTCATTTGGACCGCTTTACATGCAATCTAAAACCCGAGATTCGGTCTTTAAATCTGACTTCCAAACTTACAGCAGTCATCTGAGCTGGGACTTGCTTCTACTCAGAACCCCAAAAGTGATCCAAGTCAGGACTCGATTCAATGCAGAACCCCATAGTTGGAGATATATATATATATATATATATATATATACATACACAGCGGGTAAAATAAGTATTGAACAGATCAACATTTTTCTCAGTAAATATATTTGTAATGGGGCTGTTGTAATGAAATGTTTGCCAAATGTCACCAACAACCCATAAACTAAGTTGTATGTAATAATGTGAAATGACCCAGGGAAAAAGTATTGAACACATGAAGAAAGGGAGGTGCAAAAAGCCATGAAAAGCCAAGACACCAGCTGAAATCTATCAGTAATTAGAAAGCAATCCTGCCCCTTGTCAGTGCAAATTAATATAAGCTGGTTCAGTCTCAACTGATGGTCTATAAAAAGGTGTCTCATTACCAAGGTGTCACACAAGAAACATCTCATGATGGGTAAAAGCAAAGAGATGTCTAAAGACCTTCGCAACCTTATTGTTGTAAAACATTTTGATGGCATTGGTTATAGATGGATTTGTAAACTTCTGATTGTTCCAGTGAGCACTGTTAGGGGCAATAATCAGAAGTGTAAAGAACATAAATTATCCATAAACCGGCCACAACCAGGTGCTCCTCGCAAGATTCTGAGAGAGGAGTGAAAAGAACCACTTGTGGAGAGCTTCAGAAAGACCTGGAATTAGAAGGTACAATTGTTTCAATCAAGCCATAAGTAATGCACTCAACCGGCATGGCCTGTATGCATGTTCACCATGCAAGATTCCATTGCTGAAGACAAAGCATGTTGAAGCTCACTTAAAGTTTGCTGCACAACATTTGGACAAGCCTGTGAAATACTGGGAAAACATATTCTGGTCAGATGAGACCAAAATTTAACTCTTTGGATGCCATAATACACACACAATGTTTGGAGGAGAAATGGCACTGCACATCACCCAAAACATACCATACCAACAGTGAAGTTTGGAGGTGGAAACATCATGGTGTGGGGTTGTTTTTTTAGCATACAGTACTGTCAGACTTCATATCATTGAAGAAAGGATGAATGGAAAAATGTACCAAGATATTCTTGATAAAAATCTGCTGCCATCTATCAGGATGCTGAAGATGAAACGAGGGTGGACATTTCAGCAAAACTATGATCCCAAACTCACAGCCAAGGACACTCTCAATTGGTTCGTAGAAAGAAAATAAAGCTGCTAGAATGACCTAGCCAATCACCTGACTTGAATCCAATTGAAAATCTATTGAAATAACTAAAGATCAGAGTTCATAGAAGCGGCCCACAGAACTTTCAAGATTTGAATTATGTTTGTGTGGAAGAATGGGCCAAAATCACACCTGAGCAAAGCATGCGACTAGTTTCTCCATACTGGAGGTGTCTTGAAGCTCTCATTACCAACAAAGGCTTTTGTATGAATTATTAAATACATTTCAGTAAGCGTGTTCAATACAATTTCCATGTGTCATTTCACATTATTACACATAACTTAATTTATGGACATCTATGGTTTGATTTCTTGGCATGTGTGGATTGCATGGGTTGTTGCTGACATTTGGTGAAACATTAAGTACCATAGCCCCATTACAAATATATATACTAAGAAAAATGTTGATGTGTTCAATACTTATTTTACTCACTGTATATATATATACAGAAACAGTGATGTTCAGCACTCGCAGTCACAAGGTTACAACTGCTGGGGTGCTCCTGTAGAAGCTAGTGACAGATCACTTCCATCCACTGCCACATATACAGTATAGAAAGAGCAAGGCACTCACCAATTTTGTATTAATAAGATCATTATTGTTATTTATCCATATGTTTAAAATGCAGCCTTTAAAGATGACATTTAAGTAATAGCATGGGCATTGACTAAAGTCCATGCTTGGACTGAAGCATCCTTTTTCAGGCTGCATTTTAAACATATGGATAAAAAAAGATAATTTAATTTCTACAAGGCTGGTGAGTGCCCTGTACTATCTATATGTGTATGTATCTACAACCAGATGAAGCTGGTACTCTGCTTGTAATCCTATCCAACATGGCCAGGTGCTGTCAGCCCAAAGGAAATGCAGAAACTTGTACAATGTAGTGGCACTCACAGGACTTATCATCACAGGTACAAATGGGTGCAATTACACCAAGTCACCAAACGGTATCCATATATGATCAACATTTAATTTTGTTGCTAAAATTTTGTTAGGGCAAAATTATAGCATTAAAATAAAATGTTGATCATATATGGATACTGTTTGGTGAATTGGTGTAACTTAGAGATGTGCGCCAACCCACATGTTTTGGTTTTGGGTCTGGATTTGTTTTGCGAAAACCGCCCTTCCGTGTTTTGTTTTTTGTTTTTGGATCTGTATTTTTATTTTAAAAATCATAAAAACAGCTAAAATCAAATAATTTGGGCCTGTTTTTGTTCCTACTGTATTATTAACATCAATAACATTTATTTACAGTCATTTCCAGTCAATTCTAACCACCTCACAGCTCACAATATTGA
Organism: Taudactylus pleione; assembly: GCA_031769625.1. Classification (NCBI taxonomy): domain Eukaryota; kingdom Metazoa; phylum Chordata; class Amphibia; order Anura; family Myobatrachidae; genus Taudactylus; species Taudactylus pleione. Next base: position 7,088,853 of record JAUIMM010000082.1, read on the forward strand.
TTTTTTCATGTACAGTAGTTTAGAGCCAAAAGGTTGCATCCAGCTAGCTGACTGACTAAGCTCTAAGCTAAGCGACAGCAGTGGGTGACACTAACAAGTGGCAGTTCTGCTTCCAACATGGCACAGAGTTCCATTGTAGTTGTAGACAGGATGGCAGTTTAATAAACTATACGACCCTTAGGAATTTTAAGAACCAAGAATGTTTTCCTTAACTAGGTCAGAGGCCGAACGGAGTTGGAATGTTTATGGACTAAAGACAGGGAAATGAAGGAAGGATTAATTAGTTTTTAAATGTATTTAATGTTTTGAGTCTTAAACAAAGTTATGAGGGAATATCAATCTAGAATCAAGTACTTCAGTTCCTATAAGACATCTTTGATCTGAAGTAGGTTTTAACATTTTTTATACATCATGATCTAATAAAAAAAAATGAGGTGGGCTTGCTTGTGGAGGTGCTGCTAGAACAACTGTAAACAGATGTTTACAAGTTTGTACACCGGGAGGTTGTTAGGGATAATGGAACCAAGACTTGCTGTTTACATCAGAGGAAAGCAGCCTGTAGTTCTCCAGCTGAATTAGAACTCCCAGCATCTGCAATGTTTTCTGGGCCTACTGGAAGTTATTTGTCTGCAAAAGGTGGCATGCTTCAGGTTACCTCAGCCTGCTTTACGCACTGTATGTACCATGTAAATATATTTGTATGTGACCAATATACATAACTAATTTTTGTATTAAATGTATTTGCAGTGCACTTTATTGCACACATCCTGACAGGAAGATGCTCTGTGTTGCTGCTGCTCATATTTGCCCACCCTATCAATTTGGGGGTTCAGAATTTTCTTTAATAAATGAAAGGGGCATGCTATCTGTGGCCATTACAATTTCTGGACATTCATAAATCATAAAATTAAAAATGTCAGGCAGCTATGTCCCAAACAGCACATAATGCAAAGAAAAGAGGTGCAAAATGGAATTGTCCTTTGGCCCTCCAACCCACCCTTATGTTGTATATATGAAACATGACACTCACATTAACAGTTTAACAAACCAATCACTTCAGTGACAGGGACTGCCACTTGTGGCTGAAATTATTGGTTTGTTTGGACCCCCCACAAAACAAGTTGCCAATGCGCAGTGGACTTTGTTTGCAATGATCCCATACACAAACTGTCTTCACAACAAAGGTAAGATCAGATGTCATCATCATCATTATAATTGTCATCATAATTGTCATCCCCATCAGTGTGTAGATACTATTCTTCACATAAAATTAATTTGTCCCCTTGTCCTTGTTAGCGCCAACTACAGAAATATGCTACTCATCCTCCTGGTGCAATTCCGCAGAAGCATACTTGATTTCTATGTCAGTATGGTGACTTGTGTTGCCCATCCCCACATTTGCAGATGGCACACAAATGGTGGAAGGAGGATCTTCTTCAAGTACAGAAAGGTCAGTCTCACACATGGCAACTGCGGACACACTTGGACTCTCCACAGGGATCTGACTTTTCTGTGCAAACAGTTGGTTCATGTGCCTTAGCAAGTTTAATTTTCTTGACACTTCTACAGAGAAAAGGGCTTACATCATCATAAGATGCAGAACCACCAGTGAAAAATAAAGGCCAAATCCTAATCCTTTCCTTGTCACTTCGTGTAGTATAAGGCATATTACCAATTTTTTGTTTCTCTGCAGCTAACTTAGCTTTTATTTTATTTTTCTTTAACGCTGTAAAACATCGCCTGCTTGATTTTAGATGCCCTGACTTAAGCCCTGTATGCGCTTGGACATCAGCTTTAGAAGATGATGTAGATGGACTAGTATCATCATGAGTATGACTGGTGGCACTGGCAGCAGCTCCACCACTAGTATGTGGTTCCTGCTCTCCTCTCAACTGATTATTCTCCATATTAACAAACATGAATGAAGTGGGGTACAGCACACATGTCAATTTGTACCAATTTTAAATATTGCACTGTGGTATCAATGACTTTCAGTGTCAAAAGATTTTTTATGAATCAGAAAAGAAAAACACACTGCGCTTCCACTTACAGTGTGACAATATTTTTTATGAATACACTGCATTTTCCACTTACAGTGTGACAATATGTTTTACGAATACACTGTGTTTCCAGTAACAGTGTCAATATTTTTTATGAATACACTGCGTTTTCCACTTACAGTGTAACAACATTTTTTAGAATACACTGCATTTTCCACTTACAGTGTGACAATATTTTTTAGCATACACTGCATTTTCCACTTACAGTGTAACAATATTTTTTAGCATACACTGCATTTTCCACTTACATTGTGACAATATTTTTTACGAATACACTGTGTTTCCACTGACAGTGTTGATATTTTTTATGAATACACTGCATTTCCACTAACAGTGTTAATATTTTTTACAATTACACTGCATTTTCCACTTACAGGGTGACAATATTTTTTATGAATACACTGTTTCCAGTCCACTAATAGTGTCAATATATTTTATGAATACACCCCTGCAGCCCCTGCCCCTGGATGGACACAGTCAGAAACCCCTGGATAGACACAACAACCCCCGGATGGACACAGCAACCCCTGGATGTACACAGCAGCCACTGCCCCTAGATGTACACAGCAACAGCAACCCCTGGATGGACACAGCAAAGATGGACACAGCAGACCCTGGATAGACACAGCAGCCCCTGCCCTAGATGGACACAACAACCACTGGATGGACACAGCAGCCACTGGATGTACACAGCAGCCACTGCCCCTGGATGTACACTGCAACAGCAACCCCTGGATGGACATAGCAGAGATGGACACAGCAGACCCTGGATAGACAAAGTAGACCCTGACCTTGATGGACATAGCAACCGCTGGATGAACACAGCAGCCCCTCTTGGATGAAGCACAGCCCTGACAGCCCAGGACTCAGTAAACAAATGGCACCAATCACCATGGGGGGAGGGACTTTTATACAATCCAAAACCCATGAGAATCCAATACAGTGGGATGACGACATTTTGCCTCACTTTGAGATCTGAGTTAGGTGGGAAAACCTGAGCCGGACTCGGATCTCACCTCAGATCTGCAATTTTAGGTGGGTCTGGTTCTCTGGGAACCGGGCCTGCTCATCTCTAGTGTAACTACACTGGTTTGTACCTGTGATGATAAGTCCTTTTGAGTGTCACTGCATTGTACAAGTTTGTATATATATATATATATATATATATTTATATCTGTATCTATATATAATATATATATATATATATATATATATATATACTGTACACACTAGTATCAGTCTCTACCCCCTGCTCAGACCTGCCCCTGCTCTGCATGATATCACCCTTTCTCCATTCCCCACAGTCCAAACCTACTCCATTGCAACCATGTTACAACCATCCCACCCCCTTGTTTTGCAATTCTATTTTGATACTCCATCCCCATGGCTCTGTCCCAAACCTTTCCCCCATCACTTAATTCCACCCGCCACCCCTACCTTCTTACTTACCCTAGTAGCCAGTCCTCCTCTCTGAGTCTGTTTCATCTCCCTAGCAGTGGGAGCCGTTGGGGTGCACACACCTAAGTTTTCACTGTGTGCACATATATATATTACAGGTTGAGTCTCCCATATTCAAAATGCTTGGGACCAGGGCTATTTTGGATATCAAAATACAAAGAGAAATGTACATCTGCACACATTGAATAGCATTTATTTCAGTATCCCCATATTGGATATTATCAAGATTGTTATATTTGAAAAGGGGTGCTGCAATTAGACAAGAGGTACTGTAATATATGTATAAAGAGAGAAAGAAATGTTTTGTCTTTTGAAATGGTGCAAAGACTAGAAGTTACAATAAAAATATTTCTTTAATAGGTATACATGAAAAAGTTCTAACAGGAACAGAATCCAGCAAAATAATAGTTACAAATTAAAACAAAAAATAATTATTGTGTGACTATTGGTAATATAGAAGTGAAATAAAATCAATAAGAATCCCTGCCATGTGGATTTATTTCTTGTTACTAGTATTAATACTTAGAGGGGTATTCAATATGGGAGCGAAAAGTCCATGCTGGACTTTGCGCTCCACATCAGAGATTTTTCAGGGATAAAGTATCGGGCGCGCACCTGCTTTATCCCCGTATTCAATATAAAATCTACGAAAACGGGACCTGGCGAAGTGGTATTTGCGATAAACTACGAAATTTTCCAGGAAAAAATTGTAGGACCACCCTAAAGTTGTAAAAACATGGGGGATCACTATGGGTACTCCCGTTTTAGCCTGCAAATGTCAGGGATTTAAATAGCCGCAGCAGGTGTTTTTTTCCCGACATTGAAGAAGTGTTGCAGAAGAGCACTTAGGTTATTTTTTTTTCATTTTTTGAAGTGGTCCCATCAAATTTGGGGTACATGAAAATGGGTTCTAGCATATTTTTATGTCCCTAAAATAAGTTTTTAAAAATTCTGCAACTATGCACCTGTCGCTAATAGCCTATTCTAGAATACACCTGCCGCATACTTGCAGAATAGCCCTGAACCTATTTCCCTATTTTTAAACACTTTTTTGCCATTTTTTTTTTCACCACAATTTTTAAATTAATTTTTTGGGGTGTCCCTATTTTTTTTTTCTTTTGACACAGTTCTTTTTAAAATGTCATTCCCAGGGGTGCAGGCTCTTTTTTTAAGCCTGCACCCCTAAACCCCAATTCTGCACTCTTTTTCACCACCTATTCAGTGGTGAAAAGTTATCCCCGTTTTTTTTCAGACTTTTCGAACCTGCAAAAAGTCTTTGAAATTTAATACAGTGTAAAACTAAAACCTGCAATAATGACGTCATAGGTGCGATATTAACGCAGAAACTGAGTTTTCGCTCCATATTGAATTCCCCTATAAGTGTTAGTGTCTTACTATGTTGTTGTTTATGACTGGTAATTTTTGAGGGCTTGTCTTTAATATCCAATGCACTTTCATCTTTATTGGGTTAACACGAAATTGATAGTAACAGCTCCTCATGAAAACATTGCCATATGGATAACTGCCACAGATCTGATCATTCAAAAATACAGTATTGTTATTTATAGTTAATTGAGTACAATATGTGTATCTGTCTGCAGTCTGCTCTACCCACAGCATAAATGTTACAGACACAGATATTGAAACATTGTTACCAGTTGTTGCTAATTCAGTAAGCATGTGAACACAGACTCACTCACACTCTCTCTTAAGCATCCTGTAACTGGACGGATAGCATCAAATGTTTATTTGTGGTGCTAAATAAGATATGCATTTGTCTTGGTGCTATATAGCCAGACCATGTTATAGGTGTCACAGGCACATAGTATCGGACACTGTTGCCAGTTTTCCGGATGGTTAGATATACAGTGAATATGCAGGCTGGAGGTGTATTGGTTTATATGACAATTAAAACCCCCTCCCCCAAATATAATTACTCTCTCCCTTAGGTGTTATCACGCAGAGCTCCGCAAGAATAAAACTTGCATTCATTGAACATGGAAACCTATAAATACTAGTGACAAGAAATAAAACTACATGGCAGGGCTTTTTTTTTTACTTTACTTCACTTCTGTTTTACAAATAGTCACACAATTATTATTTGTTGTTTTAATTTTTAACTCTTATTTCAATGGATTCTGTTCCTGTTGGAACTTTTTAATGTATACCTATTAAAGATTTTTTTATTGTAACTTCTAGTCTGTGCGCCATTTCAAAAGACAAAACTTTTCTTTCTCTCTTTATACATCTATTTTGGATATCATAATATTCTGTATTTTGGAATAATTGCATACCATAATAAAATATCTTGGGAATGGGACCAAAATCTAAACACATAGAGCATTTATGCTTCATATACATATTATACACACAGCCGAAAGGTAATTTTATACTTTATTTTTAATAATTTTGTGCCTTAAACGAAGTTTGTGTACATTGAACCAGCAAAAAGCTAAGTTTTCACTATATCAGTCATGCGAAAATAAAATCCATATTTCGGAATATTCCGTATTTTGTAATATTTGTATATGGGAGACTCAACCTCTTTACTATATACAGACACAGGTGGATGAATATATGTACAACAGAATATGTGTATCTACAGTATACTACATAATACCCACTCCGGCAATTTTTTGTTTTATGGGATTTCTAGAATAATGAAATGCAAGAAAGATTCTGTAGTAAAAAAAAAAAGTATTTGTCATAGCAAAAACAAAAACATAGGGCTTGATGTATCAAGCAGTGACAAGAATGGAGAAGAGACCCATAGCAACCTATCAGCTTTTAGGAAGCATTTATCAAGTACTTTCTATAAAATGATAGGTAGATGCTGATCTGTGACTTTTCTGAGTACACAGTTGGTTCATGTGCCTTAGCAATTTTAATTTTCTTGACACTTCAACATCATAAGATGCAGAATCACCAGTCATAAATAAAGGCCAAGGCCTAATCTTTTCCTTGCCACATTGTGTAGTAAATGGCATATTGCCAAGTTTTTGTTTCTCTGCAGCTGAGCTTTTAGCTTTAATTATTTATTATATTACACTGTAAAACATTGCTTGTTTGATTTTGACTTAGCCCTTGGGCATCGGCCTTCATAGATGATCGTCATCATGACAACTGGCAGCACCTGCAAGACTGGTATGTGGTTCCTGCTCTCCTCTCATTTGCTCAACCTCCATATCAACAAACATACACTGCGGTCTGTCTGGCAGTGTGACCGAACAATATATTTTTTTATACTGGAAGAGAAGCACCCCTGAATGAGGCAGGATCCCCTTGATGAACAACACTGACAGCACCCCTTATTTTTGGACAACAAAGCACCCCTGCCGAGTGCGGACAGACCACCTGCAGAGTCACAAATACATGGATGATAAACTACAGCAGTGTCACTGAACAATAATACCGCAGCTAAGTTGCTAATGCACACACACACACAAAAAAAGAAAGATTTCTTTTTTTTTTACATGGGGAAGAGCACCCCTAATTGACATAGCCAGTCCCCTTGGAAAACACAGCACCGCATTATTGACTGCAGCCATACCCTGATGGACAGGACAACAACACAGCAGCAGCTATAGTTAATCAACAGGACAAGTGACACAGCAGCTGCAGAACCCACTGAAGGAAGCCCCTCTTTAGATACTGCAGCCTAAGCCCCTTTATGGACAACACAGCAGCAGCCTTCAGCCCAAGACACCAACTGTACATACACACTGAGTGACTGACAGTGACTGACTACACATCTGCTAGCTTCTCTCTCCACAGCCAGAGTGAAAATGATGCAGATCACGGGGACCTAAATATACTCCAAAACACGCGAGCATCCGACAGCAGGAGGATGATGTGTTTTGCCTCATTTTTGGATCCGAGTCAGGTGGGAGAACCCACGCCGGACTAGGATCTCACCTCGGAATACAAAGTTCGGGTCGGTCCAGTTCTCTGAGAACCGGACAGCTCTTCTCTAGTTCTCATAGACACATACAGTACACAGATTATGTTTTGGGGCATTCTGTCTGTGGAAACAGGAGGGATAACTACTGGCCGAGCAAAATAGAATAACTCACCTGTGCAAAAAAAAATCCTTAGAATATGACATATTGGTGTGACTTGAAACCTTGGGTTGAGATCCCCTTTTCTATGTAAACATTTTTTTTTCAGATAACATCTCCACTTCAAAATAAGTTGTACATCTGTTTAGTTTGAATTGTATTCTTTCATATATTATTCTATAGGTAAACACTATATGATCATCAATTACCAAAAAATATAAGACATTGGGGCCTATTATCATCACTTATTTTTCTCAAAAGCATGTGAAACTGTTAATTTTCACATGTGTGTAAAGACCAGCTTGTAGCATGTAAGGAAGACCCTTAATCTTTCCTCTGCTGCAGATAATGGCTGTTTTGTCACATAATCACAAACAACATATTAGAAACATCCTGAGGTGTATATACTATAAGCTGTGTTAACATCAGCGTTATCATCATTTCTTACCTGGAAGACAGAGACTATTTTTCTGGAATTCAAGTAACTGATGGTTACATGTTACATATCAATACAGGGACACCTTCTGCAGAGGTTGATCACCTATGCACAGATATGGGATACTAATAATATCCAGTACCAGCTTGTATTTTATGTATGTGTATGTGTGTGATATATTTTTTATATTCAATTATTTATTTGGCTCCTTTTTATTGTTACTATAATGTCATAAATTGTTAATTTTTTATTTCAAGCGCTCTTTTGTCTGGTTAATATTAATAATATTGCTGGCCAATTAAGGCAAAAAATATGAATATTTCTTATCCAGGATTTTTTTATCTTGAACCTATGGTGTATATTGCAGATATATCACGATTAGGAGCAGCTTATCACTATCTAGGAACCTTAATATATGTGCACCTGAATTGTATATGTGAATTGTATATTTTTTGAGAATAATTTCCATTTGTGCAAGGTTCTTAAACCGTTTGAACTTGCCACATGTGAAGTTAGTTCAGACACTGCCAGCTTGAGTCAGGTCATTCACCTAATCATACTTTTGCAATAGCAGCTGGAGAAACTGAAGGAGGAGCTGAAATGGAGGGATTCTGCTAAGTATGTCAGACTTATAGATCAAGCTCTTGAAATTAGATCACTATATTTTGGTGACCATACCTGATCCTAGGTTTAAGTCACACCTTGTGTCTTTCTTTCCAATAGACATAAATCTAAAGAGATGCAAAGAGCTATTTGCAATTTGGAGTCCCTTACAGTACACAAACTGACTTTGCTTTACTTAAGTTGCCCACCCTCCGGTGTGTACTCTGAAAGAGTTTTCAGCGCAGCTGGAAACCTTGACAGTGATTGGTGTAGGAGGTTACTTCCCGAAAATGTGGAAAAGATGATGTTCATCAAAATTAATTACAAATTCCACAAGGAAGGCCTTTACCAGCAATTAAGTAAAAAAATACAGAAGCACCTGTAATGGTGGATTCCAGCGGCGACTAATTAATACTTTGTGAAGAAGAGCAGGGTCAGCCCTTGGCATAGGCATTATAGGCAAATGCCTATGGGCAAGTGGAATGCCTAGGGGCATCCCAAGCCCAGGACCAGATGTAGATTTTTTTTCTTTGAGCTGGCTCAGTGCAGGAGGGTTAGGAGGCAACGGCAGCAGCAGGACACTTCTCACACAGGCAGGAAGTGTTTACTTTCACTTTCACTGATGCAGCTGCTGCAGAGTGCAGAGGAGGATGGAAGGGGATCTAGCTGTGCAGAGGAAAGGTGGGCAATACCTGCGGAGCTGCTGCTAGACCCTGTCCCAACACACAACATAAAGGTAAGAGCTGGTTAGGGGGGTCTGATGACATTGCTATGGGAGGGGGAAACAGAGACATATAGGGAGTAGGAGCTCAGGGAGCTGCTAATATTTACTGCTATAGGGGAAATCATAAACAGATACATATGGGGAGTGGGGGATGATGACACTGCTATTGGAGGGAGGAGATAAAGGCATAAGGGAAAAGGTGGGTGTGGGGGTATGCCTGTGCTGTGAGTGGTGGGTGCTGACTGTGCTATGATGGGTGAGGAGTGCTGTGCTGGCTGAGGGGTGATGGGTGCTGTGCTGTGATCTGTTCTGTATAGGGTGATGGGTGCTGGGAGAGGGGTACTGTACTTGGTATGGGGTGATGGGTGCTGTACTATAATCTGTGCTGTGAAGGGTGCTGTGCTAGGCAAGGGGTGCTTTGCTGTAATCTGTGCTGGGTAATGAGTGCTGGGAGAGGGATACTGTGCTGGGTGAGGAGTTATGGGTGCTGTGCTATAATGTGTGCTGTATGAGAGGTGCTGTACTATAATCTGTGCTGTGAGGAGTACTGTACTGGGAGAGGGTTACTGTACTGGGTGAGGGGTGATGGGTTCATGTACTGTAATCTGTGATAGCTGGGGTGCTGTGCTGGTAACTGTGCTGAGTGATGGGTGCTGGGAGAGAGGAAGTATACAGGGTGAGAGGTGATGGGTGCTGTGCTGTAATCTGTGCTGGGCAAGGTGTGCTGTACAATAATATGTGCTGTGAGGGGTACTGTACTGGGTGAGGGATGATGGGTGCTGTGCTATAGTCTATGCTATCAGGGGTGCTGTGCTGTATTCTGTGCTGTGTGACAGGTGCTGGAAGAGGGGTACTGTACTGGGTGAGGAGTGATGAGTGCTGTGCTATTATGTGTGCTGGGTGAGAGGTGTTGTACTATAATCTGTGCTGTGATGGGTGCTGTGCTGGGTGAGGGGTGCTATGCTGTAATCTGTGCTGGGTGAAGGGTGCTGGGACAGGGGTACTGTACTGGGTTATGGAGGATGGGTGCTGTGCTGTAATCTGTGCTGGGCAAGAGGTGCTCTACTATAATCTGTGCTGTGAGGGGTGCTGTACTGGAAGAGGGGTATTGTACTGGGTGACGAATGCTGTGCTTTAATCTGTGTTGACAGGGGTACTGTGCTGGGTGACAGGTGTTGTGATGGGTGAGGTTGCTCACAATGAGGGAAGAGGAGTGGTGTGAGGGTAGAATTTGCCCTGTAGAATGTCTTCTGAGGTGGGGGTCTAATAAACTTTCACCTAAAACCTGTCCCTTTTCTCTTTAGTTACAGCAGTGTGCTGAGATGGGTGCTGTGACAGGAGAACATGGGATTTTTTGCTGGGGGCACCAGACAAAATCTTGCCTAGGGCACCAAATTGGTTAGGACCGGCTCTGAAGAAGATGTACACACTGATGAGGATGATGATGACAATGATGACATCTGATCTTACTTATGTTGTAAAGCCAGTTTGTGTATGGGATCATTGACACCAATGTCCACTATGCATTGGAAGCTGGTTTTGTGCAGGCCCAAACAAGCCAATCATTTCAGTCACAAGTGGCAGTCCCTGTCACTGAAGTCATTGGTTTGTTAATCTGTGAATGTTCTGTCTCATATATACAACATAAGGGTGGGTGGGAGGACCCAAGGACAATTCCATTTTGCACCTCTTTTCTTTGCATTATGTGCTGCTTTCGGCATTGCAACCAGACATTTTTAATTTTATGGTTTATGAATGTTCAGAATTGTAATGGCCACAGACAGCATATCATATATGCCCCTTTCATTTTTTTAAATAAATTTTCAACCACAAATTTGATGGGATTAGCAAATATAAGCAGCAGCACAGATCATCTTCCTACCAGGATCTGTGCAGTAAAGTGCAAATACATTTAATACAAAAAATTAGTTGTGTATATTGGTCACATACATACAGCAGGTAAAACAAGTATTGACCACATCAACATTTTTCTCAGTAAATATATTTGTAATGGGGCTATTGTAATTAAATTTTCACCAAATGTCAGAAACAACCCATGCAATCCACACATGCAAAGAAATCAAACCATAGATGTCCATAAATTAAGTTATGTGTAATAATGTGAAATGACACAAGGAAAAGGTATTGAACACACTTACTGAAATGTATTTAATACTTTGTACAAAAGCCTTTGTTGTCAATGGCAGCTTCAAGACGCCTCCAGTATGGAGAAACTAGTTGCATGCATTGATCAGGTGTGATTTTGGCCCATTCTTCCACACAAACAGTCTTCAAATCTTGAAGGTTCCGTGGGCCGCTTCTATGAACTCTGATCTTTAGTTCTTTCCATAGATTTTCAATTGGATTCAAGTCAGGTGATTGGCTGGGCCATTCTAGCAGTTTTATTTTCTTTCTCTGAAACCAATTGAGAGTGTCCTTGGCTGTGTGTTTGGGATCATTATCTTGCTGAAATGTCCAACCTCATTTCATCTTCAGCATCCTGGTAGATGGCAGCAGATTTTTATCAAGAATGTCTCTGTACATTTTTCCATTCATCCTTTCTTCAATGATATGAAGTATGCTAGCACCATATGATGAAAAACAGCCCCACACCATGATGTTCCCACCTCCAAACTTCACTGTTGTTATAGTTTTTTAGTGGTGATGTGCAGTGCCATTTCTCCTCAAAACATGGTATGTTTTATGGCTTCCGAAGAGTGCAATTTTGGTCTCATATGATCAGAATATATTCTCCCAGTATGTTGTGTAGCAAACTTTAAATGAGCTTCAACATGCTTTTTCTTCAGCAATGGAGTCTTGCATGGTGAGCGTGCATACAGGCCATTCCGGTTGAGTGCATTACTTATTGTTTTCTTTGAAACAATTGTACCTGCTAATTCCAGGTAATACTGAAGCTCTCCACAAGTGGTCCTTGGCTCTTGGACAATTATTCTGATAACTCTTTTCACTCCTCTGTCAGAAATATTGTGAGGAGCACCTGGTCGTGGCCGGTTTATGGTGAAATTATGTTCTTTCCACTTCAGGATTGTGGCCCCAACAGTGATCAATAGAACATTCAGTTTAGAAATCATTCTATAACCAATGCCATCAGTATGTTTTGCAACAATAAGGTTTCAAAGGCCTTGAGAGAGCTCTTTGCTTTTATCCATCATGAGATGTTTCTTGTGTGACACCTTGGTAATGAGACTCCTTTTTATAGGCCATCAGTTAGGACTGAACTATCTTATATTAATGTGCAATGACAAGGGGCATGATTGCTTTCTAATTACTGATAGATTTCAGCTGGTGCCTTGTCTTTCCATGCCTTTTTGCACCTCCCTTTCTTCAGGTGTTCAATACTTTTTCCCAGTGTCATTTCACATTTTTACACATAACTTAGTTTATGGACAGCTATGGTTTGATTTCTTTGCATGTGTGGATTGCATTGGTTGTTTCCGACATTTGGTGAAAATTTCATTACAATAGCCCCATTACAAATATATTTCTGAGAAAAATGTTGATATATACTTATTTTACCCACTCTACATATTTACATGGTACATACAGTGCGTAAAGCAGGCTGAGGTAACCTGAAGCACACCACCTGTTGTTGACAAATAACTTCCAGTAGGCCCAGCAAACATCACAGATGCTGAGAGTTCTAGTTCAGCTGGAGAACTACAGGCTGCTTTCCTCTGATGTAAACAGCAAATCATGGTCCATTATCACTCACAACCTCCCTAAGTACAAAGTAAACATTTGTTTACAGTATGTTCTAGCAGCACCTCCACAAGCAAGGCCATCTCATTTCTATTAGATGTAGAAAAAAAAATAAAAAACCTCCTCCAGATAAAATAAGTCTTTTAGGAACTGAATAACTTGATCCTAGATTGATCTTCCCTCATACATTTTTTAAGAATCAAAACATTAAAATAAATAAAATAAAAACTAATCAATCCTTCCATCCTTTTCCTATCTTCAGCCCATAAACATATTATAAATCCGACAGGCCTTTGACCTAGATGAGGAAAACATTCTTGGTTTTTATAATTCCTAGGGGTTGTGTAGATTACTGCCATCCTGTCTACCACTGCAAAGTCACTCTGTGCCATGTTGGAAGCTGAGCTGCCACATGTTAGTTTCACCCACTGCTGTTGCTTAGCTTAGTCAGCCAGCTAGCTGGATGCAACCTTTTGGCCCTAAACTGGATGAAAAAATAATACTGTGAGCTGTTAGGTGGTCAAAATTGACTGGAAATGACTGGAAATAAATGTTATTGAGGTTAATAATACTGTAGGAACAAAAGCAGGCCCAAATTATGTGATTTTAGTTGTTTTTATGATTTTTTTTTAGAAAAATACAAATCCAAAACCAAAACCAAAATAAGCAAGGGGCGGTTATGGCAAAACACAAGGAGATACATATCCAAAACCAAAACACGGGGGTCAGCGCACATCCCTAATGAGAACACCTGACTTAGAACATTCTTTTTGACATACTACTTTTGTTTTGTTTTTTTAAAGTTTGCCTTAACTATGTCAATAATAATAAGTTTTATAAGGCACTTCAGTGGAATTTAAAAAAAAATAATAATCATTTTTGTTCCCCACTAATCCATTAACCCCTTGTTTATTCTATAAGTGTTGTTACAGTAAATTGTAGATAACACTTCTGAGTTTTCTCACTTCAATGTAAAATAGAAAAAAACATTTTTATTTCATTACAGGATCAATCTTCAAATTGTGAAACAAACAAAAACTGACAGTATGATAAATATTATAGCATTTTAATATAAAATTTGATTTTGTACACAGTCTAGATAAAGCTTTTTGATTGTTCGCCATTTCTTTGTAAATTAAGTTATTTTGTCTGTGTTGTCATGTTCCTCTCCAAACAACTCTGCCAATCTTTTAAAACGGGGTCCAAAGTCATTTAAAAAATCATAATCATGATCTGCCCCCATACTTAGAGACTCTATGGAGCTCAGTGATTCAGCTACAGATCCAGTGCCTTCATAGGCATAAGTTGCTAGTGAGTCATAAGGTGGTGCATTTGGATCCAGATCATGCTCTTGAAGCCTTTCACTAATGAAATCTCGGATGTCGCTATTATATTCTGCTGGTGGTTTTTGACGAGGCAAACACAAAAGTTCAGGCTTTATGTCTCTGCGGCCTTTATTGTCTTCAATTACTTTTGGATTTCTTAGGGCACCAATGTCAAATGCCTGAGTGTCCTCTTCCCCTCCTCCTTCATCATCATAATGGATGACATTGTCTCTTATATCTTCTTTTGAGGTCATCAGGGCATCTTTCTTCTTCTGTCTTCTTAATGCTACATAGAGTACAACTATAACTGCAATAACAAAATAAATAAGATTAATATATGTTATAAAATGGTTAAACCAATTTTACTTCCATTTACACTCTACGTGAAATTTGCTTACATTACTTCTTCAAAGTGACAGCTAGGTCCTAAAGAATTTTTTTCAAGAAAAGTTACATATAAAGAAAATACAATTGAACTAAAACTCAGTGAGATATGCATAATGCCAAAATATTTATTAAGATAAAACATGACCTTTAGAAAATATTCCTTGTGAAATATACTGTAGTATCCACCCAATGAATGCACAATATTTATCCACACTGTATATAAACTGAATATAGGTAGATTAGGTTGTGTCTATGTATGTAAAATTGTTTATTTTAGAACTCAAACTCAAAGCTAGGAAAAGTTTAAGTCACCCCTTTAACACATGTAGTTCCTATGGTGAAATTGATGATTCCAACATTAATGAATCAAAACTAGGTGTTGTTATATGTGTTTTTTAACCCATAGCCAGAAAATTCTTACTACAGTATATTCCAAAAGACAATGGAAAAGATTTACAACTGCACACTTAAACATATAGCCTGCTGAAGAAAATGAGATACCCTTCCAGAGCCTTCTACTTGGTAATAAATATGTGCAATGAAAAATCTAAGAATAGTTCCATATACAGTAGTTGCTTTCATTGAGAAGATTGAATGAGCAATTTAAAGTATTTAGGATATCTAGTGACTCCAGTCTAAACCATTGAGTTGCCGAATTCTTTCAAGTGATAGTTATAGTTAAAAAGTAATTAGTAGAGATGTGCAAGGACCCATGTGTTTTGGTTT
Source organism: Taudactylus pleione (assembly GCA_031769625.1). Classification (NCBI taxonomy): domain Eukaryota; kingdom Metazoa; phylum Chordata; class Amphibia; order Anura; family Myobatrachidae; genus Taudactylus; species Taudactylus pleione. Next base: position 7,104,350 of record JAUIMM010000082.1, read on the forward strand.
TGGATCTGTATTTTTCTTCATGTTTTGGTTTTGCAAAATCACCCTCCAGTGTTATGGTTTTGGATAAAAATCAATAAAAATGTATTAAAATTTCGATAACAAAAGCTAAAATGTCCAAATCCAAAACCCAATTTCATTTTTTAAATCCAAGTTCCAAACCAGCAACAGATCCAAATCAGAACTCAGTTTGAACCAGGTCACAAAAGTTAAATCCGAACCTTGACCTGGTTCTACTCAGAACCCCTAAATTTGGGTGTGATTGTATTTCAGAACTCGTAACCTGCACATCTATAGTAATTAGTAAGTACAGGAGGAAGATGGAGTAATCAATCTAAGGGATTATCCCAGTCTGTGTCACAGTGCATCGGGACCCAGAGTTGGTCTCTCCCTGCTGTCGCACAGGTGGCATTGGCTCCCATAGGGGTGCTTGCAACAACCTGTTTGAAACTTTAAGGCGAATGCTCATCGAATGTGTTGTCACATTCAGCACCAAATTTCAGTCTCCTCCTGAGTCTCTGAGAACTGACAAGTGCCAGAGTATTAGGTTCAAAACCTTGCTCCAACATTTGTGCACTACTTGTGTAAGTTTACATTTTTTAACCTGTTCTTGACCCCGCCTTATTTTAGTGACCTGATTCTGCTCTATCCCTGGTACTGTGTTTAGAGTATTCTGGTTTGACCTTGGCTATCCCATCTCCTGTTGTTGCCTGACTAGTAGTACCATGCACATCCATCTGGTTCTGCCCCACTCTGTCTGCTACACTGCATGCACTCTGATATCTAGATTCTGTTGCCGGCTCTAGTGCCTTCCAGCCCCATACTTGGGAACCCAGGCAGAGGGCTACAACCTGCATATTGGCAAAATGAAGCCCAAACTTCCTTGTGGGGGTCCCTGATAAAAAAAACCACCAGCATGTTAGAGTCCATGCCTCTGTTCTTGGAACTCAACAATCCTTTAGTATGAACTAGTATCCATATTATTCTTATGTGAATTGTGACAGACTGATTCTAGATATACCCCGATCGCCATGGTTATATAATTTTGAGCATGCAAAAAGACATTTGTGTAAGCCTCTATTAGTGGGGACAGCTCAAAAGCTTTTGAAAAAACATGAGTATTCTTTTTATGGAGCAAGTTTGAAATGTGGGAAAGTTACATTGCCATTATTCCTAAAAATTTGCAGACTCAAAATTTTTACTTGGGTTCTTGATGGAGACCCCTCAATTCAACAGGGAAAGACTAATTGCTTCTTGATACTGAGATCCTAGGTGTGTCTTAATTATATCTAAATAAGGGATTGTGTTGACTGCATAACTTGCTGTAAGTATGAAATCAAGTCTTCTGCATACATACAGTATGTCATTATAATGAAATGTGTATGTTTTAGAAAATTTAAATATTGACCTTTATATTACCTTATGTACTTTACTACTTATTTATAACACTTGTGTACCCCAAAAAATAAGCATCCCCAGGATGAATGAAGGGGAGACTGCAGCTGATATCTCTACACTTTTTGTAATTACAAAATCAGCTTCCATACAGTAGGTTTAATGGGGCTGATAAATTGTGAAATTTACTAAGGCATTCTGTGGCTACACCATTCTAGTAATGCCATTTTCAGAGGACATTATATGGCTATTTCTTAGTAGTCTATAAGCTAATTCATCATTTTTTCTTTTAGAGAGCGATCCTCCAGATCCCACCTCGCAAGCCCATACTTGGTCAAGCACAGACTGATGGTCACACATGCAAATTACCCTTGCCGGGTCTATAACTGGTAGCAAAGTGATAGTGCTAGCTACCAATTTGCTTCTCCAAATTTGCTGGGACAGGGCTTACTCTGAAGCACTTTTCTGGCACCACAACTATGATAATGCAAGCAAAACTGTTCATTTCTGCATTGCAAGTTGGGGTAAAATATGACACTATAACTGTATTAAAAATGCAGATTGTGATAAATATGCCACTTGAACTCTAATGAAAAATGCACTGCTCTTAACAGCATGTGTAGTCTTAATTTCTATTGCCGTCTTTACAATATTTAAAAGTCACACATTGAAATTACTGAATTGTGTTTCCATTTGGCAATTATTGTTCTCAGTTTTACAGTGTTTCATATCATAATGACTAGTTTAACACAGAGATAGATAGATAGATAGATAGATAGATAGATAGATAGATAAAGTACATAGATAGATAGATATATTTTTTTGTCTTTATACTGTGTGTTTAAAAACTCCAATGCTCCCATAAAAAAATCCCCATACTACAATCCCTATTTTTACTTAGTGAAAACTCACCTAAAAGTATAATAATGCACAATAAAATGGCTATCAAAGCACCTGTGCTTAAACCAACAGGTAAAAAAATTGCTTCCACATTGCAGGAGAGGATGACTCCTCTTGAATCACATCTGCATACTCTAATGGTCAGTGTGCTTGTACTGCTTTGGATAGGATAACTACTATCCTCTACCATCACTGGGAGGAGATAGAATTCTTTTTGACTGCGACTGTATCCTTGTCTCTGTGCTTCTATGCCAGCTGAGTTGTCTGTAAAATAAAAATACATAAATATTGGATTTATCCAGTTTAAAAGCTGATTATTTTTTTAAATATGACATTTTATTTCATGACTTTAACTTGATGTTTTAACAAGTGTGAATTAAAACTTGTTACTGTTAGTTATTAGTGAGGTCTATCTTTATAACATCTACTCATGAGTTGAACATATGCATTTTTATTACTATAGCAATAAGTAGAAACACTATAAATTGAATTTAAATACATCATCTGATTTTCATTTAAATGATCCTATTCTATTTTGATGTTTTACTTTTAGTTAAAAAATATAAATAAAACTAGCCAGATTTGGAATTTATGTAAAACAGAGAAGTTATAGCCAATGTGTTTGATCTTTATTTAATTAAACACCATGAATTATTGCATTGCTGTTTGCGACAATTGTATCAGTATAATAATGTACACAAAATAATAGCAAAAGACAGCACTTGGCAAAAACTCCACTAATATTGTATGTCCAATACAAAACTATTATAGATGAGTCAAGTATAAAACCAAAACATTAATATTATAATAAATTACAATATTTCTCCAATAAAATTAACCCAATATCAATAAGGATATAAATCCAAAATGGGATCTTAGACAGGCAAAAACATATAATATTCAAACCAAGAGATTAAAAATAAAACAAGTGCCTTGAAATTATACCACCAGAAGGTATTTTAATACATAACCATGTCTCTGTAAACATAACTGGTATAGAGAATATATTCACAAAGCTAACAAAATCCTCTTTATTAGGAACTGAAATATCCCAAGCTGTTTAGGAGAATCTGCTATAGAATACATTGTGTGCTCACCAGCCCTTTCAATTAGTATAAAGCCATATGATTTAGTAAACAATAGTAAATTGAGTGCAGTAAGTCAACAAAATACTCAGAGCTCCACAAGTGCCTTTAAAATATGTATGGATTAAGACGGTGATAACAATACACATTTTATTCAGAATATCAGTGTTCCAGTGTTTTTCAATGGAGAATCCACTGTGAATAATATAGCTCACGAGTTCCTTGTGAAGAAATATTCAATTATTTGGTGGCTGCTACAGAAACGCTGTGTCCATGAGTGCTCAGACATACTGTAATTTCTGCCTTGAATTCAGGGTCCTTTTTGTGATTATTTATTTTATCAAAGGCATTGTGATAACTGCTCAAGGGATTTATTTAATTACAAAGCATCAAATGCTGTGTTCAATTCATTATTTAACTGCTGTTTTCAGAGCAAATTAAATATTTAAATTAAAACATATTTGCAATCTTCAAATACATTTGACTGACTGGATTCATTGTAAATGTATGAATCTTTTTCAGAAAATAAATAATACTTTCTATTCCTTAATTGTATTGGTTTCATTACATGTAATTAGGCGTATCAGTGTTAATATATCAGTTTATCCCCCCAAAAAATCAGTTACGTTTATATAAAAATTTAAATAATCGAAAAAAATATAGAAATTGATTGCAGAATAATTAGTACTTAATTATCTTTAATTGTAATACTGATCATAATAAGTTTGTTAACTACAAAGAAATTGAATGACTAAAATGCATCAGTACTAAATTTTGTATATTCAAGTAACATAATAGATAATTCAGCTTCCAATTTCAGAAACTAATATTGGTGCAAATATGAACAAAGTTCAAAATGTATATAAAATACTTGTGGGCAACAGAGAAAGCCTAATTACCATCCTATACTAATGCAAATATACATTCAACTAAAGAGGGGTTTATGTAAATCTGCAAGAGGAAACCTGTAATGCCCATTCATTTGATACCAGATGCTGCAATTGTTCATAATCATTTACACCAGCTCCTTGCGACTCTAGGTGAAAGTGATACATCAGAAACACTATTTCCATCCCAATACTCAAGACTTGGGGGTAAATTTACTAATATGGGAGTTCTGTTTAAGAAGTGATGTTGCCCATAGCAACCAATCAGATTCTAATTCTCATTTATTTAACATCCTGTAGAAGATAATACCTGGAATCTGATTGGTTGCTATGGGCAACATCACTTCTTAATAGAACTCCCGTCTTAGTAAAATTTACCCCTTAGAAGCACTTGGAGCTTTAGATACACACCCAAAACACTTCATTGACACTCCCACAAGTCAGCATTGCATTGTCACTGCTCAGTTCATGCCCTTATACACCTTATTTCATGGAAAGACCGATCAAGCCAAGTTATGTTGGACTCAGAATTGAGCAGATATGTGTAAAGATGCATAAATTAGCTTCTGCACATGTGTGGCACCCCTGAAAGATTCCCCCAGGGAAAGCAGGGGTTAACTCCCTGACATCCTTTCACGTGAATAGCACAGGACTGCAGTGTGCTTGGAGGAAGAGGAGGACTTTAGGACCCAGAGCTGGCTGTAGGGAGCACGTGTAAGCAGTTTGTGCCCTGACAGAGAGAGAGATCCCAGGAAGTGTGAGGAGAGGGGAAAGCCCATGGTGACCAGAGGCCAGGTGAAGACCAGGAGTGCTGTGTGTTTAGAGCCCCTGTAGTTACAGTAAGTGGGGCAGCAGTGTGAGAAGAGCAAGACCCCTGGAGACAGGCAGTGGATGGCTGAGGCAGAGTGCTAGGAGAGCTGCATTATCCTAACAGCAATCACACCAGGGTGCAGACAGCAGAGTGGATGACACTTCTACAAGATATCTACAGCAGTCATATCTGTGAGCCTTATCCCCTATCTTTGCAACTACTGTACCACAGCAGTGAACGGAGGCTGCAGCTCCTGATTAAAAGAGTCAGCCAGCTCCACCAGAGACAGACTACAAAGAGATACAGGCAGCACTGTGGTGAGTCAGCCAGCTCCACCAGAGACAGACTACAAAGAGATACAGGCAGCACTGTGGTGAGTCAGCCAGCTCCACCAGAGACAGACCACAAAGCGATACAGGCAGCACTGTGGTGAGTCAGCCAGCTCCACCAGAGACAGACCACAAAGTGATACAGGTAGCACTGTGGTGAGTCAGCCAGCTCCACCAGAGACAGACTACAAAGAGATACAGGCCACACTGTGCTGAGTCAGCCAGCTCCACCAGATACAGACTACAAAGAGATACAGGCAGCACTGTGGTGAGTCAGCCAGCTCCACCAGAGACAGACCACAAAGCGATACAGGCAGCACTGTGGTGAGTCAGCCAGCTCCACCAGAGACAGACTACAAAGTGATACAGGTAGCACTGTGGTGAGTCAGCCAGCTCCACCAGAGACAGACTACAAAGAGATACAGGCAGCACTGTGGTGAGTCAGCCAGCTCCACCAGAGACAGACCACAAAGCGATAATGGCAGCACTGTGGTGAGTCAGCCAGCTCCACCAGAGACAGACTACAAAGCGATACATGCAGCACTGTGGTGAGTCAGCCAGCTCCACCAGAGACAGACTACAAAGCGATACAGGTAGCACTGTGGTGAGTTCTGAACTTTGTGACATTAAGCAGCACACTCACATATGCCTCGGACACTATTATTGCAATAGTACATTAGGACAGCCTGTTTTTGGAGCAAAGTAGATATAACCAGAATCATAAAGGACATATATGTCATATAAGGGAAATAAAGTACTTCTCATACTTACCCTTGGGCCCCAATGTGCTGATCAGCCTAGAATATTGACATTATTCTCATGTGCACTAGTCAAGGGTTGTGGGATTGTTTATCAGAGTTTTGCAATGTAAGTTATTGGTTATGTGAAGTAACAATGATAATGGTAACTATGCAGTATTACCGGTCACTGTGAGATCACTTGAATTGTATTTTGCACACCATATTTGCCATCAATGTGATGTCATTTTATGACCAGCTGTTTTTTTGTGAAAAGTAAGATTTGCCAAGTGAAGAATTGTGAAGAATTGTATGTTTCATGATTATTTCAGTAATCTTTGAGAGTTACATTCTGTTTACTAATAAAACCATGCTCTATGGGAAGAAACTGTTTATCCGCACATTTGTGTGACTCCCATCCTCCTTGCCTCTCTGAATTCATCCAAAGAACCTGCTATGAGCATACAGGCCACAAGGTGAACTGTTTAGTATTTACCTGCCGGGTGCAACACATGTGCTGTATGTAAAAATGTCCCATTTGCAAGCACGAAGAGAGATGTGTGCAAAAAATTCGGGCCCACTATACTGTATAAAAATAGAGGATTATTTAAATGCACTTAAACAAACTAAATAACCTGAGGGCTATTCAAAAACAGACATCCTCAGCTTATACCTGGTGCTCAGAAGAACACAGCTGAATTATTAATAAAAAAGTAACACCTTGATAATAAATAATAAATATAAGATCAATAATATCACAAGGCACAGCACTGCAAAACTTAATGTCAGTTGCTACTCTGACATACAAACTACAACCATATAAAAAGAAATAAGTTGCGCTGCTATGACTGTGTAATTACATGTGCTTGATTAATCAAGTACATGTAATTACACAGTCACAGCAGCACAATTTATTTATTTAAATGCACTTAAGTCACATTACTGATCTATTAAAAGACTATCCACTAATTTGAAATGAATAGATTACAAGGTTTTGTCCATACTGCATGTGTCATTATATAATTTATTTATTTATTACCAGTTATTTATATAGCGCACACATATTCTGCAGTGCTTTACAGAGAGAATATTTGGCCATTCACATCAGTCCCTGCCCCAGTGGAGCTTACAATCTATATTCCCTGCACAAGCACGGGTTATTTTTATTTTTTTAGGGGGGTGAACCCATTAACCTAAAACTATATTTTTGGAGTGTGAGAGGAAACCGGAGTACCCGGAGGAAACCCATGCAAGCACAGGGAGAATATACAAACTCCACACAGTTAGGGCCATTGATGGAATTTAACCCATGACCTCATTGCTGTGAAGCAGTAACGCTAACCATTACACCATCTGTGCTGCCCATAATGAATACTGTGTATTTCTAAAACTAATATGCATATAACATTCCAAATGTTTTAAAAATTTCCTATGTCTAAATGTACAGTGAATCTAGACAAAGGATGAATTATACCACAAATGACAGATTCTAAGGCTGTCATTGTACTTAAAGAGAGTGACTTCTCGATGCATGTTGAGCAGAGTGAAAAAAACATTCTAATTGGTTAGAAGCATTGGATTTTGAACAATCAAAGTGGCTTTTCTTAAGATCTGACCAATCATAGTTAAGCCACTCTGTGCAATTCTTACACTCTCTCATTTGCAATGTGACTCCCCATGGAACAAGTCTTATGACATAGTAACATGCTGTGTGTTGCTCTGATCTAGCGGCTGCTAAGAAACAGCCACAGCAGTTTCCTATGCCTGTGGGGGGAGCGATCAATCTGATCGTGCACCCCACTGGTTATGCACTGAGTTGAGGGGGCTCACTGCACCCCCCTCACACAGTGGCGCTGACAAACTCTTTTTTTACCTAAGGAGGCATGGTCACACTGCCCACAATTAGGCCACACACCTTGTAACCCAGGCCCAGTGTGGCTCTTGGCGGGCATGACTGTAAGTCAATGCAAATCCAGAGGTTATTACAATCTGCAGTAAGTATCTATTGTCTTATTATTATTCCTATACTAATAGCTGCCCATTCGACCCCATACCCCTCAAAAAACACTAAAGGGTATATTTATCAAAGTTTGATTTTTCATTCTATTTTATATTTGATTTAGTTAACCTGATATTGAATCAAATCCAATGTCCCACATTTACACAAATTAAATTTGTAAGCCTTTTCTAAAACAAATTTGATGTGGTTCAATTTTGGCTAGTGATTTCTTTTTCGATTATGGATGCCCATGTCAAAATCAAACACCAAATCGAACACAAAATCAAATTTAAAATCCCCCAAATAGACCTGCTTCATGCTGGCAATTTTAGCATTAGCAGGTGCCAGTTACACAGAAACATGCACAGATCAGTGAGATCAGTGCATAATTTTGTGTGGAAAAAACTATAAAAAGTGTAAAAATCCCAAAAAATGATGTGGTGTAACCCTAAATGCACAACCAGCATTGAGCTATTTTGAGCAAGTCGTGGTTGTGAAAATAAGGTGGACAAAAGATGTGGGGTTCCCCCATATTTTCTACAACCAGCACCAGGCTCAGTGAGCCAGTCCTGGTTGAAAAAATTTGAGGGACATAATGAGTAGGGGTTCATCCCCCATATTAGCCACAACCAGCACTGACTCTTTTTAGTGTGGGTGTAGTGCCACAGCCGGGGTACCCTTTCACCAGGTCCCCTGGCCAAACAATTACACCTGACCACTAGTCAGCTCAGGCCAGGGATCCCAGGGTATGTGGGGACCCCCCAATAATAGGGTTTTCCTTCTCCAGGGCACCCCAGGCCTGGGATGATAGCATGGGGCTATCCCCAGCACCCCTGGCTGTGGGTTCTGGGTAGATTGTATATAAAAATTGAAAAAATAACATTGTCTCTTACAGTAGAACTAGAGGTCCCAGCAAGCCTCCTCTGCATGCTTGTACTTGGAGAACCACAAGTAATAATGGCCCGCTGGTACTTCGAGTTCACCTGCAAAAGAAATATTAAAATAAAGACAATTCTCACACACCATGAATGTGCAACTTCATTACACTCACATTCACACACACTCATCCACAATCCCTGTACACATCCTCTTCTCCATGATGTAGGCACTGTCTTCACACAAAAAAGAAATAAAAAACGGACCCCACAGACAGTACCGTCCTAATGGATGGCACTTCCCAAGTGGTTCTCACCATTAAAGTCAATGATGAGAACCATTTATTGGCTGATAGAGATGGAGGCTTGCCTTTCTCATCCAATGAATGTTAAACACATACATTTCTAAGTGAAATGCCACGGCTAAGCTGTCATTAGAGAAGTGCCCTCCTTGAGGATTGTACTATTGATGGGGTCCATGTTTATTTGTTTTGTGAAGACAGTGGATTCCTACATGGAGAAGAGGATGTGTACAGGGATTGTAGGTGAATATGTGTGAGTGTAACAAAGTTGTACTGTCATGGTGTGTGAGTCTTGGCTTTATTTTAAGATTTCTTTTGCAGGTGAATTAGAGGTATCAGTGGTCCATTAATGCCCCACTTTATGGTACTTGTGGTTCTCCAAGTACCAGCATGCAGGGAAGGCTGTCTGGGACCTCTAGTTCTACTTTAAAAGACAATGTTATTTATTCTATTTAAAAACCAATAAACCTGACACTCATTGGCCAGGGGTGCCGTGGATATCCCTGGGCTATCAGCCCAGGTCTGGGGTACCATTGATATGAAGAACCCCTTCATGGGGGGTCCCCACCTTACCAGAGATCCCAGGCCTGGGCTGACTAGCAGTCAGGTATTATGCTTTGGCTGGGGGACATGGTGAAATGGCACCCCAGCTGTGGCATTACACCCCTCTAGAAAAAGTCCGGAGCTGGTTTTGTCTAATATGGGTGACCCCAAATCATTTTCTCCCTCATATTTCCACAATTAGAAATGGCTTACTGAATTTGGTGCTGGTTGTAGAAAATATGGGCAAACCCTACATATTTTGTTCCCAGTAATTTCACTATGATCGGCTCAGAATAGCCTGGTGCAGGTTGTGCATTTAGGTGGTTACCTCATGCTATTTTATTTTTACATTATTTTTACATTTTAACACTTTTCCACATTTTTAAACATATTCTTGCATGGATCTCACTGATCCGTGCATGCATCTGTGTAATTCACACATGCTCATGCTAAACTCACCAGCATGAGCAGGTCTATTACAGATGGGCCCAGTTACATTGTTGCTGATTGTGCACACATTGCCCTATATGATACCCCGCACCTCCATATGCCATGGTACGCTATGGTGTGCACTGCGATTGTACCATGCATTCCTGTGGAGGCACGGGTGCAAACCCAGTGTGCGTGTCTGCTGACAAGCGCGCGTCTCACGCCATGCGTGGCACATCTTCCCACGCCAGCAACAATGATATTTCTGTTTTTTAGTGAATTGATTTTTCATTTGGAATTCGATTTGGTATTTGATTTCAAATTGAATATTAGTAAATCATGGGTTTCTATGTTGGTCTATGTAAAAGTACCGATATTTTTCCAATATTCAATTTTGAGAGAGATTTGCGTGGGATTTGGTTTTATGTTCAATGTGACATTTGATTTTGACTTTAGTAAATCTCCTAAGGCAAAATCGAATGAAAACCGAATGCAAATTGAATGTGAAATCACTCAAAATCAAACATTAAGTAAATATACCCCTAAATCTCTGTCTCCTGTTCTCAAATCATAATTATAAAATCTATAGTCCTTCTTTCTCCACTGGTATATTTTTATCATTAAAAAATGTAATGATCACTCCTATTCTGAAAAATCTAGTTTACCTATCCTGACTGAATCTCTCTTTCTCAGATTACTGCCCCAACTTTCAGCTCCTATGCACATCCAAGCTCCGTGAAAGACTTGCATTTATTTGCCTCACATGCTTTCTTTACACAATTTACAGTATGTTATTCCTTCCAGTTACACTTTGTTCATAATATTCCACAGAGGCTGCACTGAATAATGTTGTCAATGTTTTTCTAAAATTAAAGGCCATTGATTACTTCTAATTCTATCAAAAACAGAGCTTATAAAATTTCTACTAGTCAACAGAAGCTATCTGCATGGCATCTCTGTTTCAGTTGACAACACAACAATAAACCCCTTTAGGTTTCTACTGAGTTGTTTTACGTGAGAGAAAAAAAACGCAAAAAATATGCCCAGTGCAAGCAAGGTTTCACAAGAATAGGCAGGTTGAGAGGGGCTGTTTAACGCTATTGCAGCAAAGATGTGCAAGGACACATTTGTAACCATTTTTTTCTGTAGAGTATCACATAAACAAGTAAGTACTATACATACAGATTGAATTTTTCATTCCTGTCATGTTATTTGGAAACAATTAGTATTGTTTTATTTTTATAGCAAATATTCTCTGGAATTAACAGAATGTATTTTTTATTTTCTATATTAGGTTAACACTAACTAACTATGTATTCCATAATATGTTTTTTGGAAGTTTCAACTAATATGACTGTTACTGATTATTTTAGGATCTACTCATTTAGTTTATGTCAATTCTGGCACACCTGATTATGGCTAATAAAATTACCATTGAGAAATAGAAATTGTTAAATCCTTTGAGTAAAGTAATATTTTTTACAAGAATGTATTTAAGCTAGTACATTTTAATTGTTTCTTTTTTTGCTATGAACACTGCAGTTAAATAATGACCTGAAGAGAATTATATTAAATAATCCCTAGGCATGGTGGTCACAATGCCTCTGATATTACTATTATTGTAACAAAGTATTAGGTGTTTGAAAGTTGTCACTAAGAAGGGACATGGACTTAATTTAAGACTTAAAGAGTGTCACAACACTGCTAATGTATAGTAACAGCCTATGGATTCTACATTGAAACCAATTGAACACTAAAGTTCCAAAAAATTAATATTATGATCACTATCTTGATCCATGCTCTGTCTATGTCTGTTTGAGAACTTTTTTTACTAACAGACTTACAGCACTTAAGGGGACTGATAAATTATCAATAATGTATGGTTAACAAAATGTTCCTAAATAGGAAGATCTTATTATTTTGGTCAAATTATTCTATATATATTATAATGTATATATTTATAATGCATTAGGAGTATATTTATCAAAGCTTGGTTTTGTTTGATTTTGCCTTTCTGATAATTTTGCATGCGATTTGCAGTCAATTTTGATCATCATCAATTTACTAAAGTCAAAATTGAATGTGAAATAGAATATAAAACCAAATCCCCTTCAGAATCGAATATTGTCTTAACATTGGGACTTTTACTTTGACCAACATAGGATACCCTGATTTACTAATATTCAAATTGAAATCAAACACCAAATCGAACTCAAAATCGAACACAACATCCCCAAAATAATAGACATGCTTCATGCGGGTGATATTAGCATGGTTTTTGTGTGTTATGTGTATTAAAAATTATGTGGGGTCCCCCACCTCCAAACAGCGGGATTCTACTGGACAAGTGGATGGAACAATGAGGACAACATGAGTATAGTGTAAGTGTGAGTGGTTGTCATTTTTTTTTACTTTCAACAGTGTGGGAGTACTGTCTTTAATTTAATATTTCCATTAAAAGGGGAACAAAGGTACCAGCCGCCCCTTAATGCTCCTCAGGCTGTTACTTCAAATACCGGCTTGTGGGGAAGGCTTGCTGGTACATAAAGTCCCATGTAAAAGACAATATTAGTTTTATTATATTTTTTACACCTATCAACCCCACACCCACCACCCAGGAGTGATAGGGATAGCTCCAGGCTTCAGCCTTAGCCTAGGTTTACCTGGAGAGTGGGAACCTTTTATTGGGGGTCTTCACTTTCCCAGGAATCCCTGGCCCAGGCTGACTAGTGTGGGGTGCTGAATGCTTTGGCAGAGGGACCCCATGAAGCATGTTACCTTGCTCTGTCATTACACCCCTGTTAGTCGAGTGCTGGTTGTTGAAAATATTGGAGACCCTTACATCTTTTTTTCCAGCATATTTTGACAACAATGACCAGTTCACACAGCCCAGTGCTGGTTGTGCTTTTTGGGGAGGTACCTCATGTCATTTTTTCATTATTTTCACACTTTAGTATGCATAACACACAAGTACCATGCTAATTTCAGCAGCATGAAGCAGGTATATTATTTTGAGGATGTTGTGTTTGATTTTGTGTTCCATTTTATAGGCAAGAAATCACTAGTCAAAATCAAAAATCAAAATGTGGGATTTTGACAGTGATATCTAAATTCGATTTGATTTGATTTTAGGTGCATTATATAACATAAAATCAAATACAAAATTAAACTTTTGTAAATATTTCACTTAAAAGTCTATTTATTATATCACATTCTGGTTGTTACTATTTCACAACCCATGCTATATTATAAGCTGTTAATGTCAATATTATATGCCTTTACTAGTCCAAGGTCTAGTTTTAGATTTATATTCTTATTGATATTGGATTGTTTTTATTGGTGAAATACTATTTAGTAAAATATTGATTAATAATTTTGCACTATACTCATCTACAGTAGTTATATAGCACTGACAATATCAGTAAGGTGTTTTTTCCCAACGGGCTTTCTTTTGCTATAGTTTTGTTCTTTAAATTAATTGGGTTACAGAATCCTTTAGATAAGTGGCTGGCATAGTTTTACCTCACATTGTTATTTAAAAACTATTAGAATACTTAGCACAACTACATGTATATGTTATTAATTATAGTACAGCATACCTATTGAGATAGTAATTTATACATATATTGTTTCAATTTCCCCACATTTTTGTATTACTTTTAAATTTTGTGAATGAGCAGTATAATTTCCATAATACATATTTGGACAGAATTATCTAATAAAGGTTGATTTGCAGAAATAATGTTTAAAAAATAGTGAATTGCTATCCAGTCGGTTAACTGGTAAATCCATTAACGGAAAATTAATCTATGCATCTTGTTGTCCAAACCCACCAAAGTTCCTTTCTATCTATCTATCTATCTATCTATCTATCTATCTATCTATCTATCTATCTATCTATCTATCTATCTATCTATCTATCTCTAACAATTTATAATGTAACAGACCCACTAGGTGCTATTATCATGTAGCATTAAGACCACCAAAATTGGAGATGCCTTGGCATGGCTGATGGCTTAACCATATGTTTGCATATATATATTCTGAGATCTCTGCAAATATGATTATAACATATGATGCAAATCTCTTTTAGGGCCTATATTCAGAGTGCTTGGGGAATTTTTTTGCCTGTTTTTTCTTGTCTAGATGGACCCCTTCCTTACACGCACCTGTAATGGACTTATAAATTGATTTGAGCAACCACCATTTTTGGTATCAATGTTCTGAGAGGCATGAGTGTTATAAGTTGTTGGAGGGTGTGGTGGTCCTTGTAGTGTCATATTGGAGGCTCCTGGGGTGCCTCCAGTTGTGTCAGCTCTCAATTTTTATATATATATAAATATATATATATATATATATATATATATATAAAATAAATGTATGTTCTATCATCATGTAGCATAAGAAAATGCATAAATGTATGACTCAAGGGCCCTCATTCAGAGCCACTCGCTAGCGGCAGTACGCTCGTTCCGAGCGATGTTCGCACATCTGCGCATGCGTACGGATCGTTATACGCATGCGCGAACCAGTCAGTGCGGCCGAAATTCATGTGCTCGCAATATAGCGAATGCCTGCTATTTTGAGTGACAGAATGAGGCGTATGTGGGTGGTAACAGGGGAAGGTGCTTGAAAACGGGGAGTGGAGATCAGAACGCAGGCGTGCTTAAAGGTCAAAACGGGCGTTTTATGGGTGTGCATAATTAATACAGCAGCGTCATTGACCATGTCACTGGGTTATTTTATAGCCAGAACTGCTCGCAAGATTGTGGTAGCAAAAACCAACCACAAGAATAGCGAGCAGTTCATACGCTGGTCGATGTACTCGATTAATCTAATAAATAGCGGACATGACGTATGATGCGAGCGGCCAGGGGGCGTTTTTAACAAATAAACGAGCGTATGTTTTGCTCGCTCGTTCAGACTTAGAGGTGTGAACAGACTGCAATTTGCGAACGGATCATTTGAATAGCCACCCCTTGTTTTTGAACGAACGACCGCAAATAGCGAACGGCTCTTAATCAGGCCCAAAGTTAGTACAAATTATCATGTAGTGTTAGGATCACCAGAAGCAGGGACACCTTGGCATGGCTGGTAGCTTAAGCATATGTTTGCAAATATATTTACTGAGATCTCTGCAATTACTGTTATTATATGGGATGCAAATTTCTTTACTGACCTATATGCAGAGTGCTGGGGATAAAAAGAACCTGATGGGCCAAATGTAATATCTAAACTCTCACCCTATTACATTTGGCCCTATATGTCTGTTTTTTTTTGTTTAGGTTAACCCTTCTTTTACATGTACCTATAATGGGCTTATAAATTGATATGAGCTATTGCAATTGTGTGTATTAACATTCATCATTTATGCCTTATAGATGTTCTGCGGTGGCTGAGTCACCACTCCTATTGGAAGGAGATTTGAAATGTGATGAAAATGTGCATTCTAGAGATGCAGCTTTTTGGAACATATGTCCTGTAACAATAATAATTGTGAATTGCTTGAGTACAGTATATTACTTCCCGCCACAGCAACTGATAGCGGTTTCATTCCAAAAATAATGTGGGGCCAAAGAGTCCTAATAATAAAAAGGCCTCTCAATGTTAGGTAAAGAGGTGAAATCTGTGAAAGATTAATTTAGCAAATGGCTATCATTAAATCTATAAATACATTCACACTGAATTCAGATTTTGCATGTTTGATGATAAGGGCATGATGGGGAAGATCTAACATAAGTTTAATAGATTTTACAATTAAATGGGCTATATCATTTTGTGGCAAGGTAAATTGGTTGCATTATATCCAGAAATTATGTGAGATATGTTTCTGTAAGTGAAATTTTTTAATTATAAAACATACGTGTTTTAAATTTAACATTGTATATTATCAATTTGAAGAACATGCTGAAAATATTGTACTATAGTAACCTTATAAATTAATAAATACATGTACTTTAACAATTTCAAATACATTTTAGTTTATGTTTAGTCTGAGTTGAATAGATTAGATGGAGTGTGTTAAGAAATAAATATATCATATCAGTAGTGTGTTGAAACATAAATCAAATATATTTGTTTGTTCAGTGTACTACTAATGCATGTTGTTATTTCAAAAAAGTAAATGCATGCAATAAGAAGCCTTACTTTTATAGTCATGAATGGTAAAATTGGGATTTGTAGAACCATCAGGTGGCAATCTAAAGGAAAATCTCTGCCCTGCAGGTGACATATCTCTGTCAGCAGCACCAATGATTTGGATGATCTGGAAGGAGATAAACATATGGAAATCATATATTTGACAGTGCTTTCTTAGAGTATACAGAATGTATATATATATATATATATATATATATATATATATATAGAGAGAGAGAGAGAGAGGGGGAGAGAGAGAGAGAGAGAGAGAGAGAGAGAGAGAGAGAGAAAGGGGGTGCTCCATAGTGCTATAAATGCTTATTTACCAGGAAATCTCCAAACAGCATCCCTGGATCCTGTCAGGTTTACACACCCCGCCACAAGCCACCAATAGAAGTACCCACCTATCGGACCATGTCCGTCTCACATATGATGTGGTGATAGCCAGGAAAGTATAGTTGCCATGTCACTAGGCCCCACCTTATGTGTTTCATCAGAGACTTTGTCAGGGGACTGTCCTACATGACGTGGCTTGCTCCTTACAAAGGCACATATGTCCAATGAGTGTAGCAAATTCACTTAGACCTCTTTCCCTTCAAAATCAACTTTAACCAGTGTGTCTCTCATATTAGAACTCTTGATGCATGTTTTATTTGCTCAGGCTAGCACGGCTGATTTTAACAGCATGATCATTTCAGTAACACTAGTATCCAGCTAAATTTAACATTAGTTCTATAAAATAACTATAAGTGTATTACCTGGTACTTAAAATAAAGAGGTAATCTTACCAGGGAAATTCAGTAGGAAAAACCAAACTGTCATATTTACCTTATACATAATAATACACAAACTTATAGCATGATGCAAACAAGTCAAATTCAAGCCCAGAATCAGTACACAAATTGATATCATATGGGACAGTCTCACCAGAAACTAACAATATGAGAAACTTACTATAGCTCATGCATTTTAGGCATATAATTCACAGTTAAACTACATCATTCTAGCAAGATACAACAAAAGCAGTTCAAATCCCAAAATAACTAAACAAAATATTTCCATTCAATACTTTGTTGTCATGTGTGGACTGCATTATTTCTCATTAAAACAACTTCAGATGAATAAACTGATATATACAGTATGTTTTAAGTGTTTACTTGTTTCAAACTAAATAAGCATTTATTGCACTATGGAGCGCCCCTTTCTATTTTATATTAACAGATTTATGGACCCTGAATTTGGTCTTCTTCAAAGAAGAGATGTGGTCCAAAGAAAAAGTATTAGGACCTGGGGATAAAACAGTTTTTGATTGTGCTGAAATTGCATCATTAAATGTCCTCTGCATCACAATTTTTCAAGTAAATTATTACTAATTATTCCAATACAAAGCCCAAAAACTGTCTCCAAAACTACTGTAGTTAAAAAATTTATTTTTATAAAACCCCAGATATTTATTTTAGCAATGGATGTTAAGAAATGCAACACAAACAATTATTTCATCATGCAATTATAAGAAAAGTGTGTGGCTGTTTCAGTGTGCAGGTATTGTGTAGGTAAGCAAGGTAAGCCTAAAAATGAGTACGATGTCAGCATGAATATATGGTGATGGGGCTCATGACCTTTTCTTTCATGCCCATACAGTATAACACTAACAATGTCAAAACATTTTTTTGTTTTTTATCACATTTAAAAATTCACAATATTACAGTACATATATTCTTGAAAATACAGTAAAATACTGTAAAATATTTACTTTACTGTACCTGTCCTGGTTTGGCATTTTCACATACAGAAGTTTCATATGGCACCGTCACTTCCGGTGGAAATTCATTTACGTCCAGGACATTGATGATGATTTTGACTAAGCTTTTCAATTGTGGATTACCTAAAGGAAATAGTATAGTCTATAGTAAAATGGACAAATGGATTTTAACAAAATAATGTGTGTGTATGTATGCGTATATATATATATATATATATATATATATATATATATAGTGATTTAATTTCATTTCTATGATGCAGATACAGTATCTATTTTTTAATAATATAAACATTAACCATTAAATGTAATATTTCCAAAGATATGTAACAATAACAAAAAACTGCTAGGAGAGGAAAGTATGTGAAAAGCATACAACAGCACCCTGAGCAACTCCCATATGTCAAAGCAGTACAGAGTGTTAAAGGACTTTAGAGGTTTCACAGCAGTATGGTATACAGTGGCAAAAACCATGAGAAAGCAACATATATTTTTTATTATACCTATAGGCAGCTTATATTCTTGTCTTCCTATTGTGTTTATACCTGCTGAGGAGTGGCCACTTGCAGCATTTTTAAATGGGATAAGTGTGTAGGATAATATTGCCCTAAACATACTGTATCTCAAATACCTGTAGGGGCACACTCAATAAGCTTCACAACTTACTACAGGGTTTTAGCTCCTGGGTTAAGTGACCAGAACTAACCAATTACTGCCCACAACTAGCCCCAAGGGTGCACTTAACTCGTATTTCTATTCGCACACTGAGGTGCAAACAGAAATATGAATTTACTAGTATTTGCATAGCTATTCGTGGACTTACTTATTCGTGGTAATTGCACAGTTCTGGGCAATTAACCCAGCAACTATGGATTATTTTGCATTAGCTGTGGGTTTACCTTGAGAAATAATTGAATAGCTCCTGGCACTTAACCTGGGAGCTAAAACCACTTGGTAAGTTCAATGGCTAATCGAATCTGTACCTTAGTTGTTATAAGTTTCTCAAACATTTATTTGCATATTAATTGTTATTAGTTGCACATCTGCCATATTATATTTTTGGTTTAGTTGTAATTTACCAAGCCACTATTATCAGCATAAGATTGATAGCACTGCATTTTTGATCTAGCATAAAATTTACAAACTTAAGAGGTCATGAAGTGTTGGACCAGCATCTGTTTTATTAGGTTAAAATATGCATTTCCATTTTTTTTTTCACTTGCAACTCTGTACGACTGGAGATGCTAAATGGGAAAGGAAAGCATAGGCAAATGTAGCTTAAGTATAGGAAAAGAATGCTCTTGTAATTGCAACTGAGGTAAAACTGGACACATGCACATACACCTGCCTGGAAGCATAGCTATTTGTGAGTTCTGTAGAGTTGTAGCAACAAGACACACAATGATGATGATGATGATGATGATGATGATGATGACGATGACTTGCAGCACTAAGTAGCAGCTTCCATTTGAATGTTTTCAAATTCACCTCTCAAGCTAACAGTACTTAATTCATTACTGTGACTACTACTGTATATTAAAATAAATGGCAATCATCTATATGCATTACTTAACTGATGTTATGATTTGGACTGTGGCAGGAAACGTTTTTAAAGGAAAAAACAACATACTTGTATTTAATTTAAGTTCACTCATGGTAAATGCAAATTTTGCATTTATTAATAACACTGTGCAGATACAAATGTCTACTGTTATATGACTTTTCATCACATTATTGTGATATACAGTATAAAGTTTTAAATAATGGGTTCTGCGTGAACCTCATTCATCCAATAATATACAAATATTGCTTTGAAATTTAGTTAACTTCATCTTTTCTTTTTCATAAGTTATGTTTTTGAATTTTCACACAGTTATCTATTTTTGGCTTCATTGCAATAATTAACTAAAATGGCTTAACCATAATGAAGGTGTATACTAACCATTTTAAAAATGTTTTAAGCTTTTAGCCAAAATGGATATTTGGATATTGTCCAAATAACTTATCCTGCTGAAATTTTTACATTTTAATGTATATGTATAATGAGATTGTTCAGTTAATTTGACTAAAACATATGGAGAAAAGTACAATCATTTATACCTGATTCAATTTTTTAAGCATGGAACTCATGCAGTAGGAACTTGATAAACAAGCATTAATGTGATAATTAAATTGCCACATCAAGTGCATTCTGTACAAACAGATTATTACTAGTAACTGTAATGTCCATCTCTCCCTCTTATTCTCTCTATTGCTCTCTCTCTTTTCATCTCCCCCATTACCCTGTTCCTCTCTCTTTCTAAATCTCTTCCTTTCTCTTGCTCCACTTTTCTCTGTCTTCCGTCTCTCAATTGTCCCTGCAAATGATTGTTCTCCTGATGCCTAAATCTCACCATATTTTTTCAAAGTCCACATTGGGGACATTGCACAAAGTTTACTAGTGTTATAAATCTGAACACATTGTAAGATGCTTCCACTGAGCATGCTATGAAATTATGTTGTCCTTGCTAACATTCAGGGTATAATGGAGTTCAGCTCTACATAAATGTATAAGTGTCATAAAAGCAGTCATTGGCAGTGTGATCAAGTTACAAGCAAATTGCAATAATCCAGGCCGGGATGGGTACGGGATGCTGGCAGTTGGGATGCCAGTGGTCAGAATACTGACAGCAGCATTTCAGCAGCCAGAATCCAAATGCCCAAATGTAAATTGCCTAACCCTAACCCACCTTTCCTACAGCCTAACCCTTATCTTCTCCCTTGAAGACTAAGGTGTCTATTTACTATGCTGTGTTAGGATATAAAGGGAACGGTGATAAGGTACCAGCCAATCAGCTCCTAAATACCATGTCACAGGCTGTGTTTGAAAAATGGCAGTTAGGAGCTAATTGGCTGGTACCTTACAACCATTCACTTTATCTCCTAATACAGCTTAGTAAATAGACCCTTAAGCCTCACCCTAACCCAGGGGCAAACACAAGATTTTTACAGGGGGGTTTCCACACACATTATTTGCATGCATATATACATGCACATACATATAGATATACAGATACATATGTATACACAAATACATACACACATATATACATATATGTGCAAACACATACATATGTCACACATACCTTATGCACTCATACATATACACACATATACATACAGTATGTCACACATACATTACACACAACTTACCTTGCAGCAGCTGTGGGGACAGGACTTGGCTGGCTGGCACCATGTCATTAGGCCCCTCCACTTACTCATGATTTGCGGATCAATTGTGAGTGGATGGAGGCCAATGTTGCAATTCTAATTATTGGCTCTGCCTCCTCCCTATTAGCCCATGAATCATGTCATTTTGCAGTGAAGGGTTGGGGCTTAAGGACATGGTGCCTGTTCTCGAGGCTGTCAAGGGGATTTATGGGTATTCACAAACCCCCCCCTGCATGCTCTGCTGTAACCCCCTTTGCAGACTAATCCTAACCATCCCCCTAGTGCCTAACCCTAACCCCTAACCCAAAACCTAACTCTTCACCTAACCCTAATACTTACCGTCGGGATTCCAGCTATCGGGATTCCGGCGCCAGTATTCAGAGCACCGGCATCCCAACCACAGGGATGTCAACTACATCCCATCCAGGCCCATTTAGAATCAGTATTTAATCCAGCTACAATTTTTCACCTTGGTAAAATGTTGTTGGCTCTGCAAATTAATGTTGAAATTAGTGGAAATCTGAAATTGTGAAATTAAAAGGGACATCTCCTAGCTAAACTAAGTTGCAATGTAAAGCATCCCAGTACTTGTGTTCTGTATGCAGTTGTTACAATGTGTGTAGAGCAGTGAAGAGTGTTGCTCAGCAGTCAGGGTTGCACATCAAAGTGAATGCAAATAGTGTGATGAATCAATTGGTATTGTTACATTTATACATTTATTTTGTATTGTGTTTTAGACAACTAAAGAGTATGTCTTTCACTTTCTATTTGTCTAACTGATTTATTTACCCCATGGTAAGATACCTGGAAGCACAGGGGAGGTGCATATGATTGCCTTATGAGAAGACCTGCTAGCTGGCAGTTCAAAAAGAGCTAAACATTAACCTAATATATTTAAATTCTGCAATTGCTAATTCTACATATTGACAAAACAAAACAGCTACATGTTTACTCATAGTGCCACATGCAGGCTTCTAAGTCACAGCATGAGAATAGCACGGTGCAGCGTGGTAAGGCACAGTAAGTCTTGACAATATTAATGGTATGCAATACACAGCTTCACTGCTAGGTGACCAGTGCTCCACTGATTAAAACTACTGTTCAGTGATGAATAATACGGCAGTGGATGGAAATGGCATGACAGAATACAATAGAATAGTAAGCCCTGACAGGCAGGCCAATCACATAATGTACAGTACTGCAGTGTGTAAACAGTGGCCCTCATTCAGAGCCGTACGCTCTGAGCAGAGCGCACGCTCTGAATGAGGGCCGGGCTCCATTTTCATGGAGCGTCCTCCTGGACGCTCGTATAGCTGTGGGTCACCACCCACAGGCTATACGAGCGTGCATTGTGATGGCCGCAATGGTCGAGACCATCGCGACCATCGAATTTGCGAGCCGGAGCCTGCGGTTGAGGTTTTCAACCACAAGCTCCGGAGTGATTTTGGCTCTATCAGAGCCAAAATCACTCCCACTGACATCACTAGTGATGTCAGTGGGCCGGCTTCTGACGGGAGGCGTTCCCGTGGGAACGCCCCCGTCAGGGAGGCACGCCCCTGGCACACCCACCAAAGGGGGCGTGCTGTCAATCAACATTGACAGCATGCCCCCTTTGATCGGACACAACGAGCGAAGGACTTTCCTTCGCTCGTCGCGTCTGGCGCATGCGCACGAAAGAGCTCCCTCCGTCGTGCGCATGCTCAGTCCATAACATCGACCCACTTGCGAGCGGACAGCCGCTCGCGAGTGGGTCTGAATCAGGCCCAGTGTCTTTAATACAGTATACAGTACTGCAGTAATTCTGCATGACAGGCTATTTTTGGCAGTAAGGTGGGCACTCACACAGTGGTTGTATGCCTTAGAAATTAGTAGTATGGATTTAGCAGCACTGTATGAAATCATCACTGAACTACAAGTCTCAACCTAGAAAGAGGTACCATGGATTACAAACTGACTGTATGTTTTATGCTGTACACTTCCAGCAATGTCGGCACTGCTGTGCTACTAGGAGCTTGTACAACATGTTGCTAACCGGTACACATCAGTAAGTGCTGGTCACTGCAGCACTGTAGAAAGTGGTTTGTGGTACTCACACAGTGATGACATGTCTTAGAATTTAGTAGTGTGGTCTGAGCAGTGGTGTATAAAACCTTCACTTAACTACTAGTCTCAGCCCAGAAATAGGTGTCTCTGGATTACATACTGACTGTGCATTTTATGCCGCACACCTGCGGCAATTTCGGCACTGCTGTGCCACTACGAGCTTGTTCAACATGTCACTAATAGGTACACAGCAGTAAGTGCCAGTCACTGTGGCATAGTAGAAAGTGGCCTGCAGCACTCACACAGTGGTAGCATGTCTTAGAATTTAGTAGTGGTTTTTGATAAGTGGTGTATAAAACCATCACTGAACTACAAGTCTCAGCCCAGAAAGATGTGTCTCTCTGGGCTGAGACTTGTGCATTTTATGCTGCACAGATGCAGCAATATCAGCACTGTTGTGCCACTAGGAGCTTGTGCAACATGTTGCTTATCAATCCACAGCAGTAAGTGCTGGGCACTGCCGCACTGTAGAGATTGGTGTGCAGTGCTCACACAGTGATGGCATGTATTACAAATTAGTAGTGGAGTTTGAGCAGTGGTGTATAAAACCATCACTGAACTATAAATATCAGCCCAGAAAGAGGTGTCTCTGGATTACAAACTGCATTTTATGCATCACACTTGTGGAAAATTGGACAGTGCTGTGCGGTGCTCACACAACCATGTCATGCCTTAGAAATTAGTTATGCGGTTTGAACACTACTGTACAAAAAGTATGAAACTATCATTCAAGTACAAGTTACAGGACAGAAAGAGATTACACACTGATTACCTTGCAGCTTTAATACACTGAAATTCACACACAAACACACACACACACAGTGTATTAATATCCGGCATCATGCGCCCTATGCTCTGCTCTGTTTATAGTTATACAAAATGACTGTGAGGCAGGGGCCATACTCAAGGAGGGAGCTGCAAATCCTCCTTCAGTGGTGGGATCAGCCACTGATTAGCAACATTGAAAAGCTTTTATAAATGTCTGACATGATATCTTAGCCCAAGTAGACTGGGATAAATCTATTCACTCACTCCAGCAATGCTGGAGTGATTTGGTGTGAAGGGATGCCCCACAGCTGCAGAGGCTTATAGTGCTATGTGTGTAGCAATAGCAAGTACAGTATTACTGTACAGTTACAGTTAAGTATAGCCAATCAGAATCCTCCATAGTGCCTTTGGACATAATGTGAATGGGTTTTGTGTGACATAAACTTGACATTTGAGGTAAACCCAACATATTTCTACTGTATTAATTTGTTTTTTATTATTTTCTAATTTGATTGTATTTACCAAACACATGTATTGGTACTGTAAATGTATTTGCATAAAATAGGGTTTCAAAAATTCTAATTTTTATCTACATCTTTTCCTAAAAATATTTAAACTATGAGTTTTGTCCTAAAAATGTGTACACATTTCATAGAAGTTAGTTCAAAATAAACAACATTGTGAGCACTTTTTTAACAAAAGAGTATATTTTAGAATGTTAAATGCCATGTTTCTGCTTTTTATATGTGATTCCCTGACCAAAGGAAGATAGTGACTAAAGAGGCTAGTACATGGTAAGAGATCAATCTTTACAGAACCAGAAAACCAGCTTACCATTGTGCTGTCTCATCAGATGAAGTAACTGCCTGTGTCTTTAGTTCACTATGTCTATGTTTTTTTTTTCTCAAATGTGATTCTAATATGAATCAAGTGACAAACACATCCACAGACATTTAACATTGCATAAAGAGTATATCACATCTGTCATAATCATGAATATTTTATATCTATGAAAATTAGTTCAGCATGTGACTGTCAACTATGGTTTGTAAAGAGAAAGTGTGTCAGTAAAACACTTGGTAATCCACACTAAAACTTCTGACACATGCAATAATATCTTCATCCGGAGGCAAAACACTGCATTAATATTTAGATGGAAGTGTTGCGTTAGAATTGCCTTTCAGCTGTATTTTTAAAAAGATTACATTCTATTGTCAAGTAAAATTTGTGTCAAGCTTCACTTAAATGTAAGATTGCTCTCATTGTAAAACAAGTTCTAAAGTTCACTAGAAGCTGCAATAGTTTTCCAAAACAAATGTGATGAAATAGCATTTAATGTCAATCAGAGATGCCTTACAGCAGTACAAGATGCATAGGAGAGACAGCCTTTCAACATTAACTAAAATAGTCTACAGTATGTATTTTTGATTTTGTAAGATATGGTAATGTTTATTTTAATGTTATAGTATTTGTAAATGATATGCCTAAATGATTATTTATTGAATTTGAAAAACAATGAACAAAATAACATCTTTATTTAATTACTAATTAACTGTTTGTACAATTCAAAATGTGATAATCAACTTAGTTTCTTAGTTACATGGGTGGAATGGCCATTTCCAATTATATCATGGGTTTTCATGTTTTTTGTTAAGTTTTGTCTGCTCTAGGCTGGCACCATCAATAGTGTGCTTGCTTTTGGCTGGTCACTTCCCAAGGACCAGCCACTTGATTAACTATTTTTATATATTTGGAGGAGCAAATGAAAACCAGGGTAAAAAGCAAAACATCTCTTACGATGTGGTTTATGTCCAGTCTGCAAAAATTGTCCAAGCAGACAGAAATATAAATTAGATTGCTATATTTATCACATGTAAAAGTAACAATATGGTTTACATGTTATAATGTTAATATGAGAAAACATATTTAGAGATAACAACACACCCATGGAAGAATTAGACTTTGATAGTATCTATGGAAAATTGACCAAAAATCAGAATAGTGTTCAGTGTTTAAAAGAAGAAGGTACATATATGCTTTATATAGGTTTATAGGAATTGATAGAACAGAGAATCCTTGGTGAATAAGGGGTGTTACACCCAGGCCTATAACTAGGGCTGTGTAATCAGTGCCACTGCACAGAGTACAGGGCTCTGTAGGTGGCACTGTTGCTGCCCCACAATACCTGAATCTGGCTATCCAGCTGCCAGGGACAGCATTTTTCAGCCATTATCGCTGCTGCAGTGGCACCCGGAGCACCTATTGCAACAGGCTCATATATCCCACAACAGCCCTAATGCAACTTCTTCTAAGCCACAGAAACAGAGAGGGACAGCTATTCTTTTATAGATCCGAAGCCAGCTTCCTCAGATGATACTCCATCGAAACCAGTGGGATTGATGGTTGCAATACTACTGGACAACCTTGAATTCCAGATCACTAGGAGAAAAGTGGACTCCTGGAAATTTCTTCTACTTCCATGGAATGGTTCAGCATTCTGTGATATGCTTTAACACTGTTTATTTTTTGTTTGCATTAGTGTTTTTTATTAAGATAATAAATAAAATAATACACTATTTTACTACATTGTGAGATCTGTTTGTGGTGTATTTGGTGTTGGGCTGTAATTTTAGAGAATCTCTAGCCAGAATATATTATCCAATTCTTCTGGAAATTAGCAGGATCTCAACCTAGGATATCAGATAAGCCCAAAAGATTTCTTTTGATGAAAACATATTCTATTAAGAACTGACCCTTTATGATATAAAATCTCACCCTGACTCACTCACAAAAAACAAGCTAAATAGTGTTGCCTTGAAATATAACAGGTACTCTCAGCTATAATATACTAAAAACTAGATAAAGAGTTTTAAATCACCAAAAGTGACATTTTCAGATATAAAGCATAAAGGTAAAATGCTTTATTCCTGGTTACCTTGGCACTTGCACACTGCAGCCTAGAGTACCATTACAGAAACCAGGAGCATCCTAAGGTTGCTCTTTGTAGTGCTGATCTTACTGGAGGCTGATGGCCCCGCCCCTTTAGCATGACATCATGCACTCAGGGGTTGTGGCTGGCATAGAGTGCCATAAAACCTTATGGTGCTGGTAACACCTTATTTAGCCAAGAAGGGAATACAGTGCATATATGTTTTAAAAAAATTGCAATCAATAGTGTGCAACTATTTTGAACTTGAGTGATTTGTGTGATTGGTTTTTCATATGTTCAAAGTTGCTATTTAATGCATCTGGAATCTTTATCTTTTTTTGGGTTAATCTATGTACAAGCCAAGTACATCTTATGGATATGAAAATTGGAAATTAAGCTGTTTATATCATCATTTGCATATATATTTTTTCATTATAATTTTTCCATTATAATTGATAATGGAGTATATGTGGAATGCTGGTGAGTATGGCATATACCTATATTTAACCTATGTGATATTTTGTTTAAATATCTTATCATTGTTTTATATGAATATTTCAGTATGCATGTTTGATAGATGCATGGAAATATTTTAGTATATTTTGTACACTGAACAGGGGTACTGTACATGATTATTTTTCTGTCATATAAAAATAATTTACCACTGCAGTATATCATCAAATAGTATGATAACAAACATTCCTGTTCAAATATGGAAATCATCTGGTCTTTACAGACACTATTTTGGATTGCTTTAATATAAGTTTTTCAGCATTAATCATGTTTTAAAGTTGAAAAGACAGAAAATAACTTTAGCTCATAAGTGCCATGTTTGTTATATTATACAGAATATTCTATTATGTTGTATATGTTGTTAAAAGTGCTTATAGTAAAATTACTTCTAATAAGAGTATGTTACTGTATATACAGTTTACTGCAGGTCTTATATAACTGGAATATTTTGATTGTAGAATATATGTATTATGTTATGCGAGCTATTAATCTATGGCCGGATTCCCTTTTCTGCCAATGTGCTGATCGGCAATCAAAATGCAGATCTGCAAACATTGATGAATGGCAATATATTGGCAGATTGTCAGTTTGTTTGAAGAGGAAGTGGTTAGAGGATGGCCTAACACTGTATGTATACCGTATAAAATTATACAGTAGCTATACTCTTTGAATGTTAAACACTACCATCATTTTCACATGTTGATATATACATTAATTTGTTTCCTTAGGGCTTGACCACATGTACTAACAATTTGGACACAACTTCATGAGGCTTTTTGATAATATTTTAAAGCGTCACTCAGAGGACTAGTGAAACTTTTTCTAAGCATATACTGTAACTCAAATTTGCTAATAGCACTCAATGCTGCAGAAGTTCATAGGTGGGTAATTCCACATCAGTTCAACCAGGTGTGTCCACCACCCATCTAAGATTTTTACAAAAATGTTTTAGTTAAAAGAGGATGTTAAAAAAAATATTTCTTCCAAATATCTCAACTGTCTGACTGTAAAGTTCCAAAATATAGATTTTTCAAGTTGTTAAACTATTTACTGATCACGGATCATTTATTCAGTTTTTTTGAAGTATTCACAAACAAGGGGAAAATAATGTTATCTTTGACTCAACTTCAGTTATGTTTAACTTTTTAAATTTCATGGTGTCTCGTGTAAATTATGTTTGCAGTATAACAGTAATCGAATGTCAACTTTATTTTTTTTTTCCACTATGAAACAGAGGGCTCGATTCAGACCTGCTCACTAGATGCATACACTCATACCTAGCATATGCAAATCTGGCCAACCTACAGCAAGGCAGACGATTGCACAGCAAGGCATTAGCATGCACACTATGTCTTGGCGTGCAATCGCTTTGTGTATGCAGATGCCCACTAGCCTGTCTTAAGATGCCCAGTTGCGCACGTCATCCCCAGGAAGTGTATGCAACCATCAGTACATCAGGTACCATCGGTACCATAACCTACCGCAAGCACTGTGAGCACTTCAGTGTGAAATCCAGCCAGGTGATGTGTACAATGATGCTT
Organism: Taudactylus pleione; assembly: GCA_031769625.1. NCBI lineage: Eukaryota > Metazoa > Chordata > Amphibia > Anura > Myobatrachidae > Taudactylus > Taudactylus pleione. The sequence goes on from JAUIMM010000082.1 coordinate 7,133,603, forward strand.
TTTCTTAATTATGCACGCCTCTGAAACGGCATTGAGATGCTCAGGCATGCCTGTGTTCGCACCTCAACTCCTCCATTTTTAATGGGCAGCCCCTGTTACCACCCACAAATGGCTTCTCCTATCACTCACTCTTCTGGGCCATCTATGCGCAGCAAGCGAACGTATCCTGATCTCTCGCACTGATTCGCGCAGGCGCACTGCGATGCATATGCATGCACAGAATTAAACAATCAGCCTGCTACGAGCGAATGCATCCTAATGAGTGGGTCTGAATCAGGTCCAGAGTACCATGTCATTTTTTGTGTGGTAGTAATGTATACTTTTGTTAAGCACCTAAAAAAATTGGGATTTCTAATGTTAATTTAACTTTGCATTTTTAATTCTGTTCCAAAATCTTGAATATTTGCTGTAACTCAAAATGGAATGGGTATGTAATGCTGGATGTCAGGATGCCTCCTCTCACAATACCAACCATGGCATACCAATGGTTGTTATCCTGACAGTGGTTGGGTAAGTATACTTACCCTCCCCCCCTTCTCCCCTAACCCTCCCTTCTTGTAGCCTAACCCTAACCCTAATACTCCCCATTAGTGCCTAAACCTAAGTTTTGCCCCTTTGTGCCTAAACTTAACCCCCCCCTTAGTGCCTAACCCTAACCCCCCAGTGGTGCCTGACCCTAAACCTCCCCCCTAGCTGTGCCTAAGTCTAACCTCCCCCAAAAAACCCTAACACTAATCAATATTTCAAGCATTTTTATTCAATAGCCTTTGCATATGACTCCATGATGCTTGTAAATAGGGTTTTACATGGGGATACTTTCTCCAGGAGGAGCTTGCACAATTTCTAAGGTAGGTTCCCAAATGCGGTCCTCACGGCACCCCAACAGTTCAGAATTTAGGGATATCCATGGTTAAGGACAGGTGGTTATATCAAATTGACTGAGGTACTAATTAATCCCCTGTGGTCAAGCATGGATATCCTTAAAACCTGGACTGTTAGGGTGACTTGAGGACTGAGTTTGTGTACCTCTGCTCTAAGGGCTATTGTAAGAATTGGCATTCCATTAACCATTCTTAGATACAGTAGGTAAAAGCTGGAGTTATGACTTATCAATTAATAAATAGACCCAAATGTGTTTTGCCACATATTGCTATTTTGCTGTTGGTATTGAGCAGACTGTTTTGAGTTTTATTGTCTTTGTGTTTTTTATGCATAAATGTGCAACCAGGACAAAAATGTTGACTTTGTATTCTTGGATGATATATTCCTTATCTTTTTGGAAGAGCTTTTATCAAGTTCTACTACATTTTTTTATTGAAACGAATGTGTTTACTGGTTATTATTATATTATAATACAATCTTAAAATATTTCTTCTTAAAATGTTTAGTAAGAAACATTTACCTACAACTGTCTGTTGTCAAGAATTATTGTTACAATACTTACTGATTTTACTCGCAATTATTGATATATTAAATTGTGCATTGCTCTCTCGATCCAGCAACTCATTTGTTGCAATGGTTCCCTCAATGGCATCAACAGCAAAATTGTTGTCCATATCACTTCTTGCATCAATAGAATATCTGTTTAAAAAATAAAGCAAAATAAAATGTTAACCATTGATATTGAGTATGTATGCATGTTACATTGCCCATTTACACAGGCAGTGGGGTATTCTTATCTATACAAGTATACAGTATTGTTGATTACACCTATCATTGATATGATTTGCAAAGTAATATTTTATATGACATTTTAATAAATTATTTCTTTGAGCTATGTATGATTAGTAGAGATGAGCAAATAATTTACATAAATTTAAAGTTAAGTAGTATTGTAAACTGTCTGCACACGTCGTGAAATGGGGGAAAAAATATTTATATAGACCAAGTTGCAGCCTGTAAAAACTAACCAGCTTCCTTTGCTGGTGAAGATTAGACAACAATATGAAATATTACTGGCTCATACTTGTAGGGGACAGGAGAAGTAATGAAACATATAAATAAAACAATAGGGAGGAATAGTAGATAGAAAAAAGTGAAAGGAGTTCACTTTATGTAGTACAATGTATTTAATAACTATATATAAAAATGAGTATCAAAGAAAAAGGCAAAAATAGCCTTTACATGAAATATAGTATAGAATATAAACTAAGATTCTTATTGTCTTTGGGTCACGTATTCAACCACCTTGCCCAGCAGGAATACACTATACAGCTGGCACTTTATCAACATTCTTTTCGGGCTACACTTAATTGTAAAAATAACTGTGTGGTAACTTCAACTGGGGGACCATACTCCATTACAACTGTGATCCATATTACAGTAATTTTTTGACAGGAGGAACATATCCCTGGACTAGATTGCGCACACTGAGTAGGTGTGATACATTAAGTTTATTATAACAAATTGCTGGTTTACAGCGAGCCTTGTCTTATGTATGTGTTGCCTTTCCTTATGCTATACTTTTGTTCCAATACTTTTGTTACAATGTTTTAATGTGTTGGATGTAGTTCTTTGCATCAAAACAATTTTCTTCTCCTATTCCCTACAAGTATGCGCTAGTAATACTTCATATTGTTGTCATAAATTTAAAGTATCTATAGATCACTGTGTTTTGGAGGTCAACTGAGTTTATGAAGAGTACAGTACTAGATAATTAATAAACAATATTTTCAAAAATGTGTTTTTTAAATAAAACACGTAGAAAACAAATGTAAATGACTGTTGGGATAATAAATAAAATATTAATCAATTGTTTTGCTATGAATAATTTGCAACCATTATGGTTTCGAGATAACACTAGTTTTTTAAAACTGCACAATTAGCCATGCATCAGACAGGTAATTAATAAAGTGGTTTGGAAGTTATATTAACCTGATGCTTCACATTAGTTCAATACAGGTCACACTCCTTTCACATATGATCTTCTACCGCACTACCACCTGGGATTAATACTGGCCTGATACTTTCCATTTCAGCTTTAAGTTAAATCTATCTGTGTAACAAATAATAGCAAATAACTTTGAAAAGCATTTTTATTAGTTTATGGATGGAAGTATTATTGAGAAAAACAATTTAGAGAAAATTAAAATTTTTGCTATCAGGGCTAGAACTATATAGGCAGCCAGTGAGCCTGCAAGATTTTTTCTGCTAGATATAGTAGTCTACTAATTATTTATACATGTATTAAAATTAATTAATACATTCTAATTTTTTTTTGCTCCCTCCATATAAGAGAGTGTGAAAAACAATGTCTTTTATATAAAATTGTCCTGTCTTGGTTTAGTTTCCCTGCCGTATTAACCTGGTGCAAGTGAGGAAGATGCCATGCAGTGAGATACTGTAGCATACAGTATCAAGTTATTCCATTTTCAATATGGAATGTTTTATTACGCTCTCTACTGGGCACAGAAACAACAGCAAATTACTTTTTACACATACATAGTGAAAAACATTAAAGCAGATTTGTTTAATAGTGAGAGATTTTTTTTAACACTAAATTTATATGGGATTGTTTATAAAAGTAAACAATTTTTTGCTAGAAGTGTTATTTTCCACATGGCCTAAATGCATAAATAATTATATATATATATATATATATATATATATATATATATATATATATATGTTAGTATTTCATACATGTAAAGCACTTTGATTCTTTGATTTTAATTTTTCCTTTGTAATATATTCAGGGGAAATTATTGTTTATTTTTTTGAGAGAACAACATTATTTGTTAAGTATATTAAAGAGTCAATATTCATTTATAATTAGTGTTTAGAAATGTATTTATGATGGGGCAATATTTATTATTTGATGATGTGGGCACCATCTATATAGGCATAAAGTAATGAAAAGTATTGGAAATGGAGTAAAGGGTGCTGGTGTGGGCACTTCTGGGATAAAAGCATGCCTAAAAAATGACTTAGTTAACACTCACACAATGATAAAAAGATATGTAATGGGGGTGTCACAAATCAAATGGCGCTTCTCCCAATAAACCAAGGAGATAAATATGATGTATAATGGAAACAGCGGGGTTTATGCCACAAGTATAATATAATAATAATATGCCACCAAAATAGATACATAAACAATCAATAATGGAGCAAAAACAGACAATAAAAAATGGTCAATATAGAAATGAACACATCAAAAGACAAAGCAATGAGAATGTGCTATGTAAAAAAAAAAAACAATCGTCAATGAACATAAGTAAAATATAAGGCAAAAGGATGTCCAAAGAAATTAAAATAGGCCTCCGATGGAGGAGGCTAGGTTCTTCAGAACCCGAAGCAATGCTGTTGAAAGCTTTAAATACAATAGTGACACATGTATAAAAGGGGGTTTTGACACCATAAACACTAGCCTTGAAGAAGAGACCAGGAAGTGTCTCGAAACACATTGGACTACCCTCGTGCTATCTGGATATTGGACACCACTGGAAAGATACCACATCACTGGTAAAGCTTAGGAGCCACATGCAGGGGACACTTTGCCTCTGCATGTTCATTTTATCAACACCTGTGTGGTAGGAACTCCTGGTTTATGGTGTCAAAACCCCCTTTTATACACGTGTCACTATTTTATTTATGTATCACCATTTTTAAAGCTTTCAACAACATTGCTTCGGGTTCTGGAGAACCTAGCCTCCTCCATCGGAGGCCTTTTTTAATTTCTTTGGACATCCTTTTTCCTTATATTTAACTTATGTAAAAAAAAACAATTGTAAATGAACATATCAATTACCTCATTCCACATTCTCATTGCTTTGTCTTTTGATGTGTTCATTTCTATATTGACCATTTTTTATTATCTGTTTTTGCTCCATTATTGATTGTTTATGTATCTATTTTGGTACCTACTTGTGGCATAAACCCCACTGTTTTCATTATACATCATATTTATCTGCTTGATTTATTGGGATAAGCGCTGTTTGATTTGTGACAACCCCATTACGTAAAGTAATGAAAGTTGCCACCATTATATAACATTTTTAAATACCAATTAAAAATAATCAGTATTGTCTCTTATAATTAATACAAGTATGGATCTTTAAATAAACATAACAATAATATATGTAAAAAATAGTATTTCTCCCATAACAAAATCATCATTGTTATATACAGGGGTGTCTTAAGAGAGGAAGGGGCCAATGTGCATTCCCCGTCCAGGGCCCCCTCCTCTCTCCTCAGCGGCCAGCAGCTGACTGACATTGTTGGCCAGCCACCGCAGCATCAGTAGACTCTGGAAACCCAGGCAATTTCCTCACTGCGCATGCGCAGTACACCGAAAACATGGCCGCAGCGGCCATTTTCCGGCATTTTCAGCAGAGCTGAGACACCTGACATGGGACCTCGGAGAGGTTAGTTTTAGATAATATGGGTGCAGGGTGTGGTGCGGGCCCCCCTGGACCCGAGAGCCCCATACACCCTGCACCCATTATAGATACGCCTCTGGTTATTCACCTAGTTATACATAATGATCACAATCCTTATTACTGTAATGTGGTTCCTTTCCTTCTGATTGACCAGATAGCTCAAACAGCATGCTTTTTTGAGCTACTGTATCTCGCCTGTCTCAATTACCTCTTTTTTGTTGGGCTTATATATTTCTAATGGAAAAACATTGATCATCCTTTGATGTTCTATTGATTTTTAAGACATAAACTACTGAAAAACCTACCACAACTGCATAATTGCCACATTAAAATATAGCCATAAATCTTGAGAAAATCACAGCAAACTTTATATTTTCAAGCCCGGCATGCTACAAAGCAACCATAAATATTTCAATGTTAAAATTATAAATTGTTAGATTAAGTTGTAGTTTCACCATCAGCAGATGGGGCCTGTAAACGCTCTATTTTATCTGTAGTAGGTTATGACATGCATGTGGGCTGTTTGTAAATTCATACAGTTTTGCTGGAGTGTTACTCAAATCTTAAAGTTTCTGTTATAAAAATAATCATGGAGAGCAACGGATGATATTTAGTATGAAGTCTTTTCAATTGAATCTTATCGACTTATCTAAATTTTACAGTAACATGAATACAATCATAAATAAGCAATAGGATACATTATATTACTGGTTATCAGAGGACTCATTATTCTTGTTAGTCAATCATTTTCCTTATAGGCAATTTCCATTCTATAATACATAACATATTATAGAATGGAAATTGCCTATAAGGAATATGATTGACTAACAAGAATAGTGGGTCCTCTGATAACACCTCATTCATTATTGGCGGATGATCCTTTTAAAAGACCTCTGAACCCATAGCACATGTTCCTTCCTATGAGTAAGCATACAGCAAAATACTGTCAGCATGTTCCCTGAGGTATACCAGCTTAATATCTATCTGCCTCAATGTGGTGTTTTTAAATATCAGAAAGAATTCTGAACTCCATGGATCTGTTGTAAGAAGTTGAACTGTATGAAGATAGATATCTAGCATTTAGTGAAGCATTGACAGCAGTATGTGATTAATATATGGGCTCAACAATTACTTTAGTGCACTACAGGATACTGAATAATCTATGGGCCTGATTCAGAGCCAGACGCTATTTGCGCTCGCTCGTTCATTAAAAAGGGGTGGCTATTCAAATGAACCATTCGCACTATGCGGTCTGTTCATGCCTCTATGTCTGAATGAGCTAACAAAACTTGCGGTCGTAATTTTGAAAAAGACGCCCCCTGGCCGCTCGCACCATACGTCATGTCCGCTATTTAATAGATTAATCGAGTACATCGAACAGCGTATGAACTGCTCGCTATTCTTGTGGTTGGTTTTTCCTACCACAATCTTGCGAGCAATTCTGACTATAAATCAACCAAGTGACGTGGTTAATGAAGGTCCTGTATTAATTATGCACACCCATAAAACGCCCGTTTTGACCTTTAAGCATGCCTGCGTTCTGATTTCCACTCCCAGTTTTCAAGCACCTTCCCCTGTTACCACCCACATACGCCTCCTCCTGTCACTCAAAATAACAGGCATTCGCTATTTAGCGAACAAATGAGTTTTGGCCGCACTGACTGGTCTGCGCATGCATATGAAAAACCGTACGCATGCGCAGTTGTGCGAACATCGGTCAGAACGAACGAGCGGCCACTTACGAGCGGCTCTGAATCAGGCCCAATATCCATACCTAGTACTTGTAGATAGTTTTCTTTATACAGTAACACATACACAGAGTCATAGAATGTGTTTATTCCTGGTTTAATTAGATCATATGTGGACTGGCAATGCATACACAACAATTAAATGAATGCAATCTCCCTTAAAATAATGGTAATTTAATGTGTAATCTACAAGCTGTTAACAAATATGATTAAAATAATTTCATGACATATTAGACGCTGGATGTTTATACAATATTTTTATACTAAATTACTATTTTCTTCACAAACACTACTATAATGTGAATATGGTGGCATCTATGGAATATACCCTGAATTAATAATTGTAGCTCATAGCATTCCAATTTGGCAACACATGTCTGTGCATACAGCACCTTTACAATCACCGGGATCCTATACATTAAACATTAGACACATAAACAAGAGGGATCAGGGATATAGTCAATATAGTGAAACTACTGTATTTGAATAACTCAATATGATATATTTTTGAAGTTTAGTCTAATTGTACAAATCATAGTCATCTTTGAAGTAAACATAACATAAGACACATCATAATCATCTACAGAAATCATTAACACATCCATAATCCCACACATCATAAACATATACATATACATACATGATGTACCCATCATAATATCATGAAAACAACACATAACAATTAACATTTAAGGCACACATTCACTAGAAAGCAGACAAACGACATTGTAATCGTGCAGTCGTTTGTCAGTCTGTGATGTGATGTGATGTGTGATGTGTGATGTAAACATGCTGAACCAGATGTTATCTTCAGGTTGTCCAGCATGTTTGCCCAATGATAGATGTCTAAACAACCAGTGGGAGCATGCATCACTGGTCGTTTTAGACATTATTATTAACAATTTTCAAATGATTTGCGAATGATTATTGAAAAATTGAATGATAACAATATTGTTATCATTCAATCTCTCAATTTAATCATCTAGTGTTTGTGTGCCTTTAGTCAGGTTTATATGATACATAGAGGATCACACAAACACCAGATACCATGCAATACAAACACAGCCTGATCACAATAATCACGCTCACCACCAGCCAATCCCCTACAATGGATCCAATAGAAGGACAAGGGGAAGGATAAAACCTGAACACCCAGAACAGCTCAGTAACTTCCTTGAGAAAGGCGTTTGCTGAAATGTGTTGGAAGGACACTTACAGACTGCATAACTCCATTGCCTATTGAGTTGCTAAGAATAGCAGTCCCCTTCACAACTCTGCACCAAAGATGGCTGATACAGCTGAATTAGACTTCTGGACTCTGAATGACAACATAGTGTCACATTACCAGTCATGCCCCCGAATACTCCATGAGCAGGGATGGTAAAACAGTAGCACTTGGATAGGCAGGCAGCAAACACCAGTACTGCTGGGCCAGTGTTGATCAAAAGGCAAGATACAGGAACCAGAGCCCTGCATTATATAATTGCTAGAGAAGACAAAGGGTGAACTGAGAAAGTAGCAACATCATGCATCCTAGGACTCAGTGCCATCCACATTAAGGGCCTCAGTGTGGTAGACACAGAACTTTGCATGTGTCACTGTTTGAGATACCATCTGGACACTTTACTCAAGGGTGCCAGTGGTTTCCAACTGTGGGACACCATTAAGCATTATACAACACCTCACTTATTCAGCGCCATTAGTAGCCATTCAGGAGGACATATGTCAAGGCTGACTGGACCAGGTATGTATGGGAGGTGCTCCCTGAAGGAGTGATCTACACCATAAATATTGAATAGTACATTCTATCATTTGTTTATATCTAGAACATTGTGCCTTATATATTAGAAATCACATTATTAATCAGATAAGATTCTTTCATCACTCATGTTTTAGACATCTATATCACACACATGACACTCCATAGACAAATCATCATAAGACACAACACCCCGCAGACAAATCATTTAGTTGCAGTGCTCTAATCAACCCCCATCTATTGAACATATGCATTTGTAGGACGGACACATCATCCTGTATTAGAGCAGCTGCCCCTTCCCTCGATAATTTTGCAACACATGCATTACTCCCTATGTCAGTTTTTATTTGGGAAGATAACTTCCAATTTACATTGGAAAACCTAATTTGCCATAACACTCCTACTGTATGTCACATTAAATTTTCCTATGTAAATATGGTGAATGGAGAACTTCTATTTGACTATTGCTTAATCTCCATTAACCTAATCATGACAAGTTATTATTAGTAGACAGTATTTTTTCTTAAATACATACTGATATCAGTAGCATCTAGGTCAGGCATAGTGGGATATTGCTATTGTTCCCTAATATGGATATCCCTTCCAAGTATCATGTGGTTCTGATATAACAGAATACAGTTGGTTCCACTGAACAAATATAATTATAGACTAATTTGTAGCAATTGAATATTCAGACACAATCAGTGGCTTAATTATTGACTTGATTTATGAATATTACTGTACAGGACACAACAGCTATATGTTTAACTTTTAATTCAATGTTTTTTTTTCACATTATATTTTGTGTACAACTTCACACTGGTTTTTAAATGATTGCAATATAACTTATGTTTTATCATTTGTATCTATTTAAGATTCCAAGAGTTAAATTAGAATAACATTTATGGTACATGTAATACTATTTTCAATCTACAAATTCCCAAAAGCATAATACATACTTTCTTTATGCATTTCACAGTTCTTTCCTGGTTCACATTCTTTCTTATTTATTCAGTGCCTCTACCTCCGGCACATCATCTTTTCCACTCGCACTATCTGTTGTGGTCCCATTCTTGGGGTCTCATTGTAGAACTCTTTTTTGCTTAACTAATGCTACACATCCAATACCCAAATCTGCATCCCCTCTGTAGTACTATTGTATCTCATCTAGCAAACTATCTATGCTATATTCAATTGAATTTCTAAAACATAATTAAAGCTTAGCATGTCAAATCCAGAGTTTATCCTCAGACCACCCAAAGTCATTGCCTTATTTCAAATCTCCCATACCCTCTGTCACAGTTTTGGTATTCTGCAGATCTGGCTTGGGACCCTTAGGTATTGCAGCTGTACATAGGAAACATGGAGGCTTAATGATACTTTGGCTCATGGGTAAAATCAGGAGTGTAGGCACACTAGTGACAGTGTAGGAACCACAGACTTGTGATATGCATGGATACTGAACTGTAATGAACAGACAAGGCTCACTGGGTGAATCCCTGCCTAGTGACCTGTGAAGGCAAGCAAGACCAGCGATACAGAACAAAGGTGACCTCCGGAACTCAAAATACTACTGGTACATTAGAACTCCGACCTCAGGCCAGTAATCAGCATCTAATGTAGTCAAAGTAAAGCTTGAGGAAGCTGCAACTGTGGTACTGCACTAACACAAGACCTGGAACTGGAACCCAGTAAGGAACTCAAACTGAGATACAGGATAAGTATTATAGCTTACTGGACACCTTGTTGTACAGACCGTATACTGCACACTGAACTCTAGCCCTGGAGATAGCACCCTTCTCTGAACTAGCCCAATACAATAGCACACAGCACAGGAAAACCAATCCAAGGTCAGCGCAATAGTATATCCAAATAACCTGAATAACCACAAAGCACAGAGTAATAGAGTATACAGTAGGTAACTTGCACGCACTGTCCCAGTGGTATGATGTATTATCCGTAGATAGAATGAAGATGGCCCTGCACTGAGGAGAATCAAGTCAGTATGCAATGTGGAAGCTGCGTTGCTGACAGGTGATAATAGGCAGCGGCAGATGGAAGGCAGGTAACAGTATACTCGCTGGCTGAGTGAGTGGAGCTGGTCTGTATGCAGCATGAAAGCTGCAGTGCTGCCAGATGATGAATACACAGTGGCAGATGGAATACAGGTACCAGCTACAGAGAATGGCACAGGAGACTGAGATGGTAAATAGCGAGGAATCCACAAATTAGCAATGGGAGTCACAGAGGACACAATATCAGAATACAATGAATAACCCTGGAGCCTAGAACTATCCTGGGAAGGAACACGTTGTTCAGACAATAGGTTACTCCCATTAACTGGTTTAAATAAGGAGTGGTGAATAACCATTGGCCTGGCTGACTACGTGAGCTCACAGGAGCATTAGTTAATCACAGGGAGGCATCCCTGGGATGTCTTGAAAACAAAAATGAATGTCCGATTTCTCTACCAACAGTATCATGCCACATCTACTTAAATATTGCAAAAACAATTCCATTTCTTAGCCAGAATGCTACCAAAGTTCTACTGTCAAATTATTTCCCACCTAGTCTATTGCAACCTTCTCCTATAAGGCATTCCCTCTCACATTAAACCCAAATTAAATCCATCTTAAATTCTACAGCAAGAATGATCTTTATATCTGCCTCTAAGAGCTTACCTTACTCCTACCTTTATTATGAAGTACCGCAGAGATAAACATATTAGTTATAAAAAATTTGAAAACAGTAATGCAAAACTGGTTTGTATTACTGTACGATATGTTGTAAAATAATACAGCAGGGGGTGAAGTTGCTAATATCCTCTGAGGTGAGGATCAGAATATGACAGTTAATCCAGCCTCTCCAGGCTACACACTGCTATGTGGATTTAATGGACAAGGAAGCAAAGGGTGTGGTACAAAAAGTAGACATTCAGAAAGTTGATACCAGTGTGTCAACATGGTCTGAATGTCAACATGTAGAATGTCAATATTCACAATGTCAACATTACAAGAATGTTGACAATCCAATTTTCCATACATCAACTAACCCTAACACTAAACCTAATCCTATCCTTAACCCAAAATGGCTGTCGACATTTACAATGTCAACATTGTGTTTCACAATGTCGACATTCTGTTAATGTCGACAATTTGAATGTTAATATCATGAATATCTGCCGTGAGCAGAGCGGAGGTCTGGGTAAAGTGGACAGGAATCACACTGTTGTCCTTAAAATTATGCTCTGGAGACCATTTACAGATGTGTCCTCTTACACCTATCCTCAATACACTGTATGGCGCAAGATCCTCGGCATGATTGAGCCTCTTAGAGAGGTACAGTATAGTGTAGCGTATTTTTCTTTAAATTCTGCATTTTTTTTGCATTGTAATTGCAGCAAGACACCACTCAAATTGTATGACAGATGCTGGACTGCGGTTTTATCCACACAGGAATTAGTTTTAAAACCTATAAAGTCATAAATGATGCACAGTAGAACTTGGCATGAGAAAAAGTCACAGTTATTACATCGTAGCACTTTGTATACAGATATAGACTCATTTGCACACAGATGTACAAATGTCGCACATCAAAATGATCAGTGCAAACTAGCAAAGTAGTTTTTGTCACTTTCAGTTGTTTTATTTGTGCAAATTTATTGCACATTTTAAGTGAAAAAGTTGTTTGGTGTGGCCTAGACGCATGGGACCTGGCGTAAGAGGGGCTGCTTGACATGACTGAAGCCACAGTGTATGAGGACACAACTGTATGTCATGTTCCATCCCTGACTGTAATCTCAACGTATATACTGTACTTTATCACAGGTCTTATGACACACTAAGGTGGAAATTCAATTAGCTGCAATAAATATAGTTGTGATTGCGTATTAATTTAATGCACATAATACATGATAGGTTAAACTAACACATGTATGCATGCTCCTTTTTAACACACCATTCAGTTAGAAAATGTTTATTCTGGATTTCGTGCAGTAAATCTAGCTGGTAATACCCACATTAAGTTTGGGTGAAAATGGGGAAATCAGCCTGTACCCCAAAAAATGCAAACTAATAATGGATAATACTATTGAAGTTTGTTAGTGGCCAAGAGCAAAGTATTTGGGGTTCTTAAAATGTGTTAAATGTCTGTTATATGCATTTTTCAAAAACAGTGAACAATATAGAAAGCAACTGTTGCTCTACATAAATTTGGGGTGCATAAAAATGCTTATAAGTAGATATTTGTGTCATTTTAAGCTGCTATTAAAAATGTGTTAAAAAACACCTGTAACTCCAAACTGCAAGCTTGTCCCATTCATCCCATTCATACCTGTCCAGCATATTGTAACCCATTATTCTGCATTTTGTAGAATTTCACCCCAAAAATGACATCATTATTGGCCAAATGAAGCTAATTAAGAACTTATAATTGTCTAATTAATCATTAAGGAGGGGGCCTAAGTGGTTCTGAACCCAGTCCCCACATTGGTACCTTAAAATAAGGATTGTCCCCAACTTTTCACCTGCTCAGGATGTCCCGAAAAAAAAAGATACATTAACTCCTATGGCTAAAATGCAGTATATATCCATCAGCCATAACATTAAAACCACTGTCAGGTGAAGTGAATAATTATGATTATCTAATGCAAAGGCCCCTGTGAAATGGTGGGATATATTAGGCAGCAAGTGAATGCTCAGTTCTTGAAGTTGTGTTGCATGCATGAAAAATTATCTACTTTGAAAAGGGATATATTCTGATGGCTAGAGAAGTGGGTCAGAGCATCTCAAAATTTCATATCTTGTTGGGTGTTCCTGGCATGCAGTTTTCAGTACCTACCAAAAGTGGTCTAAGGAAGGAAAACCGGTGAACCAGTGACAGGGTCATGGCCATCAGAGACATATTGATGTTCATGGGGCACAAAGGCTAGCCCATCTGGTCTGATCACACAATAGAGCTACTGTAGAGCAATTTGCAGGAAAAGTAAACACTGAGCAACATAGAAAGGTGTCAGAACACACAGTCCATAGCATATAGGACTGTTTAGCTGCAGACCGGTCAGAGTGCCCATGCAGACCCCTGTCCACCACTGAAAGCACATACAATGTGCACATGAGAGTCAAAATTGGACCATGGAACAATGGAAGAGGGTGGCCTTGTCTGATAAATCACATTTTCTTTTACATCATCTAGATGGCCGGATGTGTTTGTGTTATTTCCTGGGGAAAAGATGGCAACAGGATGCACTATGGGAAGAATGTAAGCCGGGGGAGGCAGTGTGGTGCTCTGGACAATAATCTGCTGGGAAACCTTTGGTACTGGCATTTCTGACTTTCCTTAACACGTTTTCATACCAAGTACACACCTTCATGGCAATGGTGTTCCCTGATGGCAGTGTCCTTTTTCAGCAGAATAATGTGCTTTGCCACACTGCAAAAGTAGTTCAGGAATGGCCTTAGGTAAATGACAAAGGGTTTAAAGTGTTGACAAGCCAGAGACATGGAGACCTCACCTCGCACCATACAGAACTTTAAGGATCTGTTGCTAACCTCTAGTGCCAGATACCTTCAAAACACCTTCAGAGGTTCTAAAAGATAAAAGTATGATGACTGTTTCAGATAGCCAAGGAGCCTAAAGCTGGGTACACACTGAACAGATATATCTGCAGATCGAGTGATCTGCAGATATATCTGCAGATGATGGTTGTTCATACACACTGAACAACCATCATCTGTGTTCTGTGTGTTGGAGGGGGGCTGGTCACGCTGGCTGGGGGTGAGTCACGTCCCCCTCCTCGCGGCTGCTGCTGCAAGTGTATGGGTGGTCGGATAACTGCCCGTACATACATCATGATGCCTCATTATGTATCTTCAGATATATTAGGCATCAACTGTGCAGCCCAGCCGATGCAATATGTCTGTGAACAACGTTATTCAGACATTTCGCTGGTACTCACTGGCCGCCGGGCACCCGATATATTGGCCAATCAATTGATCACCCAATATATCTACCAGTTACCAGTTTGTCCAGGAATGATGATGTTCGTCCGTGCAAGATGACGTTTTGCCTCTTTCTGAGTTCCGTTTTTTTGGAGGGAAAAATCCGAACTCCACGCCCAAACTCGAACCTATCCGAGCCTGCACATCCCTAATTTAAACCAGACCCAGTAGTGGAACCAGCCATATACATAGCTGCACAGAGGCTTTGCCTAGGACCCTTTGAGACATGGGTTCTAGGGTATTAGTATATTGATCAATAATTATTAGGTAATGTTGTAGACCTAGAGGACCCAGCATGTCAATGGCTACCAAAGCATGCTGGAGCTTATTTGTGAAACTACAAGCATCACCATGCCCTATTAGTGACAGGTAAACTGCAAAAGTAGCAACAGAGGTTATTTTTCATTGGATTACTGTAGTTGTAAAAACAGTGAGTATCTGTGCATCTGTGGATTAAACGGCAAAATCATGCAAATAAAACTACATGGTGGAGGCACATTTTACAATGTTGTAAATAACTTTTAGCGATATTTTACATTATATTTTTTACTGTAAGTTTGAAAAGATAGCAGTCTGAGCTCTCATGTCCTTCACACAACTTTTGTACTTTGCTGGGACAATGTTGCAGTTGTCTGTAAGTAATTAACACTTAGGGTGGAGTCACATGGGAGGACTTGAATCACACAATTTATAGCCTCCAAGCACAACATTAATAACATCTCAGTGGTGACGAGTTGAAGTGTACAGAGATTAGTCATCACCTGTCAAACACAAGCAAGACACCGCACATGAAGGGAAACATTTTATACAGCATCTTTAATATTTCCATGTTTAAGGAGGACCATACTCCTTCACTTACACCTTTCATTATGATAGCGACTGAGCTTTGTCATTTACCATGTTCTCATATGTCACACCTTACTAAGGGTTAAATGCTTTGCAGAAAACATTGATGCTTGATGCTTGATGAAGTGTCTGTACTCCCAGAATATGATTTAGTGTATGTCAGGAGTATGGAGAGAAACTGATACATTATGACTTATTGTTTAACCAAAAGGCATCAGAAAAAAAACATTTTATTTTACCTATTCATAAGTAATCTGTTTACTATCAATCACTTAAAACCAATATAATTGTACTTTTTATAAAATCAAAATAGGGTTTGTTCCACTTATCAATAACAAAAATAATTTTTCTATTCTTCTTTTATATCTTTTTGCTTAATTACTATTTATGTTTAAATTACAAAAATAACACAGTAGAATAGCTATGTCTTTAGGGAGTATGGTCCAGGCAAAAAAATTATTCACTAAAAAAGTACATTACTGTAACAAATGGTTACATAATTTAAATTAGGATGATTCAGTTCATGGGATAATTTAAGATTTTGAGCAAATATTTCTATATTGACTTCAACTGAAAGAATCCTACCTCAGTGTATTCACAGTCATACTTCCAATGCCTTGTGGGCACAGTAATTAATAGAAAGACTGCTTCTGAAACTGAGCTGATATATGTGCAATGGAAATGAAAGCTTATCTAGTTCATGCACTTATGCTGGCCATACACCAGCACGATTTTGGGCCGATCGGCCGATTTTTGACGAGTCGTATGATTGATGAAAATTGTGTATTCTTTTAGTAAGATATGATCAGATGCACACTCCCGCACTCACTCACTGCACACTAAATTGGATCGTATGATCACATGTGCAGCCCATATTGTCCATCGTATCATGCGCAGATCGTACCGTAAATTTAGTGCATGCGATGCATCGTGCGTCCATTCATGTCATCTCAATTACATTTTCCAGATGAGTGCGTGAAAAACACCAAATCATACCACCGGGACTGCACTGAGCTCTGGGGAATCGTGAGGTGAATCGTATCGTATGCTGGTCGTGCAGGCATATGGCCAGCATTAGTTGTATCTCATTGCAACTTCTCACCCTTTTTTCTGCTTTACCTGATTTTAAAGAGTATGCAGTCACATTGCTGACAATCACTATGTCAGCACTCATAATGTCAACACCAGAATGTTGACAGTTACTGTATGAGGTCAATATGGTTAAAATGTCAACAAATGGAAATGTCGACATGGACAAAATGTTCACATGTCAACATAGTGTAAATGTTGACATTAGTAATAGGGTTAGGGTTACAGATACATTAAAAAGAAATGTTGATATGCTGAACTTGCAACATGTAAAAGTAAACAATATTTTCACTGCACATACAAAACAAGGTATTTACACCCTTTGCTTACACAATTATGGTTTGTCTAGGTTCCAATTTTCTGACCTAACCCACAACATCATTCGCACTTTCAGGCTTTTTATGCTGGTAGTTCAGCTTTACATCTGACATACAGTAAGGAAAATCAAGCAAATTGAAGCAAAATATACTGTGTACTGTCATTTTTCTGACATCAGGTTCATTTATATACTGTTCGGGTATATGATTCTTGATGTACAAAATGTGTAAATTTAACAGAGGAGTATCATAGTAACAGGTTTTATATAATAATGGAACAAAATAGAGAATCAATAAGAAATGGTACAAAATACTATACCTAACAGGACTGGATCCTATGTCCAGATCTTGTGCTGTGACAGCTCCTATAATTGTGCCAACAGGTGTGTCCTCATATACTTCCATTGTGTAGAAAGGCTTGCTGAAGACAGGAGGCTCGTCAACATCTAAAACATTTATTTTTACAGTAGCAGTGTCTTTAAATGGTCCCACTGAGTTGAAATGATGATCCAGATAAACGTTGCAGGCTTCTACTTTAAATGTGTAGGCTTTTTTTGTTTCAAAATCTAGTGGCTTAAAGACAAAATAAATATTTCATACAAATATTTTACTGATATTTAGTGCAAATGCTTAATAACAACATAAATGATGATGTAAGTGTTGGGTCACTAATTCCCAGAACTTGCAAACAATTCTAAGACTATTGCACATAATTTATGTACTTTAGTATATATGATAAGTGTTTTAGTTTACAAATATCCTCCCAGGTTCATATAATGTATTGTCTTATCTAATGAAAGAAAATGTAAAAATAATCTGCACATAAGAACATTTGTTTATTGTGGAATGCAATAAAAAATGACATTTTAGAAACACATTTTCATTCTTATACAAAAGTGACATCTAGTGGTGATACAAGGAAATACCTTCAGATCATTTTGGTTACAAACTAGAAGTAATGATGCTGCTAACAAGATATAAACAATATGTATAATACTAAATATGTTACATTTGAGGAGTTTATTTTAGTATGCAATGTTATTGTACTCAATTACTCCTTACTGCAGCTTTACCCTATATTTGCATTTACTCGTCTACACACAGTAAGTCAAATATGTTGTGGTTTTATCCAATATTCAGGATAATGAAGCCTATCAGTCCAATGGGAATCAGTGACATAACTGATGACTGGCTGCTTCTTATGTTTATTGATTTAACTCACTTAATGGACATCTTTTGTTGTGTGTATGCAGCAGGAGCACAGTACCTATGGAACACACACAGTTACAACAAATACAATATCATGAACTACAGTACATTTAGATACTGTAGTTCATGATTTGTGTGCGTGCTACAATGTTGCAAATAGTTTCAGTCATGAATTCATTTTACATTTTATTTTTAGTTATTTAAAAATAATAATAATTTTCTTTCTTAATGATGAAAACTGCATACAGATTACTATTAGTTATTATCCAGTAATGGAAAAATGATGTTTAATATGGTGGTATTTTGAAGTGACACAAACACAGCATTTAATATTTGTAAGAACATAATAGTCTACTAACTGAAAATGGCCATTAACGACCTGTCACAAAGGTGATTTCTGGAGCTATCTCAATGTCAAACTTGCATGTCTCTTAGGGCCTTTGTAGCATTAGTTAGAGAGTAAGTGAGCTTCACATTTCTCTTAACACAAGGAACATTTTACTGATATATACCTACAAATATGTGCTGTTGGCAGCAACAAATAAAATATCTAACAATACTCTTTCTGTAGAACCATAAATGTCAGGAAGTGTGTGCTGTAGAATCCTTCTTCAGCAAAATATATAAAAAATAAATAAATATTGAGATTATAAAATAATGTTTGCATAATACTTATATGATAAATTCAGCTTGATGTGGGATTGTTGGTCTAATAGATCGATGGGTATATGGACCTGCGCACTGAGTACTATGTGTCGATGGCAAGCTGCCGCACTAGATAGCTGACTCTATCTGATTGATTTATTTAAAAGGAAATAATTGTGCTGCGCTCAAACCGATTTAGTATGTAGATGCTGCAATGTTATACTCCTCCTTATGTTTACCCCTAGTTTTTATTAACTAGATTAACATATAGAAGATGGGTGGTTTTAGCGTTAAATGTTTGTACTTTAAACATGTAAATAAAATACAATACACATTTTTCCTATGATGCCTCTCCACATGGGCATGAACAACATGTATCAATAGGTACCAATGAGTGAATAAATATTAAATGAACATACTAAATAAATCATAGATTAATTAGAAATAATGAAGTCAAATGTAATAGTAAATATTGTCTCTTAATTAGAACATACAATGCTCTATACAAAAATTGGTCAGATAAAGGTGGATGATAATCCTATATAGTCAATCCAAAGAAAAATAGTGGTAATTGAAAATTGATGTAGTTGATAGCAGCATCCCGATAATCGCCTAGGTAAAGTTCACTTTAACTTACTTGAAGGGTAAATGAAGATAATTGAGGAATAAGTGAAGATTCCAGTTTTAGGCAGAGGATGAGATATACAAAGTCCAGATATTATAATGGTACCGTAGCCCGGGAGGTATTTTCTCAGGGTTGGTAGTACGGAGGCCAGAGAATGTGCTGGGGTGCTCTGGACTGGGTTTGCATCTATCGGGAACGGACACCAGCAGTGTGCCTGTCTCCAGGAACCTCACTGTGTCCGTGCTTCCGGGGAGGCAGACCGCTGTCTGTGAAGGGAGTATCGCAGGAGTGGTTCCTCCAAACCGACTACCGGGGACCCCCCTCCACTACATAGAACTTACCTTTAAAAGTCTCGATACGGCCGACCGCTCCTTCCCCTCGCCGGCTGTGTGTTCATTGTTGGTCTAATAGTCACTATGCAAATTTGTACTCTTGAATAGATTTGACAATTTAACCTTGTCTTCTCCTACACTATAGATTTCTAAACAATTTATCAAAATATGTCTTCAACAGTTTGCTTTAATCTAACATGTAACCTTTGTAATTGTAGATATGTATATATATATATATATATATATATATATATTTACATTTACCACGGGTCTGACACTCCGAGGGATATACCATAGCTGCAGTTGGTGCCCTCACAAATCCATAAACAAGTATCCGAAGGTGCGGCACTCTAGACTTAAATAAACCACTCAGCCTGTAGAGAGATTTATTAAGTCTAGAATGCCGCACCTTTGGGGATATATATATAAATATAATTATATATACACTGGTAAAACCTTTTGAACAAGTACCTGATATTGGGCCTAATTCAGAGGCGGACACTACCAGAGTAGTGGCTGTGATGATATGCAAATTCTAGTTTCTGCCTATCCCTGGTGTAGCAACCTGCGTCTGAATGTGCAAGCTCTGAAACACCCATATCAGCATCTCTGCACGCTGTGACACTGCCATATATATTCCACATGCCACCATCGCATACACCATTAACACTTGCTCTAGCTCCATGTCAGGTGCAGTCTCTACATCTGAACATGGCCTCTGTGACTGTGGCTGCACTTCTGAAAATGCAGCCACCTTCAATAACACGTTGCGACATTCCCATAACATGCCCATGAGACATACTTTATCTGACATCATCACCCAGGAACGCCCATCACTTTACTTCCCCTTATATGATACCATCAGTTTGAATCACAACAAAATCTTTTTGTGTATGCTATATTTTACACATGCGCCGCTGGGGTTGTCAGGACTGTGCCTTTGAAAATAATCACTCAAATACATGAACATCAGCATTGCGTTCAAATTGTGTGCACCTCTGAATTTGGGCTATTCACACATTAAGGACAAAGAAATGTAATAAGAGTTCTCACTAACTAGACAATGATGTGCCATCAGTTATTTGTTATACATGCAGTATAAATATATATATATTTTTTTTTCATAAGGATATATTTTGTATAAATATTTATTATTACTTAAATATGTTTCTACATTCAGCACAATTTTTTTTTCTCTTTTTTGTGATTTATATTGAGCATATGCAATACTTCTACTTGTTGCAAAATATATGCAAAGTGCCCAATATACTGTATATATTTATATATTGAATTGAAAACTGTGTTGTCAATAACAAAATGTACTTTTTAATAAATAAAATGTTTTATTTTACTGCATAGTGAGATGATGAAAATGAAATATTTAATAAAATATTAAAAAGTTTATTTTATTTTGATGTTTTGAGGTCACTCTGCTTGTGAAAGATTACATCATGATCATGCCCAATTGATTGTCATGTGGAAGATTGAAACATCTCAAGGTCATTCAGTATGTGTAGCATCCATGAATGCACCTGTCTCAAAGCAATTGCATCTCAAATGATGTTAGACATCATACAAATATTGAGTGCTGATATTTCCATTATCAGAATATAGCGTGCATCGAATGCACTTGCAAATAAGCTGAAAACACTTACTATATATATATATAAACATAAAATAATAAAGGAAATAAATGATTTCTATACTATTCTTTGAAACAGGCATTATGCATGGATAATAGGGAAGATTTGTTAGTATAAACTTTTGTATGAGCAAGCTATGATTTCACTCCTTGAGTTATGTTTGTAAATACCTTTTTTAGGATCAATAATCCTTCCTGTGTATCATTGTCTGTTCTGATGTCAAAAAGATTTCCACCATCTCCCGGAACAATATTATACTCAATTTCAGCATTTCTTCCAAAGTCAGGGTCAACGGCACGTATCCTTCCAATTGGTGATCCAACTGGAGAACTCTCTGGTACTTTTATATGGAAAATACCTGTAAACATAGCCAAATATATAACTTGTTAGGCATATGTGACCTTTTATATATTATGTACAAAAAAACATGTATCGGGAATCTGCGAGTGCGCGAGACCCATTCTGCGAGTGTGCAGAATTGATCCTGCTCAATCTCACACAAGCCCTTAAATGCCTCTGCCTGATTGACAGGCAGAGGCATTTAAGGAGCGGTGAGGGGGCTGGGGGCGGCTGGCGTTCCTGGAAATGTCCCGATTTCAAATAGTGGCCAGACCAGAGACTGTGAGGACATACGCAATCTTCTGTGCTCGCAAGCCAGTCAGCCTGAGTAAGCTGAGACTTACTCAGCAGTCCCGTCCCCTGGCACCATCCACCATTGCGACCAGCGACGGTCATGATGGTGATCCCAGCGACCTCCGTCGCAGTGCTGGGATCGCAAATGTCATACACCTCCTGCTGCTAATGCATTACTGCAAGGATCACAATTGCAAAGCTGCATGCGTGCAGCTTTGCAATTGCGATCCTTGCTGAATCGTGCCCAAAGAGCATTATTTAATTATGTTCCAAAAGTTAATAAAGACAACAAAATTTTTAGGTAACATATAAAAAATGTTATGCTTTGTGAACATACTGTACAGATCAATTTAAAAACACACCTCATTTGTCACAGATAAAGGATCATATTGTATTACTGCAGCTAGTTACAAATGCACTAAACCGTGATAAACCCTGGTAACTTCTGTATATCAACCTATAAACAAAATTTCCAGTTCTGGAATCTCACCAATGCCACAATGCTTTTGGTTTGTGCATAAAGAGACTGTGTCATTTTCGTTCGGTCAAGCAAATTCCTTCATGTGATTACTGTCTTGGCATAGCATACTCCAATTAGATCTGTCCATGATAACGAGAAGCAATTATAATGCTCCCCAGTTCTTATATTTAATAATATTTGGTAAAAAGCAGTCCTTGGGTGGAGTAAACCTTTACTTTAAAATCATTTATTATCTGCAAATATATTATGCAGTTCAGCAGCATGTAGGGTCCTAAACAAAACAAAATGAGCCTAATTTAGAGATTAGCTTACTTTTGTGACCCCGGAAATAAGCATAAAATTAATTTGCACCCTTATATGAATATTATATATGCATTCATACTGCATTCATACTAAAATGCAGCAAGATACTCTTTAAGGTTAATTTTGATACAGCTGCACACTACCTACTTCTATAATACCTGCTCCCATGCACAGTTACAGTACTTTTTTCTGGATGCACCCATGCTATGTAATGTCCTCCTTCACACAACAAGGCTTTCTTCTTAACCATCAAGTATTCACTGAAAACTTATCTCTTCATGGATTCTTATCAAACTAGTGAATTACACATGTAACCTCCATAAGTGGTTGGTGCTTGAAAGTTACCTGACTCAGGTGTTGAACTGGATTCAGCGAAGACCAGCTTGACTGGAACCATGAATGAAGTAAATAGCTCTATTTGCATATGAATTGTATGGCAGTGAGAACTGCCTTTGATGACAAATGACAGGAACAGGGAACTTGTAACATTGAAGTGGAACCAGTAGAAACCTTGGAGGAACCGGAGTGGGACTGGCAGGAAGGCTTGCTGAGCTGGATGGGATACCAGTAGGTGGGCTTGCGGAATTGAACTGTGAACCAGTAGATAGACTTGCTGAATTGGACTGTGAACCAGTAGGATTTCCAGATGCACCAGGTATAGCTATTAGCAGGATGGCTGATATAACTGGTCTGGGAACCAGCAGGATTTCTAGATATGCCAGGTACAGCTGTTAGCAGGATTACTAGATGAACTGGTCTGGAAACAAGCAGGATTTCTGGATATGCCAGGTATAGCTGTTAGCAGGATTACTAGATGAACTGGTCTGGAAACCAGCAGGATTTCTGGATATGCCAGGTACAGCTGTTAGCAGGATTACTAGATGAACTGGTCTGGAAACAAGCAGGATTTCTGGATATGCCAGGTATAGCTGTTAGCAGGATTACTAGATGAACTGGTCTGGAAACCAGCAGGATTTCTGGATATGCCAGGTATTGCTGTTAGCAGGATGACTGGTCTGAGAACCAGCAGGTTTTCCTGAAGTACCAGGGGTTGCTGCCAGCAGGAGCCTGGGATACACTTGTACACAGAGAGACAGAAATAGCACAATCTGTACACCATGGGAAGTAACGAGATGCCTAAGCCCTGAATGCTATCAGAGGAGGATGTTTATACCCTGGGTCTCACAGGAATTGGTGGATACAGTCAGGTGGTCTGACAGTAGCACTCTGAGTGGTGGAGGGCACAACATGTAGAGGAAGCAAACATATCTGCAGTACTGAGAGTCAGAACTACTCTTGCGATTCCAATTTAGGCTAGCAGTGTTCACAGACAGGAAAGGGCCCATGTGAATAATCACTGTGGAAAGGAGTGCATAGTCCAAATGCATACAGAGAAGTGCTGCAGCCAGCATGATCAGAGCAGATCTCCCAGGCAAATTACACATAAAGATTCATGGAAAAGTTGGCAGGGGTAAATCTCAAGGGAAAGAGGTGGGAAACTAGCCAGGGTCATGACAGTACCCCCCTCTTTATGGGTGGATTCCGTACACCAGAAAAACTTTCTTCCAAACATGAAATTCCAGGAGCCCCAAACACAGGGGCACCATACCTCTTGAAAACATATCTTAAGACATCTTCATGAACTCAAAACTTTGAGAACTCCAGAAGGTGCTGGAATATTGCTTCCTGATGTGATTTGCTCAAAAAATAATTCCCTGGTGAACAAAATGTCAATAAATTCAAACAAGCCATCCTCATTAATAACCTTGATCCTGAAACTATTTGCTTTCACTCGCTTGGAGTTACTGTCACAGAAACAGCCCATAACAAAATAATCGACTTTACTGCAGATCCTCCCAGAAACTTTGCCTCCATAACTTTCAATTAACAACTTGGATTCATCATTCTCCAAGAATATCCTTTGATTACAAAGGTTAAGCACTTCAAGCATTTATCTGTTCCAAGGAGACTTTGCTTAGTGTTAAGAACTTTAGCTGAAGAACTGGTCTTAACTATAGAAGATGAAAGATCTGATTGTGAGTATGAAAATTCCTTGGTCTTTAACTTGGAATCTTTCCCATTCTAAAATATAGGTACCTCAGATGTAAGAGTTACTGGTAACTCCTGTTGAAATTCGTGACTGGGAAGGACAAGGGCAAATGACAGATAGTCTTCAGGAAATGGAGAATTGTCGTGATCATGATTGAACACAGATTCCAAGTCAGTATCTAAAGGTAGAATGGAAGAATTAGTATGACTTGAAGACTGATAAGCCTCCTGGGAGGAACAGTAGTACGAAGGGGACAAGGAGGTTTGCACACATCTCATGTTCAAGAATGCCGATTCAATAAATCTGCTTTTCATGGATGGTTTGAATTCAACACGCTGACCCTCAAAAACTTGACCTGGTTCAGATTTCAGGGGGGTGGAAAACTGAGCAAAGGATGGATTCTTGGTAGGACAAACAGACTGTTTTGACAAAATTTTAGAACTGGAAACTTCACTAGAATGAAGATAGTCTATAGAATCTTGTTCGAAAGTTTAGGACCAAATTCTTTAAGCAGAGCTGAATTGAAGGCTATTACATCTTGTAGAATTGGATCTTTGAACTCAATGGATGGGTTAGCCCACTCCAAGGCTTTACCTCTGGTGGAAGTAATACCATAAGATGGATCAGTTCTCATTAGGTTGTCATAATGCTTAAGTAATATGGTGTACTGGGACGCTTCTCCATCAAATGTTATGGACAATACAGCTTCCAAAGAGTCCTGAGTTAGAGCATTCTTTTTTCATTGATGTTCTTTCTCAGACATGACACTGGAAACCTCCACCAGGAGTGGAGAACTTGAAATCTGCTCCTGGGGAACAGAACTGTAAACCCCCTCTTGGGATATGAAACTAGAAACCCTCTCCTGGGGTGCGAGACTTGAGACCCCCTCCTGGGGTGAGAAACTTGAATCCCCTCCTGGGGTAAGAGACTGTAAATCTCCTCCTGGGGAATGGAACTTGAAACCCTCCCCTGGGGAATAGAACTTGAAACCCCCTCTTGGAGCACGAAACTTGAAACCCCCTCCTGGGGTGTGAGACTTGAAACCCCCTCCTGGGGTGATAAACTTGAAATCCCCTCCTGGGGAACAGAGCTTGAAACCCCATCTTTGGATATGATACTTGAGACCTCCTCCTGGGGTGCGAAACTTGAGGCCTCCTCCTGGGGAACAAAACTTGAAACTCTCTCCTGGGGTGCAAAACTTGAAAAAGCTTCATCTGACTTGCAACCATCAGAATCTGGGATGGGACCCGAATGGGCAGAAGCCAGGATGGGACCGGAATGGGCAGAATCCAGGCTGGGACTGGAATAGGCAGAATCCGGGCTGGGACCAGAACGGGCAGAATCTGGGCTTTGACTAGGCCATTCCAACACATTTAAATGTTTCCACTTAAACCACTTGAGTGTTGCTTTAGCAGTATGCTTCGGGTCATTGTCCTGCTGGAAGGTGGACCTCCATCCCAGTCTCAAATCACAGGCAGACTGAACCAGGTTTTACTCTAGAATATCCCTGTATTTAGCACCATCCATCTTTCCCTCGACTCGATTCAGTTTACCAGTCCCTGCTGCTGAAAAACATCCCCACAGCATGATGCTGCCACCACCACGTTTCACTGCGGGGATGGTGTTCTTGGGGTGATGGGATGTGTTGGGTTTGTGACAGACATAGCGTTTTCCTTGGTTGCAAAAAAGTTAAATTTTAGTCTCATCAGACCAGAGCACCTTCCTCCATACATTTGGGGAGTTGCTCACGTGCTTTTTGGCAAACTCAAGTCATGTCTTCTTATTTTTATCACTAAGTAATGGCTTTTTCCTTTCCACTCTTCCATAAAGCCCAGCTTTATGGAGTGTACGGCTTATTGTGGTCACATGCACAGATACACCAGCCTCTCTGATTAATGCCCATCTGTGAGTTTTGGTGGGCGGCCCTCTCTTGGCAGGTTTGTTGTGGTACCATGTTCTTTCCATTTGATGATGATGGATTTGATGGTGCTCCTGGGGATCATCAAAGATTTGGATTTTTTTTTTATAACCCAACCCAGAATTGTACTTCTCAACAACTTTGTCCCTGACTTGTTTGGAGAGCTCCTTGGTCTTCATGGTGTGATGCCTCTTGCTTAGTGGTGCAGCCTCTGGGGCCTTTCAGAAAAGGTGTGTTTATACTGACAAATCATGTGACACTTAGATTTCACACAGGTGGACTTCATTTCACTAATTATGTGACTTCTGAAGGTAATTGGTTGCACCAGAACTTTTGAGGGGCTTCATAGCAAAGGGGGTGATTACATATGCACATGCCAATTTTCAGAATTTTATTTATAATGATTCTTTTTTATATATATTTTTCTCATTTCACTTCACCAAATTATTTTGTGCAGATCCATCACGTAAAATTCAGGTTACAAAAATAAATAAATTACAGGTTGTAATGTAACAAAAAAGGTAAAAAAGCCAAGGGGGGGTGAATACTTTTGCATGGCACTGTAGACTTGCTGAATTGGACTGTGAACCAGTAGGATTTCCAGATGTGCCCGCAAGGTATAGCTATTAGCAGGATGGCTGATAGAACTGGTCTGGGAACCAGCAGAATTTCTGGATATGCCAGGTATAGCTGTTAGCAGGATTACTAGATGAACTGGTCTGGAAACCAGCAGGCTTTCTGGATATGCCAGGTATAGCTGTTAGCAGGATTACTAGATGAACTGGTCTGGAAACCAGCAGGATTTTTGGTTATGCCAGGTACTGCTATTAGCAGGATGACTGGTCTGAGAACCAGCAGGTTTTCCAGATGCACCAGGGATTGCTGCCAGCAGGAGCCTGGGATACACCTGTACACAGAGAGACAGAAATAGCACAATCTGTGCACCATGGGAAGTAACTAAAAACTCAGGCCTTGAATGCTATCAGAGGAGGAGGTTTATACCCTGGGTCTCACAGGAATTGGTGGATACAGTCAGGTGGTCTGACAGTAGCACTCTCAGTGGTGGAGGGCACAACATGCAGAGGAAGCAAACATATCTGCAGTACTGAGAGTCAGAGCTACACCTGTGATTCCAACCAAGTCTAGCAGTATTCACAGACAGGAAAGGGCCCATGTGAATAATCACTGTGGAAAGGAGCGCAAAGTTCAAATGCATACAGAGAAGTGCTGCAGCCAGCATGATCAGAGCAGATCTCCCAGGCAAATTACACATAAAGATTCATGGAACAGTTGGCAGGGGTAAGTCTCAAGGGAAAGAGGAGAAAAACTAGCCAGGGTCGTGACACCTCCCTTCTATACACTCACAAAACCTTTGACCACAAGCCAACATAGATGTATGATTGGTTCATATAGCCAACCACAAACCTTTCTCCTTTGCAATCTGAATGTACCAATATGCAATACTGTATGCAGCACTTATCCTATGTAACAAACTACTATATACCTAAGTATAAACTGTAAGCTTGTGACTAGCACCCTTTTACTTTTCCATCTGAATAGTAATACCTATTCTTGATTTAGTACAGCTTTGTTAACAAATGTAAAGTACTACTGTATATACTGTACATAAGTGTTAATAGCAATAATTCTTGACATACTAACATGATGTTCATAGCTGGTAAATAAAATGTTTAAATATAGATACAAAATAAAAAGAACAACAACTTTCAATCACAAATGTCACCAACATTCCTATCCTGACTTGTTACTGGCAATGTGTGGGGCAAACAACATTTAATCATCCAAGCTAAAGTAGTAGCTAGCACCAGACTAAGACAGGCTGGTCTGCTTACACTATTACAGGACACCTGCAGTGTGCCATTCCATTGTTATAGTACACATCTATATGAGAATTGGGTTCACAATAAAATTAACTCCTGACAGTATTGTGGCTAGTCCCAAACCATCTTGGTGGTAGGAGTTGAAACAATAAGTTACGGTGTTAAAAAACATTAATATGTGGCACTACAAAACATAACTACAGTATCATTGAATAGCTGTTTGGGAATGCTGGTGCTTACAAAACAATAGATGCCAGAAAATCTATGGATGTACTTTGAGAACTGGTTCCAAATAGTAAATTAAAAGTAAATAAACATGCAAACAGTGAAAAAGCCATTTATCATTAAGAGTCAAACATTCTCTTAAATCCTTATTCTTCCAATAAACCATGTGTTAAAAAAGCCGCTTACAGAAAATACACTTCATTTTGCTCATTAGAAAACTGCAGTAAATGAGACTCTTTTCATGTATATAATTAAAGGGGCTTTTCATAGATTGTGAGAACATGGATCTTATTGGCTACTTGACTATAGATGCAATATGGTTTTGAATTAACTAAAATGTATGAGTAAAGGTCATTAAAACAATTTATGAATGAATGTATTTGATAAAATTAATTTCATTCATGCCATACATGGGATCTACACAATAATCAGTAGAAGGAATCAATCAGAGCCACTTACAAGTGCTCTAGTTAAATAGTGCAAAGCTGCTCTTAATATTCTCTACTTGTCAATCAACTTGCAGCTCATAGTGAATCAAGTTACTCATCTACGAGGGTTTGTTTAATTTGGCCCTGTGCATTATCTGCAGCTAGTCCAGGCTATGAGTGCTGGTACTTGTTTCAAAAATGAAAGACTAGTGGTGAAGGTCATATGCCAGTTTTAAAACTATTTATTTATTCATTTATTCATTGAAATCTTTTTTATGTAATACATCACCAGCATGGATATTTGCACCAAGCTTGAATAGCAAACAAATATCTGGAGAGGCATCCAACTCTGAATAGACATTCATTATCACTTAATTTCTACAAAAGCAGGTGAAAATAAACATTTTTGAGCCATTCATCAAAAAATTAATGCAGGACATATCACAGATATCACAGATATCTTCTGCATCCATCTTTGCAACCTACTCCTTCCCTATGGGAAGGAGCCCCGAGTTGTCAAGAGGAATCCGCACGCCCCTGTCTGGCTCCTTCCGCCGGATGCCAGAACTTTTGTGTGCCTGTATGAACTTTAGGTCATGCAAGAGCACTAGTTTCACTGCTACAAAAGTGAAAAGATTTGGGGAGACAGCTCATTTTCGGATAAGCTGTCTCTGCGCCGGAGCAATGATGGATTGCTCTGGCGATCGCAGAGAGTTCAATGTTAATTATCGTGGATTATTAACAAAATGAATAGAGCCCTAATAACTGTGTATACCCTTACTGTATTTCAGTTGCACCTGAACAGCTCTTCTAGCATAGCATAGAGGGCACAAGTAAAACTTACTGCACATAAATCTCCAAAATTTATATTGTTTTACTGCATATGCCCAGTAACTCCTAATCAAAATCAACTTAGTGTGAGCAAACTGCACTGCACCTACTTTAGCACAGGCACTGGCTGAGTAAGCTGCAATTAATATTTGAGAACTGTACAGTATATACTGTAGGACTGCTCCCTGATCATTCCACAAAGACAATCAAGTAATTTATACAACAGTCATTCAACTGTACACGCATATGTATGTGTGTGCATATGTGTATGTGCCATGTGAAATATATTATTATAATAAATAACTGAAGCACTAAATAAATGTACATTGGTTATGTCTTAGTTATGCTTAAATAAAGACAACCTGCAGATAATACGATGAAGCCGCAAATGAAAACTATTATCATTTTGTGCCAAGCATCATAGTTGTGTCCTAATTTGGTGTAAGAAGAACCAAGATAATAATCTGTACAAACGGCAGAATCTTTCATGAGCAACTTATCACCAATTATTGTATGTAATACATTTATGGTACACTACACTGAACATGAAAGCAACACCTTTTGTCTAATGAAAATACCTTCTAATTTATTATATACAGATTTATATCAGTGTGAAGTAACTCACAATATTTTAGTCATGATTTATGTAATATAAACAACAGTATTTATAAAAGCAAGGCAGCTAGCTCTCAAATTATATGTTAACCGTGAAAACCCTGCAACCTCATATATCAAACTATATACTTTACTACTTCAGTGGATATACTTGGTGTATTTCAATGATATACACTCTAGAAAGAAATGCAGAATAATTTGAGGTCCATAGGAAAAATACAAAAAAGGACATAAGAACAAAATATAATAAAACAAACAACAAGAACACTAATTGCTCTTTCTTCACCTAAGAAGAACATTTTAAACCTGTTAAATAACAAAAAACTGGAAACTCTTCTTAGAATCCATCAGATAGAGAAAGAGACAGGAAAGGCAATAGTAATAATATATATACAGTCAGGTCCATAAATATTGGGACATTGACAGAATTTTCATATTTTGTCCTCTATTCACCATCACAATGGCTTTGAAATGAAACAAACAAGATGTGATTTAACTGCAGACTTTCAGATTTAATTTGAGGGTAATTACATCCAAATCAGGTGAATGGTGTAGGAATTACAACGGTTTCTATATGTGCCTCCCACTTTTTAAGGGGCCAAAAGTAATGGGACAAACTAAACAATCCTAAATCTAACTTTCACTTTTTAATACTTTGTTGCAAATCCTTTGCTGGCAATTACAGCCTGAAGTCTGGAATGCATAGACATCACCAGACGCTGGGTTTCATCCCTGGTGATGCTCTGCCAGACCTCTACTGCAAATGTCTTCAGTTCCTGCCTGTTCTTGGGGCCTTTTCACTTCAGTTTTGACTTCATCAAGTGAAATGCATGCTCAATCGGATTCAGGTCAGGGGATTGACTTGGCCATTGCATAACATTCCACTTTTTAGCCTTAAAAAACTCTTTGGTTGCTTTTGCAGTATGCTTTGGGTCATTGTCCATCTGCACTGTGAAGCGCTGTCCAATGAGTTCTGAAGCATTTGACTGAATATGAGCATATAATATTGCCCGAAACAATTCAGAATTAATTCTGCTACTTTTGTCAGCAGTCACATCATCAATAAATACAAGGGAACCAATTCCATTGGCAGCCATACATGCCCACACCATGACACTACCACCACAATGCTTCACTGATGAGGTGGTATGTTTTGGATCATGAGCAGTTCCTTTCCTTCTCTTATCTTCCCATCACTCTGGTACAAGTTGATCTTTGTCTCATCTGTCAATAGGATGTTGTTCCAGAACTGTAATGGCTTTTTTAGATGTTGTTTGGCAAACTCTAATCTGGTCTTCCTGTTTTTGTGGCTCACTAATGGTTTGCATCTTGTGGTGAACCCTCTATATTCACTCTTGTGAAGTCTTCTCTTGATTGTTGACTTTCACACATATATATCCACCTCCTGGAGAGTGTTCTTGATTTGGCCAACTGTTGTGAAGGGGTTTTTCTTCACCAGGAAAATAATTCTTCTGCCATCCACCACAGTTGTTTTCCGTGGTCTTCCGGGTCTTTTGGTGTTGCTGATCTCTCCGGTGCATTCTTTCTTTATAAGAATGTTCCAAACAGTTGATTTGGCCACACCTAATGTTTTTGCTATCTCTCTGATGGGTTTGTTTTGATTTTTCAGCCTAATGATGGCTTGCTTCACTGATGGTGACAGCTCTTTGGATCTCATATTGAGAGTTGACAGCAACTGATTCCAAATGTAAATGTCACACCTAGAATCAACTCCAGACCTTTTACCTACTTAATTGATAATGAAATAACGAGGGAATAGCCCACACCTGTACATGAAATAGCTTTTGAGTTGATAGTCCCATTACTTTTGGCCCCTTAAAAAGTGAGAGGCACATATAGAAACCATTGTAATTCCTACACCGTTCACCTGATTTTGATGTAATTACCCTCAAATTAAATCTGAAAGTCTGCAGTTAAATCTCATCTTGCTTGTTTCATTTCAAAACCATTGTGGTGGTGAATAGAGGCCAAAATCTGAAAATTCTGTGAATGTCCCAATATTTATGGACCTGATTGTATGTATATATATATATATATATATATATACATTTATTTATTTCATTAAAAACAATTGAGATGTAGAACCAAACATTTTAATTATGTTCAATCCTTGGTGCTGTCCTACTAGTCAAAAATGAACATATTTAAGGAGGGAGATGGTAATGTGAACCAGTTTCTGTGAATGCACTCAAATAGGAGAGTGTGTTAATACTGAAACTTTAATTGTATTAATATGTATTAAAATGATGCCCCTTGTTTAAAAATAGTGAAATATACACAAACAAATAACCAAATTAATAAAAAGTGAGAAAATAATAAAGACAAATAAATCATATTTGCACATACAAAGCACAATTGTCATTACATAAATGTAAAAATAAATAGCTTCCATGTCCCTGGATAACCACAGTTTCTGATAATTATTATAATATTAAATGTTCATAATATAATAATTATCAGAAACCACGTGGTTAGGCACAGAAGTTATTATTTTTAAAATATTTCTGTATTGTCGATTGTGCATTGTATGTCTATGTATGCGAATATTGTAATTCTTTGTGTCTTTATTATTTTCTCACTTTTTATTAATTTAGATATTTTTTGTCTGTGTAATTTTCACTACTTTTTAAACAGGTGACATAATTTTAATACATATCAATTCAATGTTAAGAATTAACACCATCCATGTGTGTCCATGAAAATAGTTCACATTTCCCTCTCTTTCCTTAGAAATTATTTATTAAGTATCATATTTGCGTAAGAATTTTTATTTATTCAGATTTTGAAAAAGCCTTCATACTGTAGTAATTTACTGTATGTGTTTGTAATTTACTATATTTTACAGCTTTTCTTTACTAGCTTTTTACTTAATCTTGGAAAAACAAATATATATTTATTTTTTAAGAAAATTTATTAAACACATCTGGGAAACACAGAGCATACCATAAACAAAGAATACTCCTATGCAGAGGACAAATGTGTGCAGATTAAGAAACAGCAAATTAAACAATAAGTATACAACTGCAGATGCCTAGGTTTTTAACTTTAGAGGGGATAGAGGAGGGAAGAGAAAGAGCAGGAGATAGAAAGTAAGCATGGGAGAAGGAGGAGAAGAGAGCCTCTTAGGGAGTACACAATACAAATAACAGTAGAAAGTACCAAAATACATGCAAAGCTTGGGGGGTAATTTATTTATCAAAATGAAAGAGCAGGGAAATGAATACATTGCGTACCCTACAATTTATTAAATTAAATGGAGGAGTCTCTTAATACACTAGTCATTCATTCCATCTTATAGACATGCAAACTCTCTTCAGGAGAACAGAAAACATGTGGGATGAATTTGCTTCTCCAAAGAGAGTCAATTAGACAAATAGCAGCACTTAGGGCAACCTGAGAACTGACAAGGGCCCGCATAATGGAATGCAGCAAAAATGTCACAGTGGAATCTATGCTGATGCTAACATTTGCAAAGAAGGCAGATAGACAAAGCCAGCCAGTTTCACCCAGACACTACAGCACTTCACATTTGCTGGTCCAAGGACACTTGCTGTCCACTTCCATTTTTGCCCTTAGCAGCAGATAAATTTGGGGAGTGGAGCCAGGCATATCCATTAGTGAACAGATACCATAAATGCTCAGCCATCTCCCTGGTACACCTATTGCCCCATATACCCAGTCATTGTCAGTGCTTCTGATATCACCTGGCCTGGTGCATCAAATTTTTTACAATGGCAACAGCAATACTATTTCACAATTAAAAATGGAGCAGCTGTGGATTATCTAAAGGGAGCATCAGGAGTTTCTGAATCTTTATGGTGGCTATATACAAAAGTTTATTATATCACATGTATTTTTAACCTTTGGAACTAACTGCAAGAGCAACTTCTGTATGTTAACATTTATATTGCTTATTAATCAAACAACATTGGAATTATCAAATTGTTTTTACATCAAAATTTAATTCAATTAACTTTCATTGTTGGATCCATATTTATATCTCTTAATTATTTCTAACATAGACTTGTTAATAATTAATTATCTGTGGCCACAGAATGTCTCCAATTCCTATGAGAGCTTTTTAGATGTGGATCCATTGGTTAATAGTAAACAATTTATTGCTAAATTCTCTGTGTTGTTTTATGTTTTATTTTTAAATGTACAGTAGTTTAATTCAGCAGTATCACCAGCATCATTCATGTAATTAATTTTGATCATAATTGGCTCTATTTATGGATGAGTATAATTCATTGGAAAATAATTCTAAAACCCAAGATCAGGGCTTCAATTAAGCAAGTATTAAAATATTAGTATTATATACTTTAAGGTCTAATAAATACTTGAGATTTGGTGTGAATTTTATTATTTTATTTTTTCTCCTAGTTCAGTATTCACAAAGTAAATCCCTCAAAGTATGGGGAAGACATGCATGTGAGCTGTATTGTAATTGTAATTTATGCATTACAATTAATGCCGGACTGTTTAGAACTTACAGCATATCATTTTGTTTATGCTGTTTCATATGCTCAAACTGTTAGATGGTTTTGTATCCATAAGGAGTTCTTTTCAGCTATATGTATGGAATAGCTGCGTGCATATGTGTATTTATGTTCATTGTGTTAGCATAAGTCATTGTTTTGCCAATTCTACACTATTTTATTACCATTCACAGTTGTTGGTACAGGGTATTTATTTTATTTTTGCTGATATTTATTAAAAGTTATGTTTTAATTATTGTATAATACTACAAGAGTGCTCACTTCAGAGTTTTTCTCCTTCCATTCATTCTTGTCCATTATTATGACTCAAGTGAGCACCACCACTACCTTAGTATATCCATTTCAGATGTGTTCTTGTTATTGATAGGGATAGTGGTTACTACTATCTTACTATAGATTTCCTTCTAAATAGTCTGTGCGACAATATGCCCTTTTCCCTTTCCCTGTGTTTATTCATAGGTAACCACTATCCCCAAAGTAATCCAAATGTGTTTAAGAAAAACCTACCTACCTTGGTTAGAGAATAAATATTAAAATGTTATCTATTTCAAATGATCAAATGTTATCTATGTCACACACCTCTTGTGGATCTAGACATATATTTACTTTCTAGAAGAGGGAGTTTTATTTAATTTCTACATAGCTTCAGGTATATTGGAAAAAATCCATGTCTATAGAATTTGTCATTTATGTACTAAAACCACCCACTATATCTGCACTAGACTGAGTAACATTTTATTATGTCACATGTTGCCCTCCAATATACCAGAACATAGCCATATTGGATATCCACTGCAGTAGGAGGACCTACAGTAAGACTATGGCTCCAAGAACAATATAGGATGCTTGTATAGTTACTAATTTTGTTTTTCTTTATTTTACACAACACTGGCCAGTTTCAACTGATTGATTGCAAGTACATCAAATGAGTGCAGTGTTTCTTTGCTCATTGCTGAACACCACTAAGGTAAAACTTGTCACTTATTGCTGCTTAATAAAGGCCTGTTATTTGATTAGCAAACATCAGTACTAGTACTACTGGCATAAACAGAAATGCACAATAGTTGGTGTTGTCTACACTTCAGTAAGTGGGCAACAAGCACATTATTGAATACCCACAAAATGTATGTCTTCTGTATAAGTTTACTTTTATTGAATATACTTTATCTAAAAGCAAGCAAAATAGCAGTTCTAATTCAGAAGGATATCTCAAGAGACAAATAAACACAACAAGGATTGCAGATTGTGAATTATGTATTTAGTTCATTCAATTCGCATTGATTTATTACTAAATAAAAAGTCCTACTGCATGATTGTAAATATACTTGATACAGTTATATATATACAGTAGGCTTTACAATTAGGTTGTCTTATGTCTGATTAAGCTGTTCATGTTATAAAGTAATATTATTACAATAATATTTTAACAAATCTAATTTTGGCAGATTGGTAAGAGACTATCCAGGTACAAGTGCGATCAAGAGGTCAATGAGATGTAGGAAATGGAAAAGATGGAATTGTTTAAAGAAAAGAGCCTCTAGTTACTAATCATTTTGAAATACTGTGCACTAATCCATTAGGAATTAAAGAAAACTCAAAGTTGCTTCATAAATTCATAATGAATGTACCATATAAAGAGAAAATCTAGATCATCTCACTTTTCTCTATAAAAAAATGAATGAATGAACATCATATTATGCAAAGCACTTGTCAAAATGGTGGTGTCTGAATGGGGGCAAAATGTAGCATATTTGGGAGGGAGAAGGTGGGTGGATGCGAGAAATTCATAAAGGTGAGATATATGTACTTATGTGGTTCCACAAATGGAATTTAATTGTAAGAAGAAATAATTAAATAAAATTCAAGGTCAACTTCTTGTGCCTATTGTGTGGCTTGGGGTGGTGATTTTATTTATTTAATAATGAACTTACAGACTCTCCTCTTTAACCACATCACTGCTAGGGATGAGTGGGAGGAAATTTATGAAAAAAAACCTTCACAGAATGATACATGTTGGGATCTGTAAACTATTTTTTTTCATTGTAATCTAACTTGGTCCAATTATTGTTTTATTTTTATTTGATGTAAACCTTTTATCTATTGCTTTCATTTGACTAAAAAGAAATCCCTGTGTGTTGAACTACATTATTGGTCCACAGTTATTTAAATAATTTAATTATTTGGATGAGAGGGACTGATTCTGATGTTTGCAAATACTTAAAAAAATCCTAGAAATACAAATAGGCTTCATATCAATATATCACTTGCACTCAGCACCCATTTCATCTAAAATAATACACCTAATTGGCACCTTGTCTTCTATCTCTTCACAGTGTCATTCTTATCAGAGGTACAATTGGCAATAGGAGATTGGCTTTTCAACCATGATTGAAGGGAGGTGTGGAACCCTGGCAGTGTCTGACTTGAGCATAAAGGGTTCATTAGAGAAATGCAGTGGTAAAGTCCCATGCTTTTGGGTGTGGGCAGTTAAAACAGGGTATGAGGCCAGCCCCCACAGAGGCTTGGACAGACATTAAAGACCAAGTTACTGACCCTCTAATAGAGTAACAATGTATAATTTAAGAGCATAGTCTGATACCTGACATCAGAGCAAGTGGTGGGGCCCTCAGGCAGTGGGATTTCCCCTGTACCCCTGTGGGCTAGTCAAACCCTGTTCCCCGAGATACTTATGTCTGGTTATCATGCATGGCAGCCTGCCCACTGCTTCTGGTTTTGGGTTTGGCAGACACGACTGTTTTCTGGAACACAAATGCCAGAAGAGCCACTCTGTGCAACTTAGAACTCTTCCCTTGTTGGCCTTACAAGGACACTTCACCTAACAGCTGGTGTTTGGCAATTAGTCTTCCTGCTGGATGTTGGTCCCAAACTCCTGTGTTTTACTACTCTAACAATATATCACTTGCACTCAGCACCCATTTCATCTAAAATAATACACCTAATTGGCACCTTGTCTTCTATCTCTTCACAGTGTCATTCTTATCAGAGGTACAATTGGCAATAGGAGATTGGCTTTTCAACCATGATTGAAGGGAGGTGTGTAACCCTGGCAGTGTCTGACTTGAGTATAAAGGGTTCATTAGAGAAATGCAGTGGTAAAGTCCCATGCTTTTGGGTGTGGACAGTTAAAACAGGGTATGAGGCCAGCCCCCACAGAGGCTTGGACAGACATTAAAGACCAAGTTACTGACCCTGTAATAGAGTAACAATGTATAATTTAAGTGCATAGTCTGATACCTGACATCAGAGCAAGTGGTGGGGCCCTCAGGCAGTGGGATTTCCCCTGTACCCCTGTGGGCTAGTCAAACCCTGTTCCCTGAGATACTTATGTCTGGTTGTCATGCATGGCAGCCTGCCCACTGCTTCTGGTTTTGGGTTTGGCAGACACGACTGTTTTCTGGAACACAAATGCCAGAAGAGCCACTCTGTGCAACTTAGATCTCTTCCCTTGTTGGCCTTACAAGGACACTTCACCTAACAGCTGGTGTTTGGCAATTAGTCTTCCTGCTGGATGTTGGTCCCAAACTCCTGTGTTTTACTACTCTAACAGTATACTTTGCTGGAGTGGATAGCTGAAACTTGATCTTTTTGGAATGAACTTGACCTGCATCTGCTTGTATCTCTAAACTCCTTGCTGGATACCTCGAAAACCTGACTTTAGAATAAACTTGATTTTCTGATTTCTAACTACTAAAGTAACCAGTTACTCTGTGTGCACTGCGACCAAGAAGGATAGATGTACTAAAGGTCCATTTTAACAGATTTTGATCAATTTAAAATAAATGAAAATTGATCAACATTGATATTGTGTTTCTTGGGCCAAATCACACACTATTACTTAAAAAAATAAAATAAAAAAATGTCTGTTAGTAAATATGTGATTTAGCCCCAGAAACACAACATTGATGTTGATAAAAATTGATTAAATCGAGTGAATATAATTTGAAAAGTTACATAGTGTATTTCAGTGACACTTTGGCCTAAAAACATTTTATCACAATATTCTCCATAATGTATCTATGTGTGTGTGTGTGTGTGTGTGTGTACAAATATACATACACAACTATAGTACATGCTTAGTAAAGGTCATAGTTAAAAAAATATTTAACTTCTTTGACTATTTTTTCAGCAAATATAGCTTTAAAAATATTGTAAATTGTTGAAGAGTATACTATATTAATTTGTAATATTTACAACTAATTAAATAAATTAGCACTATGCATGAATTTTTTTAATTCTTGAAACATCTACAAAGGTTTCAACAATTAGTTAATAATTTTAAAAGCATCAATAAATATAAAGGTTTTGGACCAGTATTGTAGAAATAATCTCTAGGAATTTATTCCTCTATAACTAACACTTTACAAGTATTGTCAAGCTACAAGTTCTGTTAATGTCACCAAGACAATGCCAGCAACATACTGGCACAGTATTATGTGGGTGTAATTTGATAACAACTAAAATGCAGCTGGCTCAGGCACTAGCTGACAGCATTCATCTTTAAATCACAGTATACATCAATATATTTCTCTTTCCTTTCAATAGCAAAAATGGGATGAGACTCGACTATGTCTAATGAAGCGTGCTGCATTATGTCATAGTGTCAGTCTAGCCCACTTTTTTGCTGTCAGGTGACATTTTCACTGAGAGCAGCAAACGTGTCTCCTCCCCATTCTTATGTGTTGTGACCTTAACCTCTGCTCTAGACCCCCTGCTGTAAAGCAAACAATAGCGAGCTCTGCCAGATTGTTTGTAAACCCCTAGGTCATGTCATTGTAGTTTATATTCTTATATTTTTTGTTTTCTTTATTTCTTGTCTCACTCCTTCTTCCTTTTTGACCTTTTCTTGTTATTCTCCCATTTTGTTTTGCTCTTCTATTTTTTATATTTATTTTTTTCATGTTCTTTGTTTCCTTCTTTTTGCTTTTTTTTCTGTTTCTGCTTGGCAATGCCTTCTCACTCTCTTTTAGGACAATTTAGGACCTAGTCATGAGGTCACAACTGTAGCTGGTCATGGTCATGCCACTTTTCCCCCAGCAGATGCTGGGGTAGTCTCCTCCCAGCTGGCTCTGACAGTGTTGGATTGCCAGCTTCTAGCTGGTGATGGCCTAGTTGGTCTACTGCAGCATTTGTTGGTCATGGGGTCATTGTGCATCTCCAGTCCCTGCAATAGTAATGTAATGTGGGCTGGAATGCCCAGTAGTAGACTACTATGTCTGGGGGGTATCACTAGACATATCCTGTGCCAGCAGGATTTGGCCATTATGTTACTGCCATGGTTGATCTGCAGCTAGAAGTGTCACAGGTGTCTTACAGCTTTGTGAGGCCTATGACATATGGCAGACTGGAGCATGTCATGGCATCAGACTCTGACTTCCAGTCTAAAATGTTGTCATGGAGACAGGACCCATGTTCAATGCCTATGATTCGTGATATTGGGGTTTAGCACTTTCTCAAGCTGATATAGACTGGGAGTTGTTTGACTTTTTATTTGTTTTTTTCAATGTTCATTGTTGGCAGACCAGCACTTTTCTTGCTATGGCGGTGCCCTGGGGCAACTTAGCTGGGCCAGTTTGGGGGTCTCTTGCACTCTGGATTTGAACCCTAGTATGTTAGGGACCTACCCTAAAGAGGTTACCTGGATATGGTCAGTAGGCCCATAACCTTGGCCATGATTATGCTAAAAATCTCTATTGATTGCAAAATTTTATTGCATTTATATATTATCAATAATATGGAGTTATGCACCTGAGATTTGTCTGTTTTGGATTTCTGGGATTGCTTTCTCCATGGCCTGTTTGATCAGTGGAATGTCACTAAGGTCGTTAGAGTGGTTGCCACTCTCAATATTCACAGGCACCCTATTTGCCATTATTTGTTGATTGAATTGGCACTGTTCAAAGCCTCCTGTTTCATATTGCCTTTGTGATGGCATTTCAAAGATCTTTTCACATTGGTGAGTAAGTAGCACTGTCCCTGCTCCTTCTTCATTGCCATGATCTCAAGCACAATTTGGCTATGTGCATACTTAAGCATTGAAAAGCTGATTAGCTGGGTAAAGGTCGAGGGATGTTTTTGGGTCCTTTTTAAGATGCACATATTTCTAAAGTGACCCAGCATATGTTTACTTGGCCTTTAGTCTGGATATGGGTTTTGCTTGGCTGATCCATGTGGATGGCTCACATCATCAATTGTCAATTTAACTGTGCCTTTCAATGCTTTATCCTTGTACTCAGTCTTCCCCTGGAACAGTATGGCACCCACTTCTTTTAGAATGATACTGCTACCACTGCTGCGTTGGTTGGATTTTTAGCTGTATGAGATGTGCTTGGACACTGGAAATCTGTATTGCTATAAATCCTACATTCATTTCAATAACTATTAATTGCTTAATTTTTTTTTTTTAAATCTGTAATTTTCATTTTGACTTTTAACTAGGCGCTTTTTCCACTCATCACCAACCTTGGGGTATTTTGCCCTTTTTCCCATGCATAAGAAGTCTGCTTGGCTTGTGGCATCCTGTCAGGTTTTCAAGTTTTTACCTGATGGTAAGCTGCACCCCTACTCCCTGCCACACCCTACTAGTTTTTGTGTATTACAGGGTGAAGATTAACCTGCAGGCCCATATGGATGATTGACCACTCACTCATTTGCTTACTGTTTCTTAAGGTACCAATTTGCTTCTGACCCTTCTTTGTATTTTGCAGTAGACTATATCAGATTGCTGAGCTTCCACAGTATGTTGTGGAACTCTTTCATATCAGGTTAGCTACAGTTGGCATTTGTCTTGCTGTTTGTTTTAATACTGCATTTTGGGATAATGACCTCTATAGGAGATGTTGCTTGACCTTTGTTACACATGGTCTGTGACTTGGAAGCTGTATTTTTATGTTACTGGACTATAGGCTAACCTATTTTTCCATCATTCTTAACTCTCTTGATAAAGTCATCAAGGAGGTGGCCCATGGGTGATGGGTGATGACTTATCCATTAATTTGCTTTAGAGATTCCTGCCTATTTAAAAGTGATGGGGTTCACTTGACTGAGGTGGGTCATTTTGTGTTTTTGGAAAGTATTTTTTAATTTTTGGAGGGTTTATGTTGGTTTAGTTGTATGGTGGTGGACTCAGTTCATTACATAGAAACTTGAATTATGGGAAAAATGTCTGCCTTGCTGTGTTTAGAGGTGCACTTCCCTTCAATACACTGGGTAGGATGATTTCACCCCATGGTGGTTAGTAGTGATGATCTGTCAAGCAGATCTTCCATATGTATTGGTACTGGCGTTGAATACATCTTATTTGACATTTAGAAAGGGTAATTGTCCCATTCAAGTCTATGTTGTCACCTACAATGATTGGTCATTGAAGAACAGGCCATTCTTTCTTCTGACACAATACTATTTTTATTTAATACTAAAGTTGACCATTTTTCAGACGCCAGTTCTTGAGACCAACAAAGTGAATACAAAAAAAGAACAATTAATTGAAAAAATTATTGCATGAACTCTACTGTCATGATTGTAGCCTAATCAAGAATTTGATTCAAATATGTTCATGATTAATATTACTCTCAAATATGTAAATACTTGTAATGTCACTATGTAAAACTAAGTAAACCAAGGCTTAATAGAATCTACTATTTATACACTATACACTGTGTTGTGTCACCCAATTTGGGATTGTATATACAGAAATCTCAGAGAGATATTCAGTCATGGTTTATGACCCAGAATATAACTGCAACCATATAGGAGATTCTATTGTTATACTAGCAGTAGTCTCTCCAGTAAATTTTATTTCCTGTAAGAAATCCAGAGTTGTCATAATACACGGTGGCTTCAGTCTCGCCAAACAGGCCACCCCTCCTGGTGCGCCAGGTCTCTTGTGCAACTTTTTCGCATAATTAAAATGATTGGAAGTGACAAAGCTACTGTGCTAGATTACACTAATAAATTTGCTGCATTTGTACATCTGTGTGAATCTGTGTGAATCTGTGTAAGAAAAATACAGCAGACACAGCTATTTCTCATGCCATGTCACATTATGCTTCATCTGTGACTTTGTACTTGTTTAAAACAAATGATTGTGCTGTTAATGTCATAGCTCAGCATCTCTAGTATACATGAAGTGCTGTTCTGCTGCATCTACAATGTGAATAAGACACAAAATTGAAAGAAAAAGTGCATTACACATTTCAGGGTGGCTCAGTTGCACATGGCGTATCGTGCCATAAGGAGTATTGATGCTAGGTGTTTGAGGACACATCTGTACATCAAAACTTTACAAAAGTCCAAGTGGCAATCATAATTGCGACTGTAGTAGTGTACAGCAAATTTTGTGCAGCAACAGTTGAGATTTCAAGTTGTAGAAGGTGGTCTTGTTACTGGAATGAAAAGCAAGGAATATTGTTAGCCTCCAATTGCAACAGGGGAGGATACTACTGCAGTACCAGCTGGCCATCTGGCATTT
Source organism: Taudactylus pleione (assembly GCA_031769625.1). NCBI lineage: Eukaryota > Metazoa > Chordata > Amphibia > Anura > Myobatrachidae > Taudactylus > Taudactylus pleione. Next base: position 7,177,529 of record JAUIMM010000082.1, read on the forward strand.
TTCCAATCATGCTGCATACTAAATTGGAGCACAGCAAGACAACCTATAGGACTGTACAGGAAGAAGGTAATTTAACTTGTTAGACATTATTATACTATTATACCTTCAAATTACGTGACACTAAGAACTTTAAACCCTGTACTGGGACTTGGCCAATGACTAAATAGATTTGTACTACAGTTAGAGTCCTTGATGGACATCTTATAGTTAACATCACTAACCAAGTTATTTTTAATATCAAGTCTGTACCTTTACTGAGTGGTCAATGAATGTGAGATTTATATGTCTTAGATATTTACTGTTTCCATTTCCATCTCAACACTCCAGTAACACATTAATCCTTCACCTCTGCAGTAATGCATCCTCTCCTTCACTGCTATAGTAAGACATTATCCTTGCCAAAGTCTGTACTAGTAAAATATTTTCCTCCATCCTCCATGTTGTAACACATTTGAGATTCCTCTCCCCAGGTGCAAATGCAGGGTTCTAGAGGTGGGTTTCCAAATGCTTTATTTTAAAGCAAGTGTTGACAGTCCATGAAGAGGGCATAATTAGCACTTAACCAGCATTAATATGCATAATAGAAAGTGTATTAAAAGTCATAATTCCAGCATATACAGGATGATCAATCACAGTAAGCCATTAGATGCAGCAGTAAGGCCATACTGCCTGAGCTGAATGTCTTTATTTCAGATGTGTACTCAATTACAGATCATTTGAGCAAGTTTGGGAGTCTGGGGGAGCAGCAAAAGAACCTTGCACTGCCCAGGACATATATGTACAAATTGGCCTCCTTATGTACTGGATAGTGCATTATATTATACAGTATTAATAATTGACCCTATAGATGGTCTATATCAGTGAACCTTAACATTGCATGTTTTCATTACTGGCTCACACCTTCTAAAAGATCTAGAGGTGGTGCTAATTATTTCATTTGTGACACTGAGGGGATCTTAAAAATATGCAACTTTAGTAATATATGCTACTTCTATTGTGGCCATCATGGTGTGGGCTGAGGAAGGGGGTGTCAAGGCAAATAGAACACGCCCCCTGCGTTTCCCTTCCTCCCTCACCTGTGTTGAAATACAATCCCTCCCTCATACCTGTAGTAATACATTACGCTCCTTCACACCTGTAGTAACTTATTCCCCTCCCTCACCTCTCTAGTATCACATTACCCCTGCTCACCCCTGTAGTAACTTATTCCTTTCCACCAAACCCAAAGTAACACATTCACCTCCCTCACCTCCTTAGTAATACATTACCACCACTCACCCCTGTAACACATTTCCCTCCCTTGCCCATGTTGTAACACATTCCCTTCCTTCACCCCATAGTAACACGTATGACATTCCCTTCCCATGACAGCAAAGTAATACATTCCTCTCCCATACTGTACCTGTATAGTAACACTTTCCCTTCCCTCACTATACAAATTAATAAGCCACACAAATTGCCAATGATGTTTGGCAGCACTAGGGATGATAGTTGGTATTTGAATATTGAACTGTGCTGTAGACACAATGAGATATTCAATCAGATTAGCCCTTTTCAGCCACTTAAGAGTCAAATTTTAGCTTAATGGGCACCTAAATCATGGAAGGAATGTACTTCCACAATTTTCATGTTTGTAGGTCAGGGTTTTGGGCTGGGCATTGATGAGACAGTGAGTCAGCAAGTCAGTCAGTCATTCAGGATTTTTGATTTTATATATAGGTATACAGTATATATAATACAACATGATGGATACATAGGGTGTATCTCCAGAGGAGTGTGTCATACTTACATTTAAATGACTTTACTGTTCATAACTTAGACTGAGTACACACTACAAGATAAACTGGACAATTTGTCATTTTGAGGCATATGGGAACATCAAACCATACATGTTGTGCAGTGTGAATGCCTGATTCCTTGCTCCAGTGGGTCACATGCGATATCTTGTGATTAGAATGCTGCATAGCCAATCATTCAATATCACATGTGGGGCTGTGATGTTCAATGAATGATTGAATGAGTGATCACTATGTTGTTCATTAAATATTTTTGTGTGTATAAGCAATCTCTCATGGTCCTGGGTGAAGGTATATTGCCCCAACCATCGGCAAGATTGCCAGGTAATCTAGTGTGTACCAGCCTTACACTGCTTCTTCAGTTATAGGGGCCCACAGGTTATGTTTAGCCCTTTCTTTGCAGAGGGATTTCTCACTCATGTGCTAAGCCAATTTTTAAACTTACATTTAAAGTATGTATATGCTCCTCATTCCCCAGCATCAATATAGGAAAAAAAATGATGCAGTAACAACACAAATATTGCATTGTCTTTTATTTCGAAGACCTTGCATTTTTGGTCCTACCAAAACATTGACTATAACGTAATTAAATGGCCAAAATATTTTTTTTTCAAAGTGAACCAAATGCCTTTGTTCACTGTGTGAACTAAAGGCATGTATGTGTGAGAATAAATATATATATATATATATATATATATATATATATTAGGGATGAGCAGATTTCAGAAATCCGAACCCCCCCGGGGCCCCCCCGATCCGAGTCGTATCCGAGTCAGGCTTTTCCTACCTGACTTGGAACTGAAATTGAGGCAAAATATCATAATCCCGCCTTCCGGATCTCGCGGGTTTTGGATTCTATAAAAGGTCCCCGCGTCAGCGCCATTTCTCACTCTGGCTGTGGACAGTGAAGAGGGAGGGTGGGAGCTAGGGCTGGCTAGGCTGTTTGTGCTGCTGTTGTCCACAGTAGCTGTGACCACTCAGTCCATAGGGGCTGACTGGGCTGTGTTGTGCTGTTGTTGTCCATAGGGGCTGGCTGGGCTGTGTTGTGCTGCTGTCATAGGGGCTCACTGGGCTGTGTTGTGCAGTCAGTTGTCCATAGGGGCTGTATCCACTACAAAGTATATAGGGGCTGGCTGGACTGTGTTGTACAGTGTCCCATAAAGGCTGTAGTCCTAGAGGGGTGCTGTAGTGTTGTCCAGGTGGTGATCTGTGCATCAGGGGTGCTCCCCCAAAGTGCACTCCAAAAAAAAAAAATATTATTTCTGTGTTTGTGAATTGTGTGCGCAGTAGCCGCACGTGCATCAACAAACTAACGCCAAGCGTGTGCCTGTGTCATAAGTAAAGGGCCGGATGGCTTGTCCGTTAAAGGGTGGTGTAACCCCCAAAGTGCACTCCAAACAAAATGAAAAAATATTTTCTGTGTTTGTAAATTGTGTGCACTGTGGCTGCACGTGCATCAACAAAGGAGCAGCGCCAAGCGTGCGCCTTTGTCCCATAAGTCTATGAAAGGGTGGTGTAACCCTCAATGTGCACTCCACAAAAATAAACATTTTTTTTTTCAGTTTGTGTGTGAAATGTATGCGCAGTAGCCGCACGTGCATCAATACAGCAGCAGCGCCAAGCGTGCGCCTGTGTCATAAGTCAAGGGCCGGTTTGGACATCTGGTCCGGACTCAATTTCTGACATGTCTACTTTCACTGCATATGATACTGTCACCACTGACAGAATGGTGGAGGAATTATTTTCTGAGTTTGTGAATTATGTGCACTGTGGCTGCACATGCATCAACAAAGGAGCAGCGTCAAGCGTGCGCCTGTGTCATTAGTAAAGGGCCGGATGGCTTGTCCGTTAAAGGGTGGTGTAACCCCCAAAGTGCACTCCAAACAAAATAAAAAATTATTTTCTGTGTTTGTAAATTGTGTGCACTGTGGCTGCACGTGCATCAACAAAGGAGCAGCGTCAAGCGTGCGCCTGTGTCATAAGTAAAGGGCCGGATGGCTTGTCCGTTAAAGGGTGCTGTAACCCCCATAGTGCACTCCAAAAAAATAAAAAATTATTCATTTTTTTTCTGTCTTTGTGAATTGTGTGGGCTTTAGCCACAACTGCATCCTCAAAGCAACAGCAACAAGCGTGCGTCTGTCTGTTAAAGGGTGGTGTAACCCCCAAAGTGCACTCCAACCAAAATAAAATAATCTTATTTTTTTCTGTGTTTGTGAATTGTGTGGGCTGTAGCCGCACCTGCATCCTCAAAGCAGCAGTGACAAGCGTGCGTCTGTCTGTTAAAGGGTGGTGTAACCCTCAAAGTGCGCTCCACAAAAAATAAAAAATTCTTCTTTTTTTTCTGTCTTTGTGAATTGAGGAATCGATAGATGAGGAGGATGAGGACGATATCTTGCTTCCATAAAGCCATTTTGTGCAGGGACAGATTAATTGCCAGCTTGTTTTGTGGGGGCCCAAACGAACCAATCATTTCAGCCACAGTCGTGTGGCAGACCCTGGCGCTGAAATGATTGGTTTGTTAAAGTGTGCATGTCCTGTTTATACAACATAAGGGTGGGTGGGAAGGCCCAAGGACAATTCCATATTGCACCTCTTTTTATTCGTTGTATTATGTACTGTTTGGGGCCTAGTTTTTCAAACTGCCATCCTGTCTGCCACTGCAGTGTCACTCCTAGATGGGCCACGTGTTTGTGCTGCCCACTCGTGACGCTTAGCATAGTTATCCAGCTACCTCGGTGCAACCTTTTGGACATAAAAACACTATTGTGAGGTGTGAGGTGTTCAGAATAGACTGGAAATGAGTGGAAATTAAGATTATTGAGGTTAATAATAGCATATGAGCAGAAAAACCAACACGTTCTGTGATTTTAGCTGTTTTTATGCTTTTTTAAAAAAAAATACAGATCCAAAACACAAAACCCAGAACCCAAAACACGAAAAGTGGCCGGTGCACACTACCCCTAATATATATAAATATATATATATATATATATATATATATATTAGGGGTGTGCACCGGCCACTTTTCGTGTTTTGTGTTTTGGTTTTGGATCTGGATCTTTCTTCGTGTTTTGGATCTGGATTGGTTTTGCCAAAACCACCCTTGCGTGTTTTGGGTTCTGGGTTTTGTGTTTTGGATCTGTATTTTTTTGAAAAAAAGCATAAAAACAGCTAAAATCACATAATTTGTAGGTTTTTCTGCTCCTATGCTATTATTAACCTCAATAACCTTAATTTCCACTCATTTCCAGTCTATTCTGAATACCTCACACCTCACAATAGTGTTTTTATGTCCAAAAGGTTGCACCGAGGTAGCTGGATGACTATGCTAAGCGACACAAGTGGGCGGCACAAACACGTGACCCATCTAGGCGAGAAACTGCAGTGGCAGACAGGATGGCATTGAAAAACTAGGCCCCAAACTGTACATAATGCAAAGAAAAAAAAGAGGTGCAAGATGGAATTGTCCTTGGGCCCTCCCACCCACCCTTATGTTGTATAAACAGGACATGCACACTTTAACAAACCAATCATTTCAGCACCAGGGTCTGCCACACAACTGTGGCTGAAATGATTGGTTCGTTTGGGCCCCCACAAAACAAGCTGGCAATTTATCTGTCCCTGCACAAACTGGCTCTACGGAGGCAAGATGTCATCCTCATCCTCCTCATCCACCGATTCCTCACCCTCTTCAGTGTGTACATCCTCATCCTCACAGAGTATTAATTCATCCCTGCTGGAACCACAGGTCCCTCTGTACGTTCTGGAGGCTGGTCTCCCTGGAAGAGTTGATAATTCATTTTATGAACATCATCTTCTCCACATTTTGTGGAAGCAACCTCCTACGCCTTTCACTGACAAGGTTCCCGGCTGCACTAAACACTCTTTCGGAGTACACACTGGAGGGGGGGCAACTCAGGTAAAATAGAGCCAGTTTGTACAGGGACCTCCAAATTGCTTCTTTTTCCTGCCAGTACAGGTACGGACTGTCTGACATGCCTACTTGGATGCTGTCACCGATGTAATCCTTTAACAGACAGACGCACGCTTGTCGCTGCTGCTTTGAGGATTCAAGTGCGGCTACAGCCCATACAATTCACAAAGACAGAAAAAAAAAAAGAATATTTTTATTGTTTGTGGAGCACACTTTGAGGGTTACAGCACCCTTTAACAGACAGACGCACGCTTGTCGCTGCTGCTTTGAGGATGCAAGTGCGGCTACAGCCCACACAATTCACAAAGACAGAAAAAAGAAGAAGAATATTTTAATTGTTTGTGTAGAACACTTTGAGGTGTCACCACCCTTTAACAGACAGACGCACGCTTGTCGCTGCTGCTTTAAGGATGCAGGTGCGGCTACAGCCCACACATTTCACAAAGACCGAAAAAAAAAGAACAATATTTTAATTGTTTGTGTAGAACACTTTGAGGTGTCACCACCCTTTAACAGACAGACGCACGCTTGTTGCTGCTGCTTTAAGGATGCAGGTGCGGCTACAGCCCACACAATTCACATAGACAGAAAAAAGAAGAAGAATATTTTTATTGTTTGTGTAGCACACTTTGAGGGTGTCACCACCCTTTAACAGACAGACGCACACTTGTCGCTGCTGCTTTAAGGATGCAGGTGCGGCTACAGCCCACACAATTCACATAGACAGAAAAAAGAAGAAGAATATTTTTATTGTTTGTGTAGCACACTTTGAGGGTGTCACCACCCTTTAACAGACAGACGCACGCTTGTCGCTGCTGCTTTAAGGATGCAGGTGCGGCTACAGCCCACACATTTCACAAAGACCAAAAAAAAAAGAACAATATTTTAATTGTTTGTGTAGCACACTTTGAGGGTGTCACCACCCTTTAACAGACAGACGCACGCTTGTCGCTGCTGCTTTGAGGATGCAAGTGTGGCTACATCGCACACAAGTCACAAACACATTAAAAAAATAGTTTTTTATTTTTTGGAACACTTTGAGAGTTACACCACCCTTTAACAGACAGACGCACGCTTGTCGCTGCTGCTTTAAGGATGCAGGTGCGGCTACAGCCCACACATTTCACAAAGACCGAAAAAAAAGAACAATATTTTAATTGTTTGTGTAGAACACTTTGAGGGTGTCACCACCCTTTAACAGACAGATGCACGCTTGTCGCTGCTGCTTTAAGGATGCAGGTGCGGCTACAGCCCACACAATTCACATAGACAGAAAAAAGAAGAAGAATATTTTTATTGTTTGTGTAGCACACTTTGAGGGTGTCACCACCCTTTAACTGACAGAGGCACGCTTGTCGCTGCTGCTTTAAGGATGCAGGTGCGGCTACAGCCCACACAATTCACAAAGACAGAAAAAAAAAGAACAATATTTTAATTGTTTGTGTAGCACACTTTGAGGGTGTCACCACCCTTTAACAGACAGACGCACGCTTGTCGCTGCTGCTTTGAGGATGCAGGTGGAATCTAGACGGGATTTGGAACCGAGGACACACTACCTCCATCAATTGTCTAAATCCCACTGCACTAATGTCGGATACCGGACGCACGTCTAACACCAACATAGCAGTCAAGGCCTCAGTTATATGTTTTGCTTCAGGATGACTGCTGTCGTACTTCATCCTCATCGCTAGGGACTGCTGGAGGGTCAATTGTTTAGTAAAAGTAGTGATGTTCCTACTTCCTCTCTGGGATGATGAACAACTCCCAGCAGCAGCAGCAACAGCACTAGGAGGAAGTGGTTCTTGATCTTTCCCTATTTTATTTTTATCGGAGAAAGTTTGGTCCTCCATTTATGTTATATTGATATATATATATACGTGCGGCTAAAGCGCACATAAACACAGAAAATATTTTTTTATTTTTGCTGGAGAGTAGTGCACTTTGTGGGTTACACCACCCTTTAAGAAATGAGCCAGCCGGCTCTTTACTTATGGGACACAGGCGCACGCTTGGCGCTGCTCCTTTGTTGATGCACGTGCAGCCACAGTGCACACAATTCACAAACACAGAAAATATATATTTTTTTGGTTTGGACTGGAGTGTACTTTCGGGGGTTACAGCACCCTTAACGGTCAAGCCAGCCGGCCCTTTACTTATGACACAGGCGCACGCTTGGCACTACTTTGTTGATGCACGTGCGGCTACTGCGCACACAATTCACAAACACAGAAAATAATTTTTTTTTTGGTTTGGACTGGAGTGTACTCTCGGGGGTTACAGCACCCTTAACGGTCAAGCCAGCTGGCCCTTTACTTATGACACAGGCGCACGCTTGGCACTACTTTGTTGATGCACGTGCGGCTACTGCGCACACAATTCACAAACACAGAAAATAATTTTTTTTTGGTTTGGACTGGAGTGTACTTTGGGGGTTACAGCACCCTTTAACGGTCAAGCCAGCCGGCCCTTTACTTATGACACAGGCGCACGCTTGGCACTACTTTGTTGATGCACGTGCGGCTACTGCGCACACAATTCACAAACACAGAAAATAATTTTTTTTTGGTTTGGACTGGAGTGTACTTTCGGGGGTTACAGCACCCTTTAACGGTCAAGCCAGCCGGCCCTTTACTTATGACACAGGCGCACGCTTGGCACTACTTTGTTGATGCACGTGCGGCTACTGCGCACACAATTCACAAACACAGAAAATAATTTTTTTTTTGGTTTGGACTGGAGTGTACTTTTGGGGGTTACAGCACCCTTAATGGTCAAGCCAGCCGGCCCTTTACTTATGACACAGGCGCATGCTTGGCACTACTTTGTTGATGCACGTGCGGCTACTGCGCACACAATTCACAAACACAGAAAATAATTTTTTTTTTGGTTTGGACTGGAGTGTACTTTCGGGGGTTACAGCACCCTTAACGGTCAAGCCAGCCGGCCCTTTACTTATGACACAGGCGCACGCTTGGCACTACTTTGTTGATGCACGTGCGGCTACTGCGCACACAATTCACAAACACAGAAAATAATTTTTTTTTTGGTTTGGACTGGAGTGTACTTTCGGGGGTTACAGCACCCTTAACGGTCAAGCCAGCCGGCCCTTTACTTATGACACAGGTGCACGCTTGGCACTACTTTGTTGATGCACGTGCGGCTATTGCGCACACAATTCACAAACACAGAAAATATATTATTTTTTTAGCACTTGGGGGGAGCACCCCTGATGGACAGAGCACCCCCTGGACAACACTACAGCACTCCTTTAGGACTGGGACACTGCACAGGACTTTGGAGTGGACACAGCCCCTATGGAGAACTGACTGCACAACACAGTCCAGCCAGCCCCTATGGACTTTGAAGTAGTGGACACAGCCCCTATTAACAACAGCAGCACAGCACAACACAGCCAGCCCCTATGGACTTTGAAGTAGTGGACAACAGCAGCACTACACTACACTACACTATACAGCCCTAACTCCCACCCTCCCTCTTCACTGTCCACAGCCGAGTGAGAAAATGGCGCCGACGCGGGTACCTTATATAGGATCCAAAACCCGCGAGACTCGGAAGGCGGGATGATGACGTTTTGCCTCGATTTCAGATCCGAGTCAGGCGGGAAAAGTCGAGCCTGACTCGGATCAGACTCAGATCGGGGGGGCTCGGGGGGTTCGGATTTCAGAAATCCGAACCCGCTCACCCCTAATATATATATATATATATATATATATATGGGCATAGTTGTCTCCTGCATCTATAAAAACTGAATTCTCCATATATAAAATTCCAAAGGGGGGGACATTCAAGGGGGTACACCTCAAAAGTTATTAAAGGTACAGATCTGAAATTTGGCAAGGCCAGGTAGAACTGTCATTGGGTGCTGCATGCCAAATTTCAGGGCAAAACCATCAAAAATGAGGATTTGGGAGTAATCTAAATCTCCAACTGTCACTTTTTTCTGACATTCTCAATTAGGACCACTTTTCTGCTGTTCTCTATTGGGGATTTTTGGGAAGACATAACTCAGGGTAGGGGTGGAATTTAGACTTGAGGTTTATTTTATTAGGTAGCTATTGTGCCAGGGGTTCAGGTAAATTAGAAATTGACAGTTTTTAAACTATTAGCCCACATATGTCCCATTGTACAGATAGGCAGTTTCAACTTGTTGCGCAGCCTCAGTAGGTAGCAGGTCACGCTATCACTCAGAAGTCTATCATGTGGCTACACAGCAGCAGTGTCCTCCCAGGCAGCTCTCCCGCCAAGCAGCTTTACCCCGTGCCCCGCCTCCTGTGGTCACCACTCTCCGCAATCCTCAGTTGAAACAGATGCTCTTGGGGGTTGGTTCGTGATTACCTGAAGGTAATTTCTCCAAAAACATGGTATGATGGATGCGGGACATAAAAGAATGTGGTGACAGCAGCTGTAATGCGTATCCTCTTCTATCAGCAGCAGAGACGGCCACTACACACACTAGGCACCATGTTCAGGGGGAACATGGCGCCCGGCATGTGTAATGGCTGGCCCTGGTGCTATGTTCAGGGGGAACATGGCACACGGAGTGTGTAATGGCCGGCCCTGCAAGTTGAAGCTTTCATGTCTGTGGTGGGTGTCTCATTCAGTGTCAAATTCAGTGGGGGATTCTTTTTTACATATAGCGAGTGGCCAAAAAGATGGTCGCGATGGTCAAGACCATCGTGACCATCGGGCTTGTGACGAGACCCTTGTGGTAGGGTCTCGTTGCCGCAAGCCCTGGAGTGCATTCAGCTCTATCAGAGCTGAGAGCACTCCCACTAAAATCTCTTGTGATGTCAGTGGGGCCAGCTCCAGAGGGTAGGCATTCCCATGGGAATGCCTCCGTCTGGCCAGCCATGCCCCCGGCACGCCCACAAAAGGGGTCGTGCTGTCACTCACCATCGACAGCATGCCCCCTTTGTAGCAAGATCCGGAGCGATGGCTATCCGGGTCTCGCACATGGAGCTGGCTCCCTCGTGCGCATGTGCACTGGGCTAACATTGACCCGCTTGCGAGCGCTCAGCGCTCATGAGCGGGTCTGAATCAGGCCCAGTGTTCAACAGTGCCTGTCAATTTTCTGTTTTAAATCAATTTTACTTGCACTGCTTCTGGTATCTTGCCCCTGTGCAGATATATTTCTTTGTCCACCGGCATCTCCTCTGCCTCAGACTTTCTCTGTTTCTGATCATCCCACTACTCCTCCTTCCCATATCCTCCCTAGCCAACTCACACAGACTCAGGCCCTCATTCAGATGCGGTCGCAAGAAGCGATTGCTCTCTCTGAATGAGGTTGGCCGCTTCTTTTTTTTTTAGTGCAGCCTCCTGGTCGCTAGCTAAGCTGCGGGTTACCACCCACAGCTTAGCGACCAACCAGGTTGATGGTCACGATGGTCAAGACCATCGCGACCATCGGGGCTTGCAACGAGACCCTAAGATTGGGTCTCTACAAATGCAAGCCCCAGGGAGCTTCCTGCTCTGATCTTCCTGCTGATGTCAGTGGGGCCGCCCCCAAATGGCAAGCGTTCCACCGGGAACACCTCCGTTTGGCCGCCACCCCCCCTGCCCACCTCCCAAACGGGGCGAGCTGTCAATCACCATCGACAGCTTGCCCCCTTTGGTGTGAGACCCATAGCAATGGAGCCCCCGTCGCTACCCGGCTGCGATGTGCGCATGCCCAGAGGGGCAAACATCGACCAGGTTGCGAGCACACAGCGATTGCGACCAGGTCTAAATAAGGCCCTCAGTCCCCACTACTGCCTGCCAATATTCACCTCTGTCCACAAGTAAGGCCGACGCAGTAGACACTTCTGTGTATCCTGTATGGCTCGTTGCCCGCAGACAGAGGGCCTGATTCAGAGCCAGACACTATTTGCGCTCGCTCGGTCAGAAAAAGGGGCCGGCTATTTAAATTGAGTGCTCGCTCTTTGCGGTCTGTTGACGCCTCTATGTCTGAGCGAGTGAACGAAACATGCGCTCGCTATTTTGTAAAGACGCCCCCTGGCCGCTCGCATCATACGTCATCTCCGCTATTTATTTGATTAATCGAGTACATCGAAAGGCATCTGAACTGCTCGCAGTACTTGTGGTAGGTTTATCCTACCGCAATCATGCGAACAGTTCAGGCTAAGAGACAACCAAGTGACGTGGTCGATGACGCTGCTTTGTTAATTATGCACACCCTTAAAATGCCCATTTTGACCATTTGGCACGCCTGCGTTCGGATCACCACTCCACGTTTTCAAGCACCTTCCCCTGTTACCACCCACAAACGCCTCATCCTGTTACTCAAATTAGCAGGCACTCGCTATTTTGCGAGCGCTCAATTTCCTACTGCAATGACTGGTTGGCGCATGCGCATTACAATGCAAGCGCAGTTGAGCGAACATCGATTGGAGCGAACGAGCGGCTGCTTACGAGCGGCTCTGAATCAGGCCCAGAGTGCCAGTGCACTGTGAAAAGTGCTGCAGTGGGACTGATGAGCGAGATAGCAGCGCCGCATGTGTGAGCTCCGGATGAGTGTTCTGTCTGTATGTCTCCATGGGAGGACACACTCACCTAGGGGGTCAGGGCCCAGGGCCCAGGGACAGCACAAGGTGGCTGAGGGGGCCATCTGCATACACTCGTGGTAGAGGCCTGGAGTGGGTGCCCTCTGGTACCTCTCAAATGCCCAGATACATGGGGTTAGGCATGAGGCAGAGTGACTGACTCCTGTGCCTCCCTTGCATCAACCTATCAGCACAGGCTCCTCACAATTAGGACCACTTTTCTGCAGTAGTCTACGGGGAATTTTTGGAAAGGCATAACTCAGGGTACAGGATGGTTTTAGACTTGGGGTTTGTTTTATTAGGTATTTATTTTTCCAGGGTAAGGCCTTTTGGAATTCAGGTAATTGAGAAAGTTACAGTTTTTAAAAACTATCACCTCACAATTGAGCCATTATAGAGATAGGAAGCTTCAATTCGTTGAGCAGCCTCAGTTGGTTCCTCCAGCGGGATCAGTATGATTTACTGCTGGCCGCATGGCCAGTGGTTCAAATCCTGACAGCGGAAGCCCGGCAGTGAAGATCCTGATGGGTGAATATTTTTTCTATTTACTAACCTAACCTCCCCCACCTAACCCTAACCCTCCCTTAGGGGTGCCTTACCCTAACCTCCCCCCCAAGTGCCTAACCCTAACCCCCCTGTAAGTGCCTAAACCTAATCCCCCCTTCCCTGCAGCCTAACCCTAAGTCTCCTGGGGGGTGCCTAAGCTTAACCTCCTCCTGGGGGTGCCTAACCCAACCCCCCCTTCCCCTAGCCTAACCCTAAATCCCCCGGGAGCCCCTAACCTAACCCTCAGCCCCGTGGTTGTCCACTCCCGGGTTGCCTTCGATCGGTAAGCTGGGTGTCGGGCTCCTGGTGTAGGTCTGATGACAAGCATCAGGATTTTGATGCTGGTAATTAGACACTTGCTGGGATTAGACAGTCAGGATGCTGATGGTCGGCATACCGACAGCATCCTGACTGCATCCTCCTTCAGCAGGGGGTATACTAAGATGGATGCCTTTTCCCCTCACATCCAGTTTGTAATCAGGTTAGTGAAGACACACTCGGGGCCAGACGGTTCTATATATATAGACGCCGGGGTACACGTCTGAGGCGAGGAGGCCATGACATGCAATGTAAAAATGTGCAGCACCGCGCTGTTCTGTGACTCAGGGACAGCCTCGGCTGATTTGATTGGATGCAATGGGCCCGGGGCTGGCTGAATGCAGTGGGCATGATTACCGGAGGAGACTGTATCTGCTAGCCACGGCAGCCATCGGCAGGCTCCTCACCCTCCGGACTCCTCACTGCTAACCACCGAGGACTTATGTTAAAATCAGCAAATCTTTGGGGCTACAGAGCTTGCGTTGCACACAATGGAAATAGTGTGACAGTGTGCAGCCTTTCACACGACACTGCAGACACAGCACCTGCTTCAGTTGTGTACATGTGTGGTCATGCCCCTGCCTCTACATGTGACATCCGTCTCTCCTCCTTGTCTCTATTTGCTTCATGCACTGCAGCATGGCCATGCACACTGCCTGGCTGGACAGCAGAAGATTGATGGAGTTTCCTGGACTGCGCTTGAAATGGCCAGTGGAAATAGAAGAGAAGGAAAGTCCAAGTTTGTCTGCACTGACTCCTATTTCCTAGTCAACCCCTTCTTCTCCCCCATTTTTGGTTGTCTTTATGTCTCTATGACACCTCCTTTCCCTACCCTGTGTCTGTCTTTATTATCCCTTGTGTCTCTTTCTTCTCTGTTAATTTTTTGTTGGCCTTTGCCTCCCTCCCCCTTGTGTGTTTATCCCTGTTCATATCGACATCTTCAACAATATATGTATACTGTACCAATATTCAGTGGTGGAATTAGGGTGGGGTGGCACCAAGGCACATGCCCCCGTCAATTAGAAGCTTTTATTTTTATTTGTAGTGCACTAGTATGGTGGTACTGTCAGGTACGGCATACCATTAAGTACTTAGCAGCCGGTATCTACCTGCAGGACTGCAATGCTGGGAGTGCTATGCTGACCTCATGATTTTACATCATGTTCCCTGCCACAGCAAAAAGAAAGTGAATTTGTTAGCCGCGTGGGAGAGGACCATGCAAATGGTAAGAAAGGGGATGGGGACAGAAGCCCTGATTCAGAGCCGCTCATAAGCGGCCGCTCGTTTGCTCCGAGCGATGTTCACATGTCTGCGCATGCGTATGGGTTGTAATGCGCATGCGCCAACCAGTCATTGGGGTCGGAAATCAAGCACTTGCAAAATAGCGAGTGCCTGCTAATTTGAGTGACAGGATGAGGCGTTTGTGGGTGGTAACAGGGGAAGGTGCTTGAAAACGGGGAGTGGTGATCCGAACTCAGGCGTGCCAAACGGTCAAAACGGGTGTTTTAGGGGTGTGCATAATTAACAAAGCAGCGTCATCGACCACGTCACTTGGTTGTTTCTTAGATGAACTGTTCGCATGATTGCGGTAGGATAAACCTAACACAAGCACTGCGAGCAGTTCAGATGCCTTTCGATGTACTCGATTAATCAAATAAATAGCGGAGATGACGTTTGATGCGAGCGGCCAGGGGGCGTCTTTACAAAACAGCGAGCGCATGTTTCGTTCGCTCGCTCAGACATAGAGGCGTCAACAGACCGCAAAGAGCGAGCGCTCAATTTAAATAGCCAGCCCCTTTTTCTGAACGAGCAGGCGCAAGTAGCATCCAGCTCTGAATCAGGCCCAGAGTCTGTTCAGATAAGGGGTCACAAAAAGTTTGGAAAGACAAGGAAGCAGAAGAAGGCTAGAAACACAAGGGGCAGAAGGAGGCTTTGAAAGACAAGGGGACAGAAGTAGGCTGGAAAGACAAGGAGGCAGAAGAGTAGGCTATATTTCCCCTTAATCCTAATCACCCAGCTGTGACTGGCAGTGAGGGCAGAAGTGCGGTTTCATGCCCATAAAGGCCACCAATAGAATAAATTTGTCTGCTCGCCATGCTTTGGGCACTATGGCTTGCTTTGCTCTCCACAGGTTTATATTCCCCTCTATGACCACGTGGATAGTAGGGAATGATGTTAAACAGTAAATGATTACATTTGTGTCTGCTCGGTGAAGGGCATCTAGTTGCTACTGAGGTAGAACACTGGAAAGATAAGGGGCAGAAGGAGGATGGAAAGACAAGGGGGCAGAATGAGGCTGGAAAGTAAAGGTAAGGGGGCAGAAGGAAGCTGGAAAGGCAAGGGGGCAGCAGGAGGCTGGAAAGACAAGGGGGCAGGAGGCTGAAAAAACAAGGCAGTAGAAGGCTGGAAGCTCAAGTGACATGGGGCACGAGGTGACACAGGGATCAGGAGGCTAGAATGACATGGAGTAGTAGGCTTGAATGACAGTGAACTGGAGGTGAAACAGATCTGGAGGCAACCCAGGGCAGGGGTCAGGAAAGATGCAGGAGGCTAGATGGGGCGGGAGGCTGGAGATGACACAGGGAACTGGAGGCGATAGGGATAGATGGGACACAGGCAGAAGGCTAGAGTGATACAGGGGCTGGAGGAGACACAGGTGGCGAGTCTGGTTGAACCTCTGTTGTATGATAATAACATTAGTTATATTCCTACACAAACAGGCATTTTCCAGACAATGCAATTTTCCTACATGAATAGTGGAATACTGACTGTTAACACCGTCTGCCCAGGGAGGATCAATTTCTTCAGAAGTTCCATAACGCAGAGAAACCTTCGTATTTCTATTCCGCATTCACACACTGTGCCTGTGTCAAATATATTAGAATTGCACACAGTACACGAGCAAGGTTTTTGGAATTGCAGAGAGAGAGTCCAATGAGCTACAAAACAAAAGATGTGGGAAAGCAATTCCACAGATAACATCCTTTTGTGTTGCAGCTCATTGCTGTCTTCTTGCTCTACAATTCCAAAACCCCAGCACATGTACTGTGTGCAATTTTATTTGGTACAGATACTACTATCCAAATAGTCAAGTTACAGTGGTTTCCCCCCTCCCATCCCTTTCTCATTGCTCTCTTATCCCCCTGCCCAATGCCCCTGCCATCTCACTGACTTCCCCATCCCAGTGTCTACACCCTTCCCTATCTAAGCCCACTGCCTCCATCTAATTGCCCCTCAGCAAGAACCCCCCTGGCCAGTCCAATCACAGTGTCCCTCCATCATTCAGCCCAGGGTTCCCCTTCTCCAGTGTAGTGTTCTCCCTCCCATTACCATCTGACTGCCCTATTTCCATCCAGCTCAGTTGCCCCCTATATATCACCTGCTGCCTCTCCCCATTATTCCCTACCTGTTACCCATTGTCTCTTCCTGTCACCCTCGCTCTGGCATCACCCTTAGCCTCTCCCTGTAACCCTCTGCCTCTCTCCTGCATCACTATCTCCGCATCACCCTCTCTCTCCCTGTGACCCTCTGCCTCTTCCAATCACCCTCTCCTTGTTACTTTGTGCCTCTCCCTGAAACCATATCCATAACGTCACCCACTGCCTCTCCCTCTCACCCTGTCCTTGGCGTAACCCAATGCCTGTCACCCTCACTCTGGCATAACCCACTGCTTCTGTCACCCACTGCCTTTCACCCCATCTCTGGCATCACTCACTGCCTCTCCCTGTCTCCCTATCCCTGGCATCACCCACTGTCTCTCCCAGTCACCCTCGCTCAGGCATCACCCAATGGCTTTCGCTATCACCTCTCCCAATCACCCTCTGCCTCTCCCCTGCATCACTATCTCCCCATCACCCTCTCTTTCAGGTCACTCACTCTCTGCCTTTTACAATGCATCATCCTCTCCCTGTCACCCACTGCCTCTCCCTGTCAGCCTCTCCATGTCACCCTCTGCCTCTCCCCTGCGTCATTGTCACCTTCTGACTCCCTCGTCACTCATTCCCTAGCATCACCCACTGCCTCTCCATGACACTCTATCCCTGGAGTCATCCACTGCATCTCCCTGTTACCCTCACTCTGGCATGACACACTCACTCTGGTTCTCACCATCTCCCCATTACCATCTGCTTCTCCCCTGTTTCACTATCTCCCCATTACCCTCTCTCTCTTGTCACTCTCTGCGCTCTACAAGGCATCACCCTCTCCTCATTACCCTCTAATTTTCCCTATCACCCACTGCCTCTTCCTGTCACCGTCTCCTGTGCAACACTATCTCCCCATCACTTTCTCTCTCCGTCGCCCGCTGCCCTCTACAAGGCATAACCCTCTCCCCATCACACTCTGGCCCTGATTCAGAGCCGGACGCTCTGACAGAGCGCTCGCTCTGAATCAGGGCCAGGCTATTTTATTTTTAGAACGGTCTCCTGGCCACTCGCATAGCTGTGGGTGACCACCCACAGCTATAGCGAGTGGCCAGGAAGATGGTCGCGATTGTCAAGACCATCGCGACCATCGGGCTTCCGATGAGACCCTTGTGGTAGGGTCTCGTTGCCGCAAGCCCCAGAGAGATTTTGGCTCTAACAGAGCTGAAATCTCTACCACTGACATCACTCGTGATGTCAGTGGGGCCGCCCCCAAATGGAGGCGTTCATATGGGAACGCCTCTGTTTCGGCAGCCACTCCCCAGACCTGCCCTCCAAAGTGGGCATGCTGTCACTCAACATCGACAGCATGCCCCCTTTGGTACGAGATCCGGAGTGACAGATTGCCCGTCGCTATCCGGGTCTCACGCATGCGCACGATGGAGCCGGCTCAGTCGTGCACATGTGCTCTGGGCCACCATCGACCTGGTTGTGAGTGCTCAGCGCTTGCGACCGGGTCTGAATCAGGCCCTCTGTCCCCATTGCCCACTCTCTCCTGTCACCCTTTGTCCTCTACCAGGCATCACCCTCTCCCTGTCACCCTCTGCTTCATTCTACCAACTACTGCCTTTTACCGCCACTTACTGGCTCTTCCCATTACCCTTTCCTGTCACCCACTGCCTTTCCATCTCCCACTTTTTACACCAGTCACTCACTGCCTCTCCCTGTCATCCTCTCCGAAACCCACTGCCACCCCTGGCATCACCTTCTGACTCTGCCGTCACTCTTTCCCTGCCATCATACTGTTTCTCCCTGTCACCCTGTCCTTGGCGTAATCCAATGCCAGTCACCCTTGCTCTGGCATCACCCTCTCTCTCCTGTCAACTTCAGCTTCTCCCTATCACCCACTTCCTTTTTCTGCTTCTCTCTCCTCTCTTTGGGTAGGGTGGGAAGTTGCACCCCTTCCATATTATATCCCCACTATCAGCCTGGCCTATGAGTGGGGACGCTCCTCCAGTGTCTCCCATGTGGCCTCCTTTCCTGGAAGTGTGACTTTCCATTCCTCTCCATGTTGTGTGCCAGGATTGCAGTAGCCATGTGTCCCGCAGAGCAGGAGGACAGGTCTGACCCCCAGGTGAATACTTCAGAAGCCCTGGGACGTGCTGGCCATGTTAAAGAGTTTAGGTCGCCATCCCCTGGGTGAAGATGCCAAAGCCCTGGTAGGTGGCAGACGCCCCCCCAGGTGAAGATGCCGGAAGCTCTGGGTAGGTGGTGGATGCCCCCCCCGGTGAAGGTGCCAGTAGCTCTGTGGCGGTGGCGCCATGCAAAAGATCTTAAAGGCCGCCATCCCCAAGGTAAAGATGCCATAAAAAAACTATAATATTGCCATAAAAAAACTATAATATTTTCAAAGTGCATTGTGGTTAGTTAAAATTTTCTTTACAGGTGTCAGCGGGCCTGTAATGCCATGCTTGCTGATACTTGTTGTTCTCCAAGTTCCAGCATGCAGAGTAGGTGTGCTGGGACCCGTGGTTCACGTTCAAAGAAAAATATATCTTTATACACCACACTTTACGCAATCAACCTGGCACCCATGTGAAATCAGCCTAGGTCTGGGGTGCATTGGGGGGGTTCCCCAGCTCCCCAGGGATCCCCGGCCTGGGCGGACTAGCAGTCAAGGTTAATGCTTAGGCCAGCGGAAGGGTTCCCCTGACTGTGGCATTAGCCCCCTGCTAGAAAAAGTCAGGTGCTTGTTCTGGATAATACAGGGGGTACCTATGCATTTTTTCCCCTGTATTTCCAGGTCTGGTTCAGAGCCAAGTGCTGGCTGCTCAATGTACGGGGGACACCTACATTGTTTGTCCCCCGTATTTTGGCAACCAGGGCTGAATCTGACTAGCCTGCTGCTGGTTGTGCTTAAGTACAGGGGAACCCTACATCTTTTGTCCCCTGTATTTAAGCACAACCAGGACTTGCCATTAAATGCCTGAGGCTGGTTGTGTTTTAGGGGGAAGGGGGGTGTCACTTCACACAATCAACCAAGCACTCATTGGACGGCGCTTCACAGTGCAGATGGACAGTGACCCAAAGCATACTGCAAAAGCAACCAAAGAGTTTTGTAAGGCTAAAAAGTGGAATGTTATGCAATGGCCAAGTCAATCGCCTGACCTGAATCCGATTGAGAATGCATTTCACTTGATGAAGACAAAAATGAAGGGAAACTGCCCCAAGAAAGAGCAGGAACTGAAGATATTTGCAGTAGAGGCCTGGCAGAGCATCACCAGGGATGAAACCCAGCAACTGGTGATGTCTATGCGTTCCAGACTTCAGGCTGTAATTGTCTGCAAAGGATTTGCAACAAAGTATTAAAAAGTGAAAGTTAGATTTAGGATTGTTTAGTTTGTCCCATTACTTTTGGCCCCTTAAAAAGTGGGAGGCACATATTGAAAGTGTTGTAATTCCTACACCTTTCACCCGATTTGGATGTAATTACCCTCAAATTAAATCTGTAAGTCTGCAGTTAAAGCACATCTTGTTTGTTTCATTTCAAAACCATTGTGGTGGTGAATAGAGGCCAAAATCTGAAAATTCTGTCAATGTCCCAATATTTATGGACCTGACTGGGTATATATGATTTATTTGTCATTTGGAAAGGTTCAGAGGAGGACATGGTTGGAATAATGGAAAATATTAACGGCCAAGTTGATGACTTTAAATTCACATATAGTGTGAGTAGATCCAAGATCAATTTTTTGGAAGTTCAAGTAAGTTTGATCGACAATGTTCTTCATACCACTATATATCAAAAACCAACGGACCGAAATACGATCTTACATGCAGATAGTTACAATCAGTCTTCATTGAAAAAGGGTCTTCCCTTCTCACAACTGCTTAGGGTTCACCATACATCGGATGATGTGTCTGAAACCATTAGGCAAATGGGTAAAATAATTTAAACTTTGTGGCAAGGGGTTATGATCCCAAAGAATTAAATTGCACTAAACATAAAGTCTTGAGCATACACAGAAATTATACTTTAAAACAAACCAGAAAGAAAGACACATCCAACTCGCTCGTATGGGTTAATAATTTCAATCGAGCTAAACAAAGAATGATGACAGCTGCTAAAAAATTGTGGCCATTACTCACTACAGATAAAGAGTTACCTGAATTGAAGAATTTGAAGATCTTACCCTATTATAGGTGAGTAAAAAACATTGCCAATATATTGTCTGCAAGGACATTCCCTAAAAAGGGAAGACTCATTGGGTAATTTTCTGACAAGAAAAAAATGGATCTTCAAATGTTTACGATTCACCACATGTGGATTTTTGGAAACAGGTGATATATTCACACATCCTCATATGGAGATGAAATTCAACATTAGATATACCTTTACCTGCACCAGCAGCTTTGTTATTTACTACATCAAATGTCCATGTGGATATCTTTACATTGGAAAAACCACCAGAAAATTCAAAGAGCAAATTGCACTGCAATGGTAGGCTATCCGTCTGGCCCTGGAGGGCAGAGAGGTGGATCAGCCGGTAGCACATCATTTCAAGAGAGTAGACATTCTTTACCTTATTTGAAGTATAAAATGATTGATTTTGTCCCTAAAAACATCAGAGGGGGTGACAGGGAATGAGATATTTTGCAACTGGAAGCACATTGGATAGCTCGCTTTAACACTGTTAAGCCTTTTGGCTTAAATGAACAATTATCATTTAATTGCTTTATA
The DNA here is from genome assembly GCA_031769625.1 of Taudactylus pleione. Taxonomy (NCBI): domain Eukaryota; kingdom Metazoa; phylum Chordata; class Amphibia; order Anura; family Myobatrachidae; genus Taudactylus; species Taudactylus pleione. The sequence continues at coordinate 7,198,786 of JAUIMM010000082.1, forward strand.
TAGTGGAATGTGTAGATTTCTTGCATATATAATATTGCTGTCAGGATAGGTTGTGTAAGGATAATGGTACTTGCTTTTTCTAACTGAGGGCCTAATTCAGAGCCGGACGCTATTTGTGGACGGTCGTTCAGGAAAAGGGGGTGGCTATTCAAATGACCCGTTTGCTCTTTGCGGTCTGTTCATGCCTCCATGTCTGAATGAGCAAACAAAACTTGCGGTCGTTTTTTGGATAACTACGCCCCCTGGCCGCTCGCATCCTACGTCATGTCCGCTATTTATTAGATTAATCGAGTACATCGACCAGCGTATGAACTGCTCGCTATTCTTGTGGTTGGTTTTTCCTACCACAATCTTGCAAGCAGTTCTGACTATAAAATAACCCAGTGACGAAGTCAATGACGCTGCTGTATTAATAATGCACACCCATAAAACGCCCGTTTTGACCTTTAAGCACTTTCTGATCTCCACTCCCCGTTTTCAAGCACCTTCCCCTGTTACCACCCACATACGCCTCCTCCTGTCACTCATATTAGCAGGCATTCGCTATTTAGCGAACAAGCGATTTTTGGCTGCACTGACTGGTTCGCGCATGCATATTACGATCCATACGCATGCGCAGTTGGGCAAACATCGCTCGGAACGAACGAGCGGCCGCTTGCGAGCGGCTCTGAATCAGGCCCTGAGTGTGAATTTTGTCTACTCGTTGGGTAACTCTTTTATTATACTAGATCAGTCTTTTTCTATATATTGTTTTCATTAGCTTTGGTGTTGGTATTCTTGTTCACTTAATATTTATTATTAAAAATTATTTTTCTTTTACCTGTATAATTAGTTAACTTTGTCACAGTAAAGGTGTGTTTTTGAGCAAAACAGAAAATTATGGTAATGAAATATTGCTTAAAGTAGTCAGCTATTAGGGCTCTTTCAGCTACCTTCAACTTGCAGGCTAATACATATAACCCACTACTCGTATAGCAACAATGCTTCTTATCATCCACTATTTATGTTTTCATTTCCTATTCATGATACAACATAGTATATAGTTGATGCTGTGTTTAAGCCACTTCAAGCAAGAGGGAAACAAAATTTGAAACAAGCAAAACTTAACAATAATACTAACTTTAATTTGTGCAACACTTCAAACTATTGAACACTGAAATTCTCTTTGACCCAGATTGAATTGCTACACCAGCCAATCAATCAAAAAAATGTCAAATGTGCCAAATAATTTTTCATGTATCTGATTGGTTAATAGGTTATGAGGGAGATGTACTGTATCAAGCCTTGGAGAGTGATAACATGGAGAAGTTGCCCAAAACAACCAATCAGCTTCTAACAGTCATTTTATAAATTGTGCTAGACAAATGACAGTTAGAATTAGAAGTCTCCAATTTATCGCTCTCCGAGACTTAATATATTCATTAAGACAGGCAGGGAATCCAGGAAACTCTCACTTTCATTACTATAGTGCCTCTACAGATATTGCTACAAATGTATATTCAATTATCCTATGAATTTTCACATATGTACTGTATGCAAGTGTTGTACAAAATGTCGACATTCTGTATGTTTACATATTGAAAATGTCGACATGGACATTATGTCAACATGTTACAATGTCAACATTGACATAATGTCAACATTACAAAAATGTTCACATTGTGAATGTCGATAGTTGACATGTTGACATAGCGAATCCTAACCACAGAATAATGTAATCCCTAACCGTAGCCTTGCACTAAAATGCTAGAAATTTAATAAAGGCACCTGTGACTAGCTGCTGATTTAAAATATTTTACTTCAATCAATATCATATAAAATATACAAAATATAAAATGCAGGTGGAAAATTGTTTTAGATCACAATATATGCATATCATGTATGATGGATGTAATTGTTAGGATCTGTTCCTATTTACTTGGTCAGAAAAAACAAACTACCATGTTGCAAAAACATTTGTGTACAAGTCCGAATATTTAATGTTAAATTATACCATTTGTATACCATTTTAAAAATAAAAAAAGAAAGCCATTTGCTCTCTAATGGTGTTCTATGTTCCCTGGTAAACAGTTATGGCTTTATGCTTAAATATTTTTATCTGCCTATGTTTCCCACTGATATCTCCATTACAGCTACAGTATAAATTAATCAACATGTTGGTCTTATTCTAATTATTTTACAACAGCCCTGAAGTGAGATTTTGCTCAACAAAATGTGAGAGTAATAATATGAACAGGGAGATAAGCAGTCCCAACGTTCTCTTACATGTAAAGTGTTATACAATTAATTAATATAAATTAATAAACATATACAGTACAGTATGTTTATTGATTTAGACATGGAGATATAAAAAAACAATTGTTAGTATTGTGTTAAAAACTGGCAGCCCATGTATTCAGAAAAAGATGATTGCAAATAAAAAAGAAATATACTTAAATGTAGAGATGTACATGGACCACTGTGTTTTGGTTTTAATCCATCATGTTTTGGTTTTGGCAAAGCCATTCTCAAGTGCTTTGGTTTGGATTTGGTTTTGGATCCCATAAAAATCGATAGAAATCGATAAAAAATTTATAAAACAGCTAAAATTATCTAATTTGAACCTACAGTATTTATATGCAAACCAAAACCAAAGTTTGTTTTTTTAAATTCGAGTTCCAAGCTGACTACAGAACTGAACTGGGATTTGGTTCCACTCAGGACTACAGAGTGATTCCGAACTGGGACTTGATTCAACTTGTAACCCCTAAGTTCGGGTGTGTTTGTATTTCAGGAAAAATGAACCGCACATCTTTACTTACATTTATAAGTTGAGTTGGACATTTCTCGGTGTATGTCCAACTCTAAATGAGGACTAATCACTCATTCACAAATAACTCATGTTATCTAATGCTAATGAGCTTTTTTATGACCAATCCAAATGAAGCCACATTGTACTTATTAGTAGCTGACAGGCCACAGCTCTGTAGGGAACAAGTCAGCCTAGGTCATGATCCTTGGTGCTAGGAGCACTTTAAAGGAGCACACTGTTTTATTAAATGTATTTATTCAAAACATTTTTAATAGCAAAGATCCACTCAGAGGATCATTATCATCATTATCTGTGTCTCTGTTGTGGAAAAGCTCTGCAACTGAAATGCCTGCTGTCATAAATAGATGTAAACAGGGCAGTAACTCATTTGTGGGCACCATAGCAACATATGTTAGGACCCTATGTACTGTCCAACAGCAAAAACCTCACATAGAACATGGGACAGTCACGGAAGACAGCCCTCCCCCTCAGCTGTGGACCCCTTAGTAGCAGCACCGGCTGCACCAATGGTATTTATGCCCTTTGGTGCAAGACAGGGATAATCAAAGATAATGTAAAATGCAACATGTGGAAGAGCAAGGAAATAACAATAATGTGTGTGAAATTATACATGAAATTGGTTTCAGTAAAGTTACACCTACTTTTGGGAAAACGGGGAGGATTGTCATTGACATCAGTAAGTGTAATATTGACAGTGGTAGTTCCTGCTAAACCTCCTAGCTGCCCTCCCATATCCTTCGCTTGGATAAGTACTTGGTATTGTTCTTTGACTTCTCTGTCCATGTTTGGTAAAGCTGTTCTGATGACACCTTCAAAAAATTGCAATTATAGTTAGTTTTGTAATACATAAAATGTTACAAAATACAGATAACTCTTGTAATACATTGTGAGTAGACATGCATTTATTTCCATATCTATAAATAAAATAATTTTCTAAATTTAATTAAGATGAAACACTGAGCCCTTAATTTATGATTTAACATGGATGGGCAGTACAATACACCTTGGCCAAATTTACTAAAGGTGTGTTTTTCTGGGCAATACAAACTGATAGAATCCATCACTGACTAACGGATGGTTCTATGTGAAAACTTCTTGTATCTCCTACTGTAAATGTTATTTTGACCTTCTAAACTGAAACCACTGTTGATCCCATCAGTTTTTAAAAATTGATCCTGCTGCAAACCCACCACAAAAATTCAGAAAAATGCTGTGTTTTTTAGCGGTGCATGAATCTCTAGTACCCATGCATCTCTGTGGATGCACCTTCAAAAGGAGATACTCAGTGTAAAGAAATATTGATCACAGTTGATTCTTCAAAAAAATTGTTGTGGCAGTGAGAATTATTTGCAAATATGCTCTCAAAATGGATAACATGTCACAATAGTCCTTTTCCTGTATTTGGCCATAGTCACTTTAGTATTAGACACTTCAGTATTAGGCAGCAGGTCTCCAGTTACTGTGAGCAGGTCTAAATAATAACACTATAAGTTGCTGCCAGGTAACCATGGACACAGAATGGAGTCTGCATCCATAACAACAGATAGAGGGACCGGCCATGGGTGGTCATACATGGTGATGTGCATCCTGTCACCATGACAACATGAGAGTCAGGCCAAGGGTCCCAACATCAATGAATGATGGGCATTCTGACCAATAGGGAAAAAAAGATTACTGCAGTATAAGTAGTACACTAGACCACACTCCCAAGGAATCCACACTAGCTTGACAAAATGCATTAGACCACACCCACCACTTACTTAATAGGAGGCTTTCATGCAGAGCATCCTTGTTTAATCCCATCAATGCCTGCATATATATTTTTTCATAGTCTGCATTTTAGCTGATCTGTACACATTGTAGAGATAAGTAGCTTGTTTTTTTTGAAAAGCAGAAACACAAACTTTGGTTTTCTGAGATGAACCTAGTCCTGACTCTGATCACTTTGGGGATTCTAGTAGGACCAAGTCTTGAATTCATTCTTCTCGCCATGTTTGGAACTTGTATCTCAAAAATTGATCTAACTCCCACCCCCATAATTTCAGGTGCCACACACAGGATAGTGCATGGAGTGGGAGTGAGCTCTAGTTCATGCTGAATAAAATACATACTAGTCTACCTTGAGAGATAGTTGTAGGTAGATGGAGTGGGTAGGAAGTGTGACTACAGGCATCTTTGTCACTGCGTATGTTTGTCTGTCAAATAGCTAACACCTGCAATCCAGTGCCAACAGGCTCTTGTGTAAGTTTCTTAGAAGTGAAATGGAAGGAAGATGCATTTACTTACAATTGTGTTTTATAGTTGTGCTATATTCTTTTAAACTGCTATGTGTTTGTGCCACTGTTCTTAGATTAGACAGCTCTCTGCAGTCTTTGGTCTTTACTGGTGAAAACAATATTGTGAGTTGTGAGGTAGTCAAAAGTGACTGGAAATTAATGGATATAGTATTCATGTTTTTGATGTTAATAATGCTATAGGACCATAAACAAGTCCAAGTTACATGATTTTAGCTGTTTTTAGCAATTTTTAAAGAAATCCGGATCCAAAACAAAAACTCTTGAGGGTGGTTTTGCCAAAACCAAAACAAAATGATGATTTAGAACCAAAACATGGTTTCCGGATAGAAGATTGAAAATTAAAAGTGGTGACAGACAATACATTGACACCAGATGGTCGACATGCAAAAGATTAACAGGGAAAGAAGGTTAATAGGAACAAAAGGTCAACTGACAAATGGTTGTCAAGGTTAAAAGGTCAACAGGTTGATATGATTGACACAAAAGTGATTGACATGTTTTTTATGTTTTTTTCAATATGTTTAAGGTTAGGGGTTAGGGTGAAGGTTATGGTTAGGGTTAGGCACTAGGGAGAGGGTTAAGGTCAGGATTAGGGTTAAATTAAAAAAACATCTGTCAACCATTTTTGTGGTGATCACTTATGCATCGACCATTTGAACCTGTTGACCTGTTAACCATGTCAACCTTTTGTCCCTGTCCACTTTTTGTTCCTGATTACTACTTAAGGGGCACAACTAATGAGGAGCATTACTAGTAGGGGGAACTACTAATGGGGACACTACTATTGGGGGCACAACTACTGGGTGCATTACTATGGGGGGCACTTCTATGGGGGGCACTTCTACGGGGGGCACTACTTATGGGGGCTCTAATACTGGGGGCAATTGCATAGGGGGTACTGCATAAGAGGCACCACTCCTAGGGGCTTTGCAAAAGGGGCACAACTACTGTGGGCTCTGCATAAGGGACACTACCACTGGTGGCACTGCATAAGTGGCACTACCATTGGTGGCACTGCATAAGGAGCACTACTAATAAGGGCACTGCATAAGTAGCACTACTAATGGGGGAACTGCATAAGGAACACCACTACTGTGCTCACTGGATAAGGGGCACCATTACTGTGGGCACTGTATAAGGAGCACTACTACTGGGGGTATTGCATAAGGATCATCACTACAGTGGGCATTGCATAAGGGGCACTGCTGCTGTAGGAATTCTGTGTAAGAGGCAATATTGCTGTGTGCATTGTGTATAAGTGCCACTAATGTGGGCATTGTATAAAAGGGGCACTACTGTGTGTAATAACATGAATAAGGGACACTACTATGTGGTGTAATGTAAATCAGGGGCACTATGTGCAGTGTAATATGAATAAGATTATGCTACTGTGTGGTAAAATTTTAGACAATGCCCCTTTTTGTGGTGCACACTGTCCCTATTGAAAAAAGGGAAGGCACAAATTTATATATTTATAGTCTGCATGGGGGTACCGAGGACAGGGAGGATGAGTTCCACCACATCTGTAGGACCACTTTAAGCACTGTGCCCACAGATATAGAAGTTTTGCATATCAAATTAATTAGCACAGACTCCTGTTGCAATACGCCCAATGCTAGTAGAGATGCATGGGAACTGGCAGCTCACTCACACCACATTGTGCTAAATGGTATATTGAGGATAGATGTAGGAGGACACATCTGTAGTAAATCAATGGGATTAGGGCAGCAGGTCAGGCAATGCAGCTGGTACTGTTGCCCAAAGTATGGCACAGCTGTTGCTCACTAGATTTAGTAATATTTGTTGTCAATGAAGTTGGCATCAAACTCAATAAAACTAAAGTTGCATTAATTGCTATATTATGTACTGTGGTGGGTTATCATACTTCACTGTGTAACAGGTCCAAGTTCCCTAATATACAAAATCAGCCTTAATAAGGTTTACAGCCATTTAAATATGATGGTGTCTACCTACTCTATGTAGACATGGTTGTCTAGAAATTACAAGTTCTTGTCTGCATAAAATTATCTTTAATTTAATAAGAAGTGGATGTGTCCAGATTGGCTTCCACATAGGTTTGTGCATGCATGACCTGAAGTGAGGTCACTGTATTGCAGAGTGGAACGCGAAAGCTGGGCTCCTGTTATATTCTGTAAATAGCTGTGTAATGTGTACCAATAGTTAGAATGCACAGCTGGCAGTGATAGCACCACATGATGCAGCGGGGAAGTGATGTGGTTAGCAAACATGTGTCTTACACACCATAACCGCATCAGAAGTGACATCTGCGTGTCAGAGTGAATGTGGTAACAGAGGTTTTTGGTGCCAATTAAGACTGCTGATTTGCTGCTTAGGGGATTAAACCTGTAGGGTAAGTGTGTTTTGTGCTTTTTAGGTGGAAGATGTTTTTTTCGATATCATGCTGTGCTGATGGATTTCTTGAAAATCCATCACATTAGACCAAAACGTCGACATAAGATCTGTATGTATAAGAGTTAAGGACTTTGTATTTTTACATTTTTCAAAAACCCTGGTGAACACCCCTGTTTATGAATTTCTATATTTTGGATCTGACAAGGATCCGTTTATGGGATGACACCCCAGTTGATGTGGAGGATTTTATTGATTGTGAGTGCAGCTTCAACAGACATTTTTATATACAGTATATATATTATTGTAGGAGAAATGGGGGTAGCCGAAGAAAAATGACAACAGTGGGTGCCAAGATATAAAAATATAAAAGTAGAAAAAATGGCACTTCATGGTATAGTACAAACACCAAAGTATTTATTTATGACATCACTCCAAAATATACAGCGACATTTCGGGCAACCAAGTGCCCTCTCTCAAGCTACCAGACCAACTACCTAAACAGATATAAATAGGCACCATCTAGTTAACAAAATGGCACCTAAATGGCTAATTAGCATAGTAAAGAGGTCACAGTATTAAAAGGAAACATCATCCATTATATCAACAATATTAAACAATAATAAATCAAACAAAAATTAATAAAAATAAGTATACATAATGCGTAGACCTGACCGAAAAGAAAACTACACCTGCATTATCATAAAAAGGTAAGTAGAACCCTGCAATCCACTTATGGAATAAACCAATACTTATTCACAATCCACAATGTCCATCTTCATATATCCTTTTCAATCTGTAATCTTTAAATAATTCCTCAGGACATAAAAGGGAAAAAAAGAGAATAAAAACTGATAGTGTAGTATGTCCAACGATCTTATTAATATGACCAAACACTGTATGTATGGTTCCAATACACTTATCCTAAATTATGGGATACTTGTGGATCTATTGATAGTAGGTCACCCGTGATCAAAATATGTGTAGCAAGATGCTCACACTAATGCTTACATCTGCCAAATATTACTATACACATCAAGATATATTTTATCCCTTCTGTTCCTTGATGTTCAGGCAAGTTAATATCAATATCTTTAAACACATCATGGTATTCACACCATCAAAACATGCTTACATGTATGCATACATGTGCCAAATGGCCCATCCACATATAGCGGTTTCTTTATCTGTTAATCCTTATTTCTCTTTCCAGAAAACATTATATGACATTGCAACAGATTGGCAGACAGTGCATGACTGAGAAAAATACCTTAAGATAGGCCATGCATGGACGCCACTTGTCGGCATTACAGAATGTATTCAGAGGCCATTTGCCAAGCAACCACTATATTTTCCAAGTGTTAAGGAATTACGTCACCAAGGGGCTTCCAACGGATGCCAGGCACAGTGTCCTTCCACTTCTGGAGACGGTTGTCAAGCATCCATTATACTAATCAAAAGAAGGAATTTTCCCTTAGCGAGGGGCAGGCCTTAAGGTAGGCCGTTCAGGAATAACACTTATCAGTACTACCTCATTTGCTCAGAAGGCTGATTGTTGAGCAACCACTATGCTGCCCAATATCCAGGAAGTATGTCTGTAGGGGGCATCACCTGGACAGGGCTTCCAATACACATCATTCTCGGCTTGGTTGCATGCATAGAGCTGGTTGCTAAGAAACTGCTATGCTTACCAAAGGGAAGGTAGTACCTCAGAGGAGGATGGGGCTACAAAGAAAAACAATAACAATAAGATAATAACATATATTAGGATTTCAAATCATCATAAGCATTAAAAGGAAACTAAGAGTGCCCAAACCTATATTGAGAAGCATATGTGCAATTTTCAAAATAGGACTAACAATACCTAACAGAAGGAGGTATACTAGTACATAAACTGCTTGTAAATATAACTTATCTACAGACCATAAGATCAGAAATGTCTGATAAACCATTGAGAAATGACTACCAGAGTCATAAACTGAAAAAAATGTCTTTGTCATATCAATTATCAACCAGTTAAGAAACTCCTAACTAAACAAAGCACACATGGCAGGTACTCAGGAGAAATCTGTGCAGGTCATCATGGTGCATCCAAGCAAACAAAAAAACAAAGAATGTGCATATTCATCACAAAAAAATGATCATCTAAAGTCACTAGAGGAAATTAGAGAGATTACATTGTTCATTTAGCCCATGTGGGCTGATGGTATCAAGTCTGTGGATCCAATATTTTTCCAATCTTAATAAAAGGTTTGCACGGGCATCCCCCTCAAAGAAATGGGTATATGATCAATAACCATATGGCATAATGACTCAGGGTTATGATGCATCTTCACAAAGTGATCAGCCACTGGTTGGTCGCTCATGCCTACTTTCATGGCTTTATGGATCACAGAACGATGACGTGCCATTCGATATCTACAGGTATGTTCTGTTTTCCCTATGCAAGTCAATTTGCAGGGACAAAGCAACACATATTTTGCAAAGGTGGTAAGACAGTTTAAACAATATTTGATTTTAAATGTTGACCTCAATCTGGCATGTCTAACAAACTCATATGTAAGCATATATTTACATGTGGTGCATTTAATGCACTTATATCACCCAGTTTTATAAGGAATAGTTGTTTTCAATGGAAATGTTCCTTCTGCTGTATCATATAATGCACGTGCCAGCAATGAATTGATACTTGCACCTTTTTGAAAACTGAGTAAAGGTTTAGGGCAAAGATGGTGTACATATCTTGCAAGATACTTAGATCTATGGTTGAATCTTGTGATATAGGAAAGTGGGATTCTGCTGATGTTTGCTTATTGGTTTTGAGAAGACTCTCCCTTGAAATTTTAAAAACTTCAGTAATAGAAGATTAAATAAATTTCTTTCTATAACCGCGTGACACAAATTTATGTCCCATTGCAATTATATACCATTCAGCTTGTTTTTCATTAGATTTGGTTTGCCGAATTCTCAAAATTGAGTTCCTGTTTGAATTTCTGTGGATGAAAACTTGAATAATGGAGACAACTGTTGACATCAGTCTTTTTGGTATATAGTGATGTCCTAATCCTTGAGCTTTTGATGGAAATATTTACATCCAGGAAATGTATTGTTTTGCAACTATAGTTCAGTGTCATATTTATTGGATCTTTGTTGTTGTTGATGGATGAAATCAGTTTATCCAATTTTTCAATATAATTAGACAAAATAAAGAAGATGTCATCAATGTAGTGTTTGTAAAAAATTATCTCTGATACATAATAGTGAGAGAGGAGGAATTAATTTTCAAAATAATGCATATAGATATTTGCATATCCCAGTGCCATTGCTGCCCTACTACTGTCGCTTTGAGTTGAAGGTAATATTTTCTTTCAAAAGCAAAATAGTTCTTATGTAATACTATATCCAATAGGTTGATGACAAAGTCTTGATCTGACCCTGTATAATTTGGATCAGAACCTAAATACCTTTTCACCACTGTTAGACCTTCAATATGTGGTATACAGGTATAAAGGCTTGTAACAGTGAGTGTTACAAGCAGGGCATCACTCAGTATTGATTGCAATTCATCCAAAGCATGTAGAAAATATATAGTATCACATAAATGATCAAAAAAATCGAACTACACTCGGTGGGATGCATGAATCAATAAATTGTGCCAATGGTTGATTCAATGAGCCAATGGCCGAAATGATCGGTCATCCAGGATGCTTGGATAAGTTTTTGTGGATTTTGGGTACAGTGTAGATAAATGGTCTTTTTGGATATGGAACTGTAAGAAAATTTGTTAGTTTTTTATTGATTGATTTGGCTTCTAAACCTTCTTTGATAGTGAGGTCAATCAGGGTTTTAAATTCCATAGCAGGATCATAAGATAACTTAGAGTAAGTCATGTCATCAGTATAATAGTATAATCACTATAGTCCTGGAGTACAATAGCCCTTCCCTCGTCTGCCTCACAAAAGACAACTGCTGGTAGCGTAGATAAATGCATTAAGGCCTGATGTTCATCCTGGGGTAAATTCATATGGAGTTTCACAGGGGCATTAGACACATCCTCATCTAACATATGCAGAAATGTTTTAATAGATGCATTGCTTGATAGAGATTTTGTTGTTAATTTTGAGGGGATTGCTTCCACAGAATTGGATTGAGTTTTGCAAAAAAAAAAATCTTTTAGGTGTAGGCCTCTACCCATCTTGTACAGTTTAGTATCCCAACCAAAATAATAGAATTTAGTTGTGGGCACAAAGGATAAACCCCTTTGGAGTACCCTATATTCTGGTTCTGAAAGTTTGTAACTAGAAAGATTATAAATTAAACTTTCTTCTTGGCAGTGTACTTCCTTGAACCGCTATCATGAAAAGGGGGCAGACTAGATGGGCCAAGTGGTTCTTATCTGCCATCAAATTCTATGTTTCTATGTTTCTATGTATCACTGTTGCCCCCTTCTGGTGGGTTTTGATTTAAACCTTTTTTTTGGCTCTTGTTGCTGTTCCTAAAAAATGGTTAGAGGTATCAATTGTAGAACCACTGTCACTCTGTTCAGTCTTGCTGATTGAGGATGCACTTTTAAATTATTTCTTATCCGGCTATGGGGGTCTTCGATTGTAGGTTGTATGACATTGCTGCCCCCTCCTTTGGTATAGAGGTCTGTTATCCACTGACTCAGTGAGCCACTGGTAGAATCTGTGATCAGAGTAGTCCTGCTGGACCCTGTAGAGTTTATCTTTTTTAAAGGCAAGAAGGTCCTCACTATGTTTATTTACTTGTGCAGTAATTTTAATAAACCCGATCCAGTTGTTGATCTTGATATTTGTTATTGGAAATTTTGCACTTCAGAAGATTAATTTCTTCTTGTAATTTCCTTACTCTTCTATTGGACTAATCAATAACTAAAAGCATGAAGTCCATTGGGCATTTATTAAGGACTGAAGTAAATTTTTTACAAAATTCAAATTTAGACATCAAATTGTAGGGATATTTGCAATCCAAAATCCTTGTGGTATTAAATGAGCAATGTCAATATAATGTTTTCAATGATCATGATAATGCAGGTCTTTTCTGTCAGGTCTACGAACTGTTAGTATACTTATTTTTATTTATTTTTGTTTGCTTTATTATGGTTGATTATTGTTGATATAACAGATGATGTTTCCTTTTAATACTGTGACCTCATTACTATGCTAATTAGCCATTTTGGTGCCATTTTGTTAATTAGATGGTGCCTATTTATATCTGTTTAGGCAGTTGGTCTAGTAGCTTGAGAAAAGGCACTTGGTTGCCCGAAATGTTGCTGTATATCTTGGACTGATGTCTTAAATAAATACTTTGGTTTTTGGATAATACCCTGGAGTGCCTTATATATATATATATATATATATATACTGTATAGTCTAGGAAAAAATGAAGGGTGCACAGTTGTAAAATGCATGAACTTTATGTAGTAATTCATTACAATCACATACATGCAGGTAAAAGACAATCTGTATAAACTGTTAATAACTTATATAACACTGCGCTAATGTTAATAATATTGGATAAGCAGCTCCACTTTTAGAGGTATAATGATTAAAGTGAAATAAGGGGCACTTGTGATAATTATACATTTGTATTTAGTGCGCAATACCTGTAGAAAAAAATCTATTAGTAAAATAATGTTTATAAAGCTCTATTTTGCTGTAAGTTCATAGTCCATACTGGGAGACCGGCTGGTAAGTTCATAGTCCATACTGGGAGAGCGGCTGGTTCCAATAATGCCAGCTGAAAGCCGCGCTCAGATAGTTGCAGATTGGAGCTAACTAGCTAGCCCTGCTTCTGCCTACCTTCTAAGATTTGTTCTGCAGCTTGCCGACTGGTTCCCTTTATGGCCTTCTTTACTATCCGCTTGACAGCGCAATGTTGTGGTGAAGCTCCCTGTGCTGGAGTATGTTCTATAGTGTCCAATGACACTTCAGGCTTAGGGCCCTTTTTAAAGGATAGTGTGTGGGATCTGAGATCTCCTTTTATTATGAAAACTTTATTAAAATGATTAAAAATGGAAATGATCAGAATCATCTAAGTTTTATAAAAGGTTGCTGTCATGATTATTTAAACAGGCAGTTGCCATTCCATTACTGGATAATAATGTTGAAAAAGGAGGGGGGTTTAACCCCCTATTGTTCCTCAGCACACTGAATAGTACCTGCAACAATATATGAAAACTATATGGTCATAGAAATCAGAGATATTAGTTGCATGCATTTGCAAATACATGGGAAGCTGCTAGGCCACGTCACGGCTTCTCTGTCTCTAGCAGTCCCTAACACTAAGGGGTTCACATCCGGGGCGCAGTGCACCCCGAAAAATGTCCAGTTGACCAAAGTACATTTATATGGTAGAAAAGTAATTGATTGATCAACAAAGGAGCTGTGCGCTCTACAGCAATGCTGATCTAATTTCTCTTACATTCCTCCATATTCCACTAGTTGCCTGGAAATTTATAGATAGGAAACTATATTGTAATTTTCATTTAAACCAGCTGGCGTTAAAGATTTTAGCATACACTGTATATCCAGTAGGTTTCCCCGCGGGAATTTTTTTTTAAAATCACCCCCATCTTTCATCTAAATATACTAGCTATATAGCTTTAAAGGAGAACCCATCTTGTTTATATATATATATATATATATATATATAATATATATATATATATATATATATATTCCAAGTGTGTTCACTGTATTTCAAATATGTTCCAAGCACATTCCCTTTGTGTGTATTTTGCCTGTTGTTTAGGGGATACTGTATATCATATTCCTCCGCTTTGGCTGCACAAAATACTGTGACTTTTTTTCTTAATTTTAATGCTGTGATTAATTTTGAAAAACAAGTTTTTGCACTCCCTGGGACTACCTCAGCATGAGTCAAGTTTATTCCATTTTCACCATGAATAGCAAATAGTAGGCAGTAATTCAATATTTCTTAGAATTTAATATTCATCACATAGACTCCCATAGTCATCACAAACAGTACAATGCCCATTTTAACAGAGTCATGCAAAGCACAAACAATGCAGTCCTACAGTATTTACAATGCAAATTTTCCTTCCACTAACTTTATTCCCATTCCAATTGCATGACATGCTACCCTTAGAGTCCAAATGTAAAATATATAGAGCCCTTGCCCATTAGAACCAGAGTCATTATTCTGCAAATGTTTACATCTGAAAGCCTCCTCTTCTATTATTTGTAGCAGTGCTTAGGTTCAGTTGTCTAGATTAGTGATTACCAACTTCAATCCTCAATGAGCCTAACAGTTTTCCATACTTATGCTGGTGCACATGTGTTCATAACTGACTGACAGGTTTTAAAAAATTCAAAAATGGTTCTAAATATTTTATTTTTGATTCTGTGTGACCTAGAATACATGCACTGTTAGGGTTACCTAAAGAAAACACTGATCTATATAATTTAAATTTGATCTCTCTTATGGCAATATTATATTATGTATATATTATGGGCAATAAAAAAAATAGATCAATATTATGTATTACTTTTATTAAAGGGGAAATATTAATTGGTAATAGACATATAAAAATATAGTTATATTGGGACTACATTTATTATGTTATGGCTGTTTAAATGGTGTCCACATCATAAAATAATAAATGTTGCCCCATCACATATACACTTACTATTGCCCTTTAATAAATGTAATATGTAGTATTGTCTTTAAAAAAAAAAACATTTTGCCCCCTAGTCAGGACCGGCGCTAGTCTTACATGCGCCCAGCGCTGTCTTATGCTGCATAGCAGCACCCATTTTTTCCCCATGCGCTTACCCAATAACACAAGCGGAAGGGTGGGGGATGGGCTCTTCCACCTGGAGCCAGCCGATCGTGAGTTCAGGCAGGGAGAAGGGCTGTGCTCCAGGTGACGTCCCTGCTAGCTCGTGCCTAGAGCCACCACTGCCCCATGTATATGGATAAAATAATATTGCCACCAAATTAGAATTATTATTTTAATCAAAGTCTAATGCTTGCTCTCTTTAGTGGTTCCTTCTGATTGGGTAGATGGAAGATATGCCAGTGTTTTTGAACATTTGTAAATGGCTGTGCCAGCAGTTTAAGAATCACCATCCAAATCACTAGTTAGTAAATCCAGATTCATGAAGGTCAAAACCTCCTCCAAACCCACCATTTAGTATAATAATTCACATAATTTTGTTAATATTGTATGGATTGTTTCCCTCAAGTTCAGTAACAGTTTAGTATGATAAGAATGTGGATTAAAATAGAAAATAAAAAAATACTCACATATGGAATCCTTATATCTTATTTTCTTATTTTTTTATCATTTTAAACATGATTTGTAGAGTTTATTAATTTTGTGATATGCATGTTCTGGTATTGATTGAGGGGACAAATGTATAAACAGCTGATGATTATAAAATGAGTCAAAATTAGTGTTTCCTGAACAGAAATTCCAGATACATTTCACTAACTTTGAAAAGATACCATATGAATGTGTGAAATTTGTTTGATAAGGTTATTCCTAAATCTTGGTCTCCTATGTCTCCTGTGCAATTGATTGGAAGGCAGCTGTGGGAACGCTGTTAACTGCAGACTAATTGCTTTACACAGATCATGCTGACACAGAAAGCTGACTTTCATTTTGTAATATCTGCTACTAATGCAGACAATACATGAGTCTTATTCTTTGTTTGAAAGTTAGTTTGCACTTACCTAAGAGACATAATTGAATGGATTATACTTATTCATTATATGCACAATTAACTGCTATGATCTTCTGTTATAATAGTTTGAGAATTGTAGAATCTCTAAATGAATATTGTTCTAGGGAATTTGTGTATACTGCCAACATTTTTATACGTTGTGTGATGAGGGATGGAAAGTGGGCAAGTAGATTTGCATAATTTAAACTATATGTGAAAGTGATGCTATAGCTCTGTGCGGCCCATTTATTAATAATCAAATACTCAATGTGATCGGGCCATGATATTAGAGCCCATGATTGCTTTGAAATATGTGATCAAACCACCCAGATGTATTAAGAAGCACCCTCAGAGACAGGGGGTCCGAAAGAAGTCAGTCCCGGTGATGTAATGGGAGTGAAGTGACTGCATCACTCATGTGCTGGGACTCCTGAGCATGAGTGGTCTACAGATCATGCATGTGTGGTGGCCATTGCCAGGGAGCGCTCCTCAGGAATTCTCTACTGGCTACAGTTGTTCTGCATGTGGAGCCCATATGCTACAGTGGCACAACTGTAGATGGTGTTTAGATGGTGTTAGCTGCGGGGGGCCAAGCTACAGGTTGTGGCTGATATTAGAAATGCAGTACCTCCATAATACATCTGGGGATACTTTATATTTGTTGCTATCCCCAAAAAACTGCTGTTTTAGGGGCATATAAAATAAATAGTTAATGATAAATGGGCAACTATATATGAAAGTGATATTGTATAGTAGCTTTTTATGTGAAAGGTATGGCTTTCTAATATATAAGACCTGACTCAGATGCATCTGTGGTCCCTTTCCTACTTGAACACATAACAGCTGTACATGCTTATTGGTTTAGCATCTAACATACCATATTTTTCAAGCATGTTTTCAATGTCGATTTGCTGTTCTATGGATATGATCCCTTTCTCTAGATCTTGGTTGGTTCTCAGGCCTATTACTTAGTGTTCAGGACCTAGGTCCTTCATCTTGAACTTTGTTTCCTGGATATTTTGAGGTTGACAGACTGCAATATTTCAAAAATCTTCATAATATCTCCTAGGTGGTTTTCCACTATTCGGCCTTGCAGAAGTTTTTTACTCTGGTTGGATTTCTACTCTGGTAGTTTCTGGTTCAGACATGCCTCCATCTGCTAACATATCCAATATCTTATACTTGTTCTGTAACTCTAACTCCTGCTTTATTTGAAGTAGTGCTGCTTCTTGGAATATAACAGCACTTGATTTTATGAGCTTCCTACTTTTAGAATTCCAGAATCCGTATAATTTATTCTATTGGCAATATCAAAGCATGATACGAATCATGAATTTTGGATCCAGCTTGTATCTTTTCTCCTCCGTACATTACAATGCACCAAACACACAGAGATGATTGATGCTTGGCTATCTTCCAGACCATGCCTCTATCAGTGTTTTATTTTTAAGAGTGACAGTGGGAGCACAATTCTTTAGATAACTGCTGTAGATACTTCTTCTGCCCAACAAAAAACTTGTTCAGGCCAGAATCTTTTAGAATACAGTAGATTGAGCTTTATACATTGTAGTGTTGTTTGCATGTTGTTTACATCATTCTGTTCTGGCATGTAGGCAATGTTCAGTTGATGCCCAATGCCATGCTTTTTAGAAAGAATTTCACATCTCTGCTTAGATATTCTCCTCAATTTTCAGACCTGAAGACCTTCTCACTAGTTTGAGTTTATGCTTGTAGTCTGCAATTTTGCTGATCACATCATTTTTATAAATTAAATACATGTGTATCATTCTGGTGAAATCATTGATGAATGTCCTGTAGAATCTGTATCCACTTATTAATTTTACTTACATTGGACCACACAAATACAGTATGTAATCAGTAATTCCAGGGGTGCCTTAAATCTACTTGCTGATTTTGGAAAAGGGCAATAGTTTTGCTTGCCTATTATATTGCTTTCACACATTGGTATTTCAGTGTTGATCACAGATATTCCTCTAACCATCCCGTCTAGACTTTTCTGGACACTATCATAGCCAAGATTACCTAACCTTTTGTGGCTTGTGAGTCAGAAGCCATCACCACATACAGTAACACTACTCTGTCTCAAGTAAATATAGCTGTCGGCACTGAGTACCTCTTGTATTATAGTCCCTAATCTGTTCTGTAAACACACTTTCCTAATTTGAGGTGGACTTTAAACCCTATTTTCTATAGGATACTTTTGGCCAAGAGGTTTTTCCCCTTATCTGGTACATATAACACATATTGGATTTTTGTGACTGGCTTCACCTCATATGTGCTGGAACAGCCCTAACATTTGTAGCTATAAGTACTTTATCTCCTATTCCTCTATTTGATATACGATCACACATGTTCAATGTAGTGAACCATTCTTGATTGCAAGTGAAATGTCTTGTGGCATATGAGTCAACATACCAACAATCTCTACTGTGACTGCCTGTGATGCTTAAAGCAGACTCCTCTTACCATTACACTTGTTTTTCTGTGGTAAAATCCACATTTTTCAGTATAGAGTACATTCAAATGCTTAATGAATTGTCTTATGACATAGAGTATATAACACTTGCTTTTGTGCTTTTCATCTTTAGTGTGTAATGCAGGATTCTCAGCACTTAACTCAACTAATAAACCTTCTTGGAATTCCAACAGCTTTGTCTTAACAATCTGTGCTGATAGCTTGGCTGTATTAGCTTCTAATGCTTTTACAGGGAAATTAAATTCAGACATTATGTTTTCTAGCATCACCATAGCATACTCCTCGTAATCGACTTGGACTCCTACAGATGTTAATTGATGAGACATGGACATCATTTTATCAATGTAGTCATTCATACTTGTGCATCCAACTTAGTATTACAGATATGTCCTTATACACTATTGCTGCATTTCACCAAACTGCCCCTCTAAGTTCACCAGGTCCAGTGCTTTTGCCTAGCATATTTTTTGTCTCTTTTTTGCCTGAAAATGTTTCTTAGTTGCAATGCAATGTGACTAAGACACACCAAGAGACTGCACTAATTAATGTGATATGTGACACTTATATATCTGTGTGTCTGAATCCAGATACGGAGTGCTGTGATGCAGCGGCCACTGCTTTTTTCCATGCCAAGTTCCATTGTGCTTCATTTGGAGACAATTTTGCACAAGTGTTAGTCTCTTGGTGCTTTTTAACCACAACACATTGCAACTAAAAGCCTTATTCAATTAGAAGCAAAAATAATTTTTTGTGCGTTTTTTTGTGATAATTTTGCCTTTTTTTTTTATTCCGCATTCAATTCCTTTCCATTTTTGCCTATGCAGAAAGTCCACAGAATAGCAGGTGAAAAAAAGTGTAAAATCTATATTTTGGGGTGCAGATGTTGTGAAACCACTCAAAACCCTTCCTATACCCCCAAAGGACAATTCAACTCAAAAAACAATTAAACATTTCTAAGATCCCCCCAAAAAATGCCTTTGAACTTGGCGGCGAAAATGACAAAAGTAGGGGGACAACTTCAAAAACTAGCAAAATAAGCTTCTGGGGGTGCTTTAAGAAGGGGCCAAGTGTTTTTTAAATTGCAGGTGCTTGTATGGCAGAGGAATTTCACTTTTCTAAAACTTCACTTTAGAGACATTAAATATGCTAGTTCCCATTTTCATGCACCCCAAATTTGATGGGACTACTTATTTTCACAAAAAAATACTGCTTAATGCCATTCTTCACCACTTTTGCAAGGACACTAATAACAAGGATTTTAATCAACTTCAGTACCCCAATTAGATTTATTAGGGCTATTGGAACACTTCTACATTGATCCCCAATGTTAGTGCATCTTTTTTGGGGTGTAAGGCTGGTTTCCCCAAGTCTGACGGTACTTTCCGCTTGTTCTGTATTCGCCGCTTGCCGTTTTTGCCTGTTTTGGCATTGAATATGGCGGAAAGCGGGGATACGCTCAATAAGTTTCCGCATCCTAACACGCAATGTCAGCAAAAAGTCAGGCAGGCAAAACTTTCTGCAGGTGCAAAACTAATTGAATATGGCCCTAAGATGCATTTTCTTGTGAAAAAGCTGCTAAGCACAAGTGGAGTTTGCCCGGGACCTGACGGCTCATTCATGCCAGGCATCTAATAGTGCATGGCATATTGATTCTAGGTGTATAATGACACTCTTTTATACAATATGCACCCTAGATTAATTCTTATCATGAGACCTTTATCATCAATTACCAACTGCAGGGCTCTGCATAAGTTTTTTGCTAACATCTTCCCAAGTATGATAGAATTAAAGTGTTGTTCAAAACTGAAGCCTATGATAACTGTGGCTCTATATACATATCTGGACTTTGACTGTCAACTGGATTAATAACATTCCATAACTTCTCCCTCACTGACTCCTCTGACATGCTGCGTTCTATGGCATCTGTGTCTTTTAGGTGTCTGAGCATTTAGGTGCCTTTGCTCATAATCTGTTCAGATGTATGTACTATTTTATGATGGACACAATTTATAAATAGTAGACATCAGCAGAAAAAATATAGTGTCATGCACAACAGGCAGATATAATCTAATCAGGAGCTTTGGTATATTGCAGTGCAAGAGGTATTGTATAACTGTACTCACTTTCACAAATACATGGAGAAGAGCATACTGAGGACCACCTAGTCATATATATAGGCAGGAATAGCTGGGAATTAGCATGCAGCTGAGTAGTATACAGCCAATTTTCTACTGTGGCGGTGAAACATAGAGAACGGCAAAATGGTGTTGCACATGCGCATAAATCTATTGGTGGACATCTTGGTAAAGGAGATGCTTCATTTATGGAGCATCTTGGAGGTAGCACAGTTGCACATAAATTCTATGCCTCAACTCTCTTTACCTTGGAAAGTGATTGGTGCGGTTCTGTTTTCATGTTAATAAAATTAGATAAGTAGAAATTAAAAGGTTGTCTTTTGAAAATAATTTCAATTTCTAAAATACAGTAGGGATATGTAATACAAATAAATCTACAAGTATGACACTAATAACATTAATATTGCCTTAATTTCTCTGTTGTGTTTCTACATTTATTTTCTTAACTGATTAAATTGTAGCTGACCTTTTAACAAAGCTAATTTATAGCAAAGTGTGTGTCAAGTCACATGGGGTCACTGCTTAGTTCGAGCACGACCACCCTCCTTCAGTTATCATACAATCTGTGGTCTGCACTGAGCACACAGTGTCAATGTAAATGATACATTGCATGTCTGTGTTTTCAGCAGCTTAAAACTTTAGGCTGTTGACTAATTTGTCACTCAACCTTGTATCTTAGCTACGTAAGAACAAACTAATGTAACACTCACCAATAGCCACATGACATATTTTATTGATAACAAAGGCTTCTGAGACATCTGTCAGATAGATGCAAATAACAGCATATTATGCTTTTTTATTGCTAATGGCTGAGATGCCCATTAGCCAGCTGCCAATAGCTGCATACACTAACATTCCAGCTCTCATCCTAACTTGCTGCTACATGCACCTGCATCCCTGTCTACCCCATCTGTGTCACACCTGTTTGTCTGCCTCTCCCCTTTGAATGTAAGCTATAACGAGCAGGGCCCTCTACCATCTTGTGCTTCCCCTTACTTTACTTTCATCTACTTCTTACTCGCCACTAGGGCACCCAACACTTGGTTGCTTACACTCTCCTGCATATCTGGGTGTTATGGTCATAACATGTAATGTAGCAATGTATATTATCCATGTACTTTGTCCTATATTGTATTGTACTATAAGTTGCTGGTCAACCTATTTGTTTATGTACTTTGTAATGGGCTGCAGAACACTTGTGGTGCTATATAAATAAATTAATAATAATAATAATAATAATAATAATAATAATAATAATAATAATAATAATAATAATAATTATTATTATTCCATAGATAATACAAGCAGCTGTGATGCTTCACAGCTAATTTGCCTATAGACCAAACTTTTACCATTACACAGATAATACTGTTGGTTGTGTCACAGACAATATGGGAGGCTATGACAATTTACAGCTAGCTACCAAGATTTGTATATTTATCCTGGCAGTGTTTACATGGGCAGCTACATGTGGGTTCCACTATATTAGACAGCACAGTTACTTTGTATTTTTTGGGAGGAAAGGGTTGGATGCTGCTGCTATAGTAGGTGGTAATCCTATTCTCTAGAACAAAGGAAGATTGCAGGTCAAGGATTCCTGCAAAGTACAGTTTGTTCTTTAGAAAATTGCCTCCTAGCAGCAGCAGGTGGGCAGCCTAGAACATAAGATGAGTATATTAGCCTAGGGTGGCTGATAACCTTAATTAGATCTTGGTGACAGGTTTTCAAGAAAAGCCTCAGGCGAACTTGTGAGTTCCTGCACTGGAAAGAAAATTTGAACTATAGGTATATATATATATATATATATATATATATATATATATATATATATTATCATGGGGTGTTGAAATGAGGATTACAGACAGGCATTTATTTTTGGTAAAACAGTGGCTTTTAAATAGCAGCAAACACTGCACCTTGGCATACTTGAGTTTAGGCATGCACACATACAGGCACATAACATAAAAATAAGCTAACAACATAATAGTATTAGCACTCCTTGTGCTAATCAGTCAGCCACAATTTGGGCATGCTCTCCCACCATAGCCCTTGGACCCTGGCACTACAACACTGTGTCCCTAATTCCTGGCTGCTACTCAGCATCAGGGCAATGAGATGCAGGTGTCTGAGAGTATTAAACCCTTCCTGTGCTCCAGTGATTATTCCAGCTGGGTCTGTGCAAATGTAAAACCCTGGAATTCCACACCCCTACTGCTAATGCAGAACAGGTTTCACTCCAGCCTCTCCCTTGGAGGGAGCTGATACCACCAAAATGTGGATAATTCAGGTGAGAGACAATCTCTCTCACCACAATATATATAAATATATATATATATATATATATATATATATATATATATACACACACAGTGCATCCGGAAAGTATTCACAACACTTCACTTTTTCCACATTTTGTTATGTTGCAGGCTTATTCCAAATTAGAACAAATTAATTTTTATCTGAGCGATCATGGGAGAGGGGCATTACTCAGGGAGGTGACCAACAACCCAATGGTCACTCTATCAGAGCTACAGCATTCCTCTGTGGAGAGAGGAGAACCTTCCAGAAGGAAAACCATCTCTGCAGCAATCCACCAATCAGGCCTGTATGGTATAGTGGCAAGACTGAAGGCACTCCTTAGTAAAAAGCACATGGCAGCCCTCCTGGAATTTGCCAAAATGCACCTGAAGGACTCTCAGACCATGAGAGACAAAGATTGAACTCTTTGGCGTGAAAACTAGGCTTTATGTTTGGAGGAAACCAGGCACAGCTCCTCACCAAGCCAATACCATCCCTACAGTGAAGCATGGTGGTGGCAGCATCATGCTTTGGGGATGTTTTTCAGCGGTAGGAACTGGGAGACTAGTCAGGATAGAGGGAAAGATGAATGCAGCAATGTACAGAGACATCGTTTATGAAATCCTGCTCCAGAGCGCTCTTGATCTCAGACTGGGGCAACGGTTCATCTTTCAACAAGACAATGACCCTAAGCACAAGATATCAAAGGAGTGGCTTCTGAACAGCTCTGTGAATGTCCTTGAGTGGCCCAGCCAGAGCCCAGGCTTGAATCAAATTAAACATCTCTGGAGAGATCTGAAAATGGCTGTGCACCAATGCTTCCCATCCAACCTGATGGAGCTTGCAAGGTGCTCCAAAGAGGAATGGGTGAAACTGCCCATATATAGGTGTGCCAAGATTGTGGCATCATATTAAAAAAGACTTGAGGCTGTAATTGTTGCCAAAGGTGCATCAACAAAGTATTGAGCAAAGGTTGTGAATACTTATCTAGATGTAATTTCTTAGTTTGTTTGTTTCTATTAAATTTGCAAAAATCTCAAAAAAACTTTTTACAAGTTGTCATTATGGGGTATTGGACCTGATACCGCTGTGTGCTCGGAAGTGGCCCGATGGTTTGCGAATGCACATGTGCACGCTTCATTCTGCATGTGCGTGAACTGCTCTGTGCGATCGCAGCCCACTCACTCGCCCAGCAAAGACAGCCCAGTGAAATGAGTGACAGGAGAGGCCATTTCTGGGTGGCAACAGGGGCAGGGCACTAATAATGGTGGAGTGGAGGTGTGAACGCAGGCGTGCCAGGGTGTTTCAATGCCATTTTAAGGCATGCATTTTTAACAGACAGCGTCATAGTACAAGTCACATGTCTGTTTTTTACACTGAAGCTCCCACCTTTGAGCAGCATGCCATCCCTCAGTCAGCTCAGCTTTCAGTTTGTGGTCGACTGCAGGATCGACTTCTGGCAGATGGGACAGCTCAAATGGAGATGGGAGCATCTAGTGGCACCTGGCAGTACTGCACTCAGCAGTTACACTGACAGCAGCTCTCTATTCTGTGCCTGGCCTGCTCTTAAGAGCCATCTTCTGATTGAAGCTGTAGATAGAGTGTCTGCTGGCCAGTAGTGATCAGGGGCAGTTCTGGGAACTCAGAATCCCCCCTACATGCACTATTGTAGATCATATTCTAAGGTCAATATTAAGTAATCTTATGATTCTATCAGTAAAATAACCTTACTTTAATAACGCACACTTAAAAGAACTCCATTGATTTTGATAAAGAATTCATCATTACAAAAAAATTGCTTCATGGCCCCTCCAGAGTTAGGGGCACAGAAGCTTAAGCTTCATTAGTTTCACAGTAGATCCATCTCTGGATTTATACAGTTGGTGATTACAGGCAGAGCAGCATGGAACCATGGTGTCCAGAGAAAGTGCATGTCATAGCACCCCCCCTTTACTGAATGGTGCCAGTGGGGTATGGCAAGCCTGCAAGGGGAATACTGAAGTGAAGAGAAAACAGCAAACAGTGGCAATATCATCTGACATTGGGATAGATGTATGAAGCAGTGAAAAGAGTGGAGAAGTGTGCCAGTGGAGAAGTTGCCCATGGCAACCAATCAGCTTTGAGGTTGCATTTATCAAGTACAGACTATCAAATGATTGGTAGAAGCTGATTGGTTGCCATGGGTAATTTCTCCACTGGCACACTTCTCCACTCTTTTCACTGTTTCTTACACCGGAACACCTATGAGGATCTCCCATCTCAGCTATGCTCCTACTCTGCAAATATACATTGCACCTATATTAATGTGAGTACTATTGATCATGTCCTGTTCTACCACCATTATAATCTTTTCAGGTGTTCTAATATTTTTAAAAGACCTTTCAATTAACACTGTATGAGCATGCCTGGGAACACCTCCATTGATTTAAATAGCAAAGCAGTGACTTATTATTAATCTCATACCTTATAATTGAAGTTTAGGACTTTACCTCAGATGTGTCATTTTTAAGCACAATGAATGAATGAGGAGAAAATGAGGGAGGGGATCAAAGAGGAGATGGGAGAGGAAATTGCCAATCAGAGAGGGAAGGTGACAGAAGCCAAAAAGAAAGGAGAGGTGAAGGGCAAAGCCAATCAGAAAGGGCCAGTGACAGAAGCCAATAAGAAAGGGGAGGGGAGAGGCAAAGAGTCAATCAGTGAGGGGTGGTGACAGAAGCCAATAACAAAGCACAGGGCCACCATCAGGGGAGGACTGCCAGGCCTCGAGTCCCAGGACCAAAGGGAAGTGGAGAGAGAGAGGGGGGCCTGGGTAGCAGCGCCACTAAAGCAGCAGCAAGTGATGGCAGGGAGGAAGATGCAAGCAGGGCAGCCACAAGCCAGCCTGAGATAGGGGAACGGCAGCCAAGCAGGAGCTGCCGTAGTGGCCGCTCCTAATTGGCTGCCGGTCTGCGGGCTGTGATTGGCTCGTGGCCTGGCAAAATAAGTGTCAATATTTGAAATGCCGTCAGGCTCTGCAAATGTTGGCATCCTATTCTATCACTGCTCTCCCTGCCGTCCTGGCTGCCGCTGCAGCACCGCTGCCACCCAGCTTAACGCACCACTAACTGGGTACTCCCTGACCTTGACATGCTACCCTCCCTAGATTAGCCAGCCTTCCCTGTCCACCCCCGTGTTCCAGCCAGCCTTCAATGCCCTAGGCCTCCCCCCCCTTGTCCAGTCAGCCTTCTCTGCACTGCCCCCCCTGTTACAGCCTTCTCTGCCCTGTACCTCCCCTAATAGTTCAGCCAGCCTTTCTTGTCCCTCCCAGTCCACCAGCATTCCCAGCCCTGTCACCCCCCTTAGTCCAACCAGCCATCCCTGTGTCCCCCCAGTCCAGCTAGCCTTTCCCTGCCCTGTGCTGTACACTTCTACACTTACCCGACCTTCTGGCTTTGTATGTGGATCTGGATTTTTTTGTGTATTTTCATGTGGGGCTGAGATATATATATATATATATATATATATTAAAATCAAAGTTGATTTATATATATATATATATATATAGAGAGAGAGAGAGAGAGAGAGAGAGAGAGAGAGAAAGAGAGAGAGTTAGATTTTGGTTTTATGTGTGTGTAAATTTTACAGCAGTGTTTAAACTGGGCTATGCACCAATTCCCTCCCCCTGTCAACTCAGCTCCATCCATCCCAGGGGGGGATTGCCAGTACCAGGCCCCACAATTTCTGATGGCAGCCCTGGCAAAGGAGGGGGTTGAAGTGTCAATCAGAGAAGGGTGGTAACAGAAGCCCATAAGACAGGAGTGGACAGGAGCAAAGAGCCAATCACAAGGTAGAGAGGGGAGGGAATTAAAGAGGTGAGAAGTGAATGTAATCAAGCTGACAGGAATGGGGAGGTGGCAGAAGATGATCACAGAGGAGGGAGGGCCAAAGAGGAGGCAATTTGAGCAATTTGAGGGAGCATAAAATGTAGATCTGTAACTTATTTAGGATATAGAGCAAACAATCCAAGATAAACTAACAGGCAGCCGTCATACTGTGCAGCGCCCCATGAATTCGGAAACCCTGGATGGCATCCTCTGTCCATTTTGGTGCCCGGAGCTCATGCTCCACTGGAACCATAAAGGCAGTTTGTAATTTCTGTCCCTTTGCTAATTCCTACCTGTAAACATGCTGCTATTTCTTGGTTCTGGGCAGTTGGCAGAGGCAGTGGACCACACCGGATGATACCAATCAAGGTGGTGAAACCAAAATGATGGAAGCCTGGAGCAGCCACTGCACACTAATTGTCACAGTGCAGCACCTGACTTCCAGGCACTGAGGAGGTGTGAGCCGGCACTGCACTAAGAAGGATTTCCCTTTCCCCTGCTGCAAATTATTTCATTATTTGTATATTTTCATATGCATGTGTCTGGAACTTCTACATTATTTAGGTAGCGATTGATTATGCAAACTGAACCCATTAATGTATCTTATGTAATGGCAAAGTTTAATGTTAAAATGAAAATCATTTTGATGTAGCTCTTAAAAATTTTTACTTAAAATTTTATTGTTCTCTTACTGAATTGTCACTTTACCCACATGAATGCAAATGTAAATACATTTAGGCTGTGCATATATTATAATATAATTGGATCATTTTTAATTTGATAGTTGTGTATATCACTACTATTTCCATTATATTCATTGATTTATGGGAATTAATATGCGAGTAACATTAATACAAAAATTGCTACTAAGGATTCAGGACCTCATTCAGAGTCGGTCGAAGCGGCCGCACGGTCGTACGGGAAAAGGGGCCAGATATGCAAATGATTCCCTCGCAAGTTGCGTCCCTAAGTTCGGATCGGCAGCTGGCCGACCAAGGGGAGGAAGTGGCCGGAATTCAAAAAAATACGCCCCCTTCTCGTACGCATTGCACGTCATCTCCAGGCATATAAGGATTAATCGAGACCTTCGGGAACCATCGGAACTGGTCGTAGAGCTTAAGGTTGACCATACCCTCTCTTAAGCTCTACGATCATGTCAGTGTAAAAACCTCCCATGTCACATGTGCCATGACGCTGCTTTGTTAATTATGCACTCCCATAAACTGTATGCACTCCCATAAAACGCTGTTCGCATAATTAGGCACGCCTGCGTTCGGATCTCCACTCCTCCGTTTTCTAGCACCTTCCCCTGTTACCACCCACAAACGCCTCAATCTGTCACTCAAACTACCGACCTGGCTGTGTTCAAGGAGAGAGAAATTTCTGATCGTAGCGGCTAGTTTGCGCACGCGCATTGCAAACTTTACGCATGCGCAGTATAGCGAACATCGGTGGCGTACGACCGTGCGGCCACTTTGACCGACTCTGAATGAGGTCCTCTGTTCGGTATGATATAGGAGGAGGCCCATGGGGCGGTCACACCAAAAGTTACTGCACTGGGGGACAACATAACTAGTGATGCCACTGGCAGTTGGATATGTTCTGAAATGGAGATTCTCTAGTTTATACTAGAAAAAAAAATATTAGAGCTCAGATCCTAGTCACAGCACCCAAATAGAATCAGTACAAGACCCTTTTGTTCTCTTCTTATAGAATCCACACTTCGGCAATAAGAGATATGATCAGTGTCAAGCTGCTATTTGAGAACAGCACTCTAGGAAACTCTGGGTCTCATTCAGCCCCGCTCGCGAGCGCAGGACGCTCGCAAACGGGTCAATGATACCCAAATGCGCATGCGCACGACGGAGGGAACTCCGTCGTGCGCATGCACGAGACCCGGATAACGACAGCCAAGCTGTCGCTCCGGGTCTTGCACCAAAGGGGGCGTGCTGTCGATGGTGAGTGACAGTACGCCCCCTTTGGTGGGCGTGCCGGGGGCACGGCTGCCAGATGGAGGCGTTCCCATGGGAACGCCTACCGTCTGGGGCCGGCCCCGCTGACATCACCAGTGATGTCAGTGGGAGTAATTTTGGCTCTGATAGAGCCAAAATCACTCCAGGGCTTGTGGCAGCGAGACCCTACCGCAGGGTCTCGTCGCAAGCCCGATGGTCGCGATGGTCTTGACCATCGTGACCATCATCATGGACGCTCGCATAAGCTGTGGGTGGTAACCCACAGCTATGCGAGCATCCAAAAAGGCTGCTCCAAATTTAACTAGGATGGCCCTGATTCAGAGCGTGCACTCTGGTCAGAGTGTCCGGCTCTGAATCAGGGCCTCTGTTCTATTGAGGGGTAAATTGCAGCCTTTCCTGTTACAGAGAAAGGATTATAGTAAATCAACACTGTTTAATTGTGATAGTAAAACTTTGTAGAGTCATTTGAAAATGTTAATCAAAATCTAAAACAGCTAAATTGTAAATGTAATCCCTATAGACTGGTTACTGTAGGGGTTACCTATTGGTGCCTCCAATGACTGTATCAGGCATTTAATATGCAGTGTTAGATATTAGAGGATCAGCATGACAATGGAAAAAGTTATGATAATAATTAGGTGGTTAGTTAGGATTACTTAGATTTTTTATGAGAGCAATCTAATACATTAGTACAGTATGTAGGGGTTCTTTTGATGGTGGGATGGAGTAATTAGAGGGTTTTTGAACATGAGTACAATTAGTTAATAAAAGAGGATTAAATATTACAAGGGATGAGGAAACTAATTGATTATAAAGAGGTTAATGTTGAAATGTGTTGCTCTGATGCTGAAATAGTTAATAATTTTTGCTTAGAGGATATTTTATGGCAGTCACAATACTCTATTGTGGTGATCATTGGGATACTTTCTGTAATGTATGGTGGTCACTGCGATGTTCTCTATGGTGTATAATAATGATTAGGATGCTATATGTGTTGTGTAGTGGTCACTGGGAGGGATGATTTCTGTAGTATATGTCAATCCCAGGCTTATAGCTCATCTTTGAGGTTGTGATTTGCAATGTTTGCTGAAATCAGATTGCAATAAGGGCTACTAAAAATTACAGGTATCTGAATATGAATGTAAACATCGGCAGTCAGGGGTACAACAAGTATATTGCAGCCTGCATCCAATTTCTTGGCATGTGAAGAGCCATTTCAACAAATGCTGGCATAGGCCCATATTCAGACCCACTCGCAAGCAGCTGTCCGCTCGCAAGTGGGTCGATGGTCTGCACTGCGCATGAGCATGACGGAGGGAGCTCCGTTGTGCGCATGTGCGAGATGCGCCGAGCGAAGGACTTTCCTTCGCTCGGAGTGTCTCATCAAAGGGGGCGTACTGTCGATGTTGACTTTGGTGGGCGTGCCGGGGGCGTGCCTGCCAGACGGAGGCGTTCCCAAAGGAACGCCTACCGTCTGAAGCCGGCCCCACTGACATCACTAGTGATGTCAGTGGGAATGATTTTGGCTCTGATAGAGCCAAAATCACTCCTGGCCTTGCGGTTGAAAACCTCAACCGTAGGCTGTTGCTCACAGTGGCGATGGTCACGATGGTCAAGACCATCGCGACCATCATCCTGCACGCTCGTATATGCTGTGGGTGGTGACCCACAGCTATACGAGCATCCAGGAGGACGCTCCATATTAATGGAGGTGGGCCCTGATTCAGAGCGAGCGCTCTGGTCAGAGCGTCCGGCTCTGAATCAGGGCCATAGTACTCAATCTGCCGGATAACTTCCCAAATGGGAGCAAACTCATTTGTCACATTTCCTCATTTATTTCAATGGGATTATCTTTGTAATTTTTTGTTTCTGAATTTCTTTGCAATAGTATTTTAGAATATATAGCCTAATTTATATTATATTATATTATATTACATTATAGAGAGAAATTATATAAAATTTAAAAAAACAGTTGTTTACAGTTTTGTTAGCTTAACTTCAAACATTTACCTCTAAATGTATTCTACATATTAAGGGGCATATTCAATTAGCCGCGAAAAGTCCCGTACTTTTCGCATGCCGGACTTTTCGTCAACATCGCTGGTTTTCAATGCAAAAAAGTATCGCGGTCGTCCCTGCTTATCCCTGTATACAATTAGAAATCAGCGAAAACGGGACCCGGTGAAACTGTAACGTGCAAAAAGTTATGTCAGATTCCTGACACCCCCAAAAGATGCACTAACATTGGGGATCACATTGGGGATCACTATAGATACCCCCGAATAGGCCTGCTGAAGGTATTTGGGGTACTTAAATGATCTTAATAGCTGCTATTTAGCATCTTTGCATAAGTGGTGAAAAATAGCATATAGCAGGTTTTTTTGGTGAAAATAAGTAGTAACAGCAAATTTGGGGTACATGAAAATGGGTGCTAGCATATTTTAAAGTTGCTAAAGCGAAGTTTTAAAAAAACTTGAAAAAATTCACCTGCTGCAACCACCTGCAAACTTAAAAGCACCTGGGGCATACTTGGGGCCCCCCCTGGAGTCTTTTTCACTAGTTTTTAAGTTTGTCCCACAACTTTGGACCTTTTCACCACCAAAATGAAAATACTTTTTTTTAAAACTGTTTTAAAACTTTTTTTGACACAGTGTACCTTTGGGGGATTGTCCCAAGGGTGGAGGGGGGCTTTCCGAAGTTTGCAAGTAAAAACTCCAATTCTGCACTTTTTTTGACACCTATTCATAGGCAAAACTATTTCGCAGGTTCCATTGCATTGAGTTTCGGTACCGGTGAAAAGTCTACAGTTGAATACGGAGGAAACTTTTCGATTGGCGAAATTATGTCACTCACTTCTAATTGAATAGAATGTTAAATTAAAGTGTATATAAATTGTTTGTCTTTTTATTGCATTTAATATTTTTGTTAAATTTTAATAAAACAGCCTGATTACGAGCTTAGATTTTACTGATGTCTAAGGGCCTGATTCAGCACGCATCACAAGATTGCTCACGTGCGCACCCAGCCGCTGCAAAATTATATAAATGAACACGATCGCAGCACTATACCAAGACGCCCACCACTGTATAAAACCGCCCACTTGCCATTACTTACATCTGCAATACCTTTGCAAGTCTGCAAAAACATCAGTAACATCGAGTAACATCGGACCCATATGCACAGTTGTGGTTGATCTGACCTCACTCACAAACTGCTAAACTTCCTGTCGGTATCTAGAACTCAGGCTGCATATGCCGTTGCAGGGGCTTAATTATGCATGCCCCTGTAACTGCATTTCTCCGACCACTCCCCATCACCATCCACAAACAGTACTTCCTGTCAATGGCTCTGCATTGGGTTTGCGTAGTCACTGCGATCGCAGTCCCGATCACAGTGGAGAGTTTTCACACGTACACTGCGGCTTGGGCACATGCGCAGTGAGTAACAATCGGCCAACTGCATACGCAATCGCATCTGCGATCCTTGCTGAATCAAGCAGTTCACATCAAAGCACATAAACACATTCTAACAGTAGGAGGACTGTTTGGAGGGGAATGTTAGGTCTTTTACATCATGGGTCTCTTCATCCTCTAGAACTGTGAATAATATAACATCAAATCCTTGGTTATAAACTCAAGCAATGTATCCTGAGGAAGGAAGTGGATGGTGACAGGATATTACTTGTACAGTTTCTAAGTAGTATAGTGTGCAGGGCAATTGATCGGTTGTGGTGGTGCACAGGAAGAAGGTGCTGTTGATGGCAGCACTAAAAGTAAGACATTGTCTACATTTAAAATGACAGTGATTCTATGCCTTAGTGCACTAAGAGACAGTACAGTACACCACAACCTACCGTAACACTGAGATGCGTGGACAGCTTAATATTGATTGACACCTCATGCAAATCATAAACAGAGTTGTAAACAGAAGTGTTTTATGAGCTTTGAAAGGTCTGCAAACTAAGGTTCTTAGCAATATTTGACCATTCAGGCTGTTATTACACAAAAAATCCAATCATGTACTGAAGATCAATTAAGTGACATCCTTCATGAATTGGAAAAAGCTTCCTAAATTAGAGACTTTCACCCTGCTAAATGCCTGTCTAATAGCAATGGGATCTGTGAAAACAAACAAAATAGAAAAAGAGTTGGAATAATGACTATCTATAAAAGACTGAGTTTGTGTTATTTTTGCTGCACACTGAAAATAATGTGATATGAAAAAAAATGAATAAAAAATGAAACCAAGCTGTACTTTACTAAATATAATTTGGTACTGCCTCGAAGGCAGAAAATGCTCTTTCACTCTTTATAAATATTATATATTCATAATAATGAAGCTTATTTACTGGGAAAGGGCGAGTTCACAAAATCATAATTTAGAATATCAAATTTAGCAATTTAAAAATATTGCATCCTAAAATGGTACTACTAAAGTGTACAGTATAATTTGTAAAGCCCAAAAAGAAAATGTTGTCTTATAATTTGTTATACAGTTATATCATCTATAATAAAAGCGGAGGCAGTGAATAGACAAAACTAGAGGCACAAAGGTTTTTAGTCTATATGTTGCCTATTGCTTAAAACTTACATAATGATTCATAAAAATTAGGTACACTAATGCCAAGTACTGTTTATGGCAATAACTGGAAAAATTTGGTACAAACCATTGAAACAACAAATCTTGTATTTAACATAAAGTACTTGATGACAAATAAAAAACAACAACATTTAGTATATACCTAATTAAGGGAGGCGTGGCTTTGCAGACATTGAAGGCAGACATGCTATCCAAGGGTTCCTGCCTAATACCCACCAAAAGCCAAAATCTATTGCCCCTGTGAAACCCTGACTATTCTCATTGTGCCCTACCTGCCTCCTACAGCAGGTAAATGCTGGGTGGTAGAGTCCGCAAAGCAGGGGGAATCCTACTGCCTCCCTGCAGTTTGCAGCCTACCATCCCATACAAAGCCAAGACCTGGATTTCGGAGTCATGACACCTGCAGCCGTGAGTTTGCCTGCACCAGCCATGTTTTACAAACCTCCTTCTGCCCTGTGCCATCTGCTTAGTGGGACTCTACACCCTCCTTCGGATGCCCTGACTCCTGCTCTGGGCTCTGTGCTCTAAATCCGAAGACTCAGGCCTCCAGCTTCACCAGCTGCCCACCTTCTTTGTACTCCTGTATCTCGCAACACTTCATCAGAGGCACAACATCTACTCCTCAAAGGGGCCCCCCATCCCTGCTTTTAGGAGCCATGGTCAAGGACAGTTTGCTCTTACCCACTCCATCTACCAAAGAGGACTTCTTAGCTCTCTGTTCCCTTATCATGGAATTCAAGGACTCTCTCCAAACCAAACTCTTCAAAGCAGTTGCTTCCTTAAAAGCTGAATTCTCATCTCTTGCCGCGAGAACCACTAAACTTGAATCTCGCCAAGATATCTTCAGAAAGCTTTAAAAGAAACCGGCAGAGACCTGGATTACATTGTTACTGAACTCCCTGATCTCGAATAAGAATGAAGACTTTTTAAAATTGGGAGCGCAGGAATAATATACCTATCCGCAACATTCCAGAATCCATCATACTGATACCTTGGAACCATACTTACATAAACTGTTCTCCATTTTGCTTCTTGATCATGACTCTAGATCATTACTCTCTTTGACCAAAACCCAGGGCCAATGACCCAGTTACAAAGGTAAAGAACTCGTCCTTGCCCCACCCAGGTTAAACCTTCACATCCTTTTTGACTCAGTTAAGCTCCATTCTACCAAGATCTCTCCCCCTTGATGATTGCTAAGAGGAGAGACTTCTGACACTTGACCAAGACAGGCGAATAAGATATCACTGGGGGTTTCCTTTAAACATTATAGTTGACCTGAATGGTATGACTAGTCTGATCCGAGATCTTTGTGATGTAAGGACTTACTTTTCCACCTCAAAGAATCTGGACCCTTTCCTGGTGGAGACCCTGATGACTTGTGAGTGATACGCCTCCCTGTGGCCACAACTCATGGTTGTTCCTTTGTTTATCCTTTTTTAATTTGCTGTATAATTGCTAACTCATAGCCATAGAATGTATTGTGTTATCCTCCCTGCACTCACCTTCTCCGCTACCCTTCCCCTCCCCCTCCTTCCCCCTTTTTATTTGCTCAATTAGTATATAGATTTTTTTCTTGCAGGCACTGTTACTCTTTAAAAGTATAATTTTAATTTTTTTTTTATTTCTATTTGTTATACATGCAATGTTTTCTTCTTTTATTTTTTCTCTTATCCTCTCTTTACTGATGCTGTGATGTTTGTTGCTCTACAACTCTGATATGGCTGTGCAGCCTAATGTGTTGAGTAATAAAAGTAACCTCACTTCTGCTTCCCCCCATCATAACTTTGGTACTCTTCCCATACATTCCCACCGCTTTTTTTTCCCTTACTGGATGCTTTGCTCCAAGCCACATGATTTTATAGTTGTCTAGGTTTTTGTACCTTGTATAGCAACTCAAGATGCATTTCTCTCATTAGTACAACCCCATCATTTTTACTCCATATATATTTTACTCTCCCTGATGTCATATGTTTCCCTGCCCCTTTTTCCAGTATTTTTTGGCTATCACCCCATCCCCACTTTTGGCCCTCTTCTTCTAGTATCTATCCTCTGCTACTTATTCCTTTCTTTGACCCTCCTTCCATACAGCCAGGAGATGCTATTGCCTCCAAACAACAACACTCTTCCACCTCGCTAGGGCACTCCATCCTCTTAATATTACTGACTCTGTTACTACACTTCCCTATACCTACCTCTTTTCCCTAGTGGTGCTTCAGGCTCTATAGCTTACACCTCCTTAGACAACCAAGTCCTAAAATATGTGTATACTCCTCTCTTTCCTGTAGGTAGGGTTTTCATTTCCAGTCCCTGTACTTCCCTCTTTTTTTCTTCTTTACTCTTTCTCTCTTTTTTCTTTTTTTTCTTCCCTTCCTTTCTTACCTATCTTTCTTGTTCCTCCCTTCCCTAGCAAGCTGGGCCCCCTGTCCAAATTTTGTGACTCTATATACCTCTACTCAACCTATTGTCAACATGCTTTTGACTGTGGCCTCAATGAAAAACCAAGGCCATAACACTCCTCAGAAATGTTTGCTCCTGTTCCGGTCCATTAAAAAAATAATAGCTGATATAATCTTCCTGCAGGAAACCCACTTTTGTTCCCCCGGTCACCCTACTCTACTCTCAAGACTCTTCTCCACTGTTTTGTACTCCTCTAGCATGTCTAAACATAACAGAGCAGCTATCCTAACCAATAACAAATGACCTTTTACTCAAGACTCGGACTACACTGACTCAGATAATCGGTATATTATCTTAACTTGCAGGCTCGAATACACAGACATCTCTATTGCCACAGTGTATGCCCAAAATGTAGGCCAACACCGCTTCCTCAACTCAAAGCACTGAAAAAACACTGTAGTGGTCACTTGTTCCTTGGCAGCAATTTTAACTCTGTTCATGACCCGACTCTTGATAAGTCTTCTCCCCAGCCCCACCCTTCTCCTTGTCCTGCTTCCAGAAGTCTCAATAAACATTTGAAGGAAGCTGGTCTTTTTGATACATGGCTTTCCTTTTATCTTTCTTGAAGGGATTATACTTTTTACGCTAATCCCTATCACACATATTCCAGAATCGATTTAATTCTCTGTAGTCTTCCTATCTCCAAACATCACATTGATGCGACTATTTTTCCTTATTCCTGGTCTGAAAACTCCAATGTAACTTCTTCTTCTGACTTTCTGGACACCCCAATTAGTAGACCCTCCTGGCAGCTCAATGAGACTCTCCAGAAAATTCCTCAATTCCAGAAAAAAATTAAAGAAGTGTTAAAAGACAATTTTTACCATGTATCTGATCCTGGTTGCTCCCCCCTTGTTTGGTAGGCCTATAAGTCTGTTGTCCGAGATCATATCATCAGCCTTGCTTCGTACAGAAACAAGGAACATAAACATCTCCTCCGGTCCCTTATGGATCAGGTCCACCACAGAGTCTCTCCATAAATGCTCTCCCACTGATACAATATATAAACAACTTGCCTCAGCAAAAGCAGCACTCAATGCCATTCTCTCTGAGAAAGTAGTAAAATCCCTTAGATTAAAGAGCGATTCTATGAAAAGTGCAACAAGGCAAATATCCTTCTTGCCAATTGCTTGAGGCTCATATGGCCTCTTTAGCAATCCCAGTACTAAATGATCCCTGAGGCTCTCTTCAATATAATCCCTCTAAAATGAACTTTATTTTCAAAGATTAATATTCTTACCTCTACAAACTTCAGGAAATTGCTTCCCCTCAATCCTCTGTCCTTACCTCTATTTCAGACTATTTGGCTTTTTGCACTCTACCTTTGATTGAGTCCTCCACCTCTGAGTCACTTAATCTTCATACAACAGAAGAGGAGGTCTCTCTTACTCTTAAGCTTCAAAACTCTCTAACACTCCTGATCCAGAAGGCCTTCCTTACTCCTACTATAAAACTTTTCAGGGCTCACTTGTACCTCCCCTTACAATCTCCTTTAAACCGCTCCTTGAAGGCAGCTTCTTTCCTCCGGACACCACCAGAGCTAAAATAATGGTCATTCTGAAACAAGGTAAAGACACCAATTGGTAACTAACTATGGACCTATTTCCCTCTTAAACACAGACTCAAACTATTTTCCAAAATTTTAGCAAATAGACTTAACCCCATTCTCCCATCTCTTATCCATCCAGACCAGGCAGGCTTCATCCCTTCTCGCCAAGCCCTTGATAACACCAGACATTCAGTAGACCTTGTCCACCAAGTAATCTCTCTCAGGCTCCCCTACCTTCTTATTTCCCTCAACACCGAGAAGATCTTTGAAAGGGTCTCATGGCCCTTTATGACTACCACCCTCCTCAGTTTCGGCTTTGGGTATAAATTTCTCCAGGCCATTAAGGCCCTTTATCATAACCTTTCTACCTCTAGTTTTTTTTTCTCTGAGAATTTTTCCATCTTCAATGGCACAAGGCAGGGGTTTCCTCTCTCCCAACTGATCTTTACCCTAATCATTGAACCCCTGGCTTGCTGGATCTGCGCAAATATCTCTGGTATCTCTGTTGGTGGCTCCTTCTACAAACTCTCTCTTGTCACTGACGATGTCCTGCTTACCTTCACAAATCCCCTGATCTTCGAAAAATATTTCAAGAACTCTCCCTTTATGGGCACTTCTCTGGATACAAGGTAAACCACAACAAGTCAGAAGCACTACCCTTTCATATTCTGAAACCGCCCCTGGATCTCCTTCATCTTAATATCACTTTCACTTGCCCAAACGGACTCCATTAAATACTTATAACAGTCTATACAAAGCAAACTACCACCTCCCCCCTGTTTAGGGCTTTAGAAAAGATATCTCTCATTGGTAGTCTCTATTTATCTATGTGATTAAAATGAATGTCCTTCCCAAACTACTGTATCTCTTTCAGACTCTTCCTGTGGCAGTTACCCTTCTCCCATGTTCTCTTCTCTCTTCAATCGCTTTATGGCAAATTCATCTGGAACAATAGGAGACCTCATTTACGAAGAGACATTCTTTTTAAGAGCACAATAGTTGGAGGTCTTGGTCTTCCATCATTGGCTAAATATTATCAAGCCCCCAGACTGAGCCAGTTATTTGCCTGGAACTCCCCTAAAGGCACCAAACACTGGGTTGATCTGGAGTCTGCACTCAGCAAATTCTCCTCTGTTTCTGACTTACCATGGCTCCTTCGTAAAAATAGACCTCTCTTGGTCTTGTCAGTCCCCTCAGTTACACTCTACTTTTCCATTATCTATTCATCCTTTGCCCCAAAACCCTCTGTGGTTTCATCCCTCCTTGCCACTCATCTCATATGGTCTCCACTTGGTCAGTGGCTGGCATCACCATTTTCATCACTTCTTGGAGGATTTGTTCCACAATCTTTTTCTCAATTGCAGGAGAAACATTCTCTCCCGCAGTCTTGTTTCTAACAATATCTCCAAATTAAACACTTTATCACTTCATCTCTTTAATCTCTGGACTCCTTAAGAAATCCCACCATGATCAAACATCTTTGCATCTACAGGCCCACAGACAAGGGCATCATCTCTCAAATGTATCATTCAATCCTAGTCCAGGTCTCTCAAACTCTGACAACCCATGAACAACACTGGGAATTGGCATTAGGAACTACTTTGGGAGAAGACACTTGGGAGGCCATCGCCTCAACATTTTAAAATGTTCTGTTAGTATTTCCATCAAGGAAAAACCCTATAAAGTATGTACCCACTGATATCTTGCCCCATAGCAATTTCAACAAATGTACCCTAATATCTCAGGCCTTTGCTGGAGACAATGTGGTCACATTTGATATTTTTTCCATGTTTGGTGGACATGCTCTAATATCACCCATTTCCGGTTGATGGTCCAATCTCTGATACCCTCACTAATCCACCTTAGTCCCCCTTGATCCAGTCTTGTTGTTCTTTGTGTCCCAATCTGCCAGCTTTCCAAACATGAGAACAAATTAATTCTGCATATTTAAGGTGCTGCTAAATATCAGATTTCTGGATCTTGGCAACAAACACCCTCCAACCTGCCAACAGCTTCTCAATTGCATTTGGTTTGTGGCCAAAATGGAGTATATAACAAGCCTCCAAAATAACATGGTGGATAAGTTTACTGCAGTATAGTCACCATGGTATAGGTCTCAAAGTGTGGCCCTCCCTGGTCTTTTCTGACTTATTATTCCCTGCTCCTACTACCTTCTCCTTCTGTTGTCCCTCCTCTTTCCTCCCCCATTTGTTTTTGGGGTACCTCTCTCTGTCTCCCACAGCTTGCTCCCTCTTTTCTAGTCTTCTCTCTTTGCATATTCTTTAAATCTCTACATTTTTTTTGTTTTTTTCCACCCATTTCCCCCCCCTGTCTTTGACCCCACTCCTTCCATCCTTCCAGATTTTTGGGATTAGTCATAATAATTTATATGCAATAGTCCATTGTGAGCCTCTAATTATATATTTTCTTTACATTCTACAACTTCCACCCCTCCTTCTTTCTACTGTTTTTTTTTCTTTTTGAGAAAAAAATTGTTTGCTGTAAGCTTCCTCAAGTTATATTTCATTACATAGCGTGTTATTCCTTGTTTATCTGTAAGATGTTAAAAAATGGTTCTGACATTTATTCTTTTATTGTGATTAATCCAATATATCTTCTGGATGCTTTTTTCCTGACTCTTCAATAAAAAAAATATGTGATTAGAAAAAAAAAAAAAAAATATATATATATATATATATATATATATATATTTAATTAGATATGCATGAAACACAAAATAAGCAACTCGAAATATCAGTATACTGTACCTGTTTTAGGGTCAATAGAAAAATAAGGTTGTCCCTGAAGAATGCTATAAACCACTCTTGCACTGTTTCCATATGTAGGATCATCTGCATCAGTTGCTTTGACCTGAAGCACATAGGCACCTGTAATGGAAAAGTAACTGATATGAATTGACTATGTTCATATATTGACATTGTTTAGCATTTGTTATACAATTTCCAACCCTTAATCTGCCATATATAAATGAAAATATAAGCACTTTTAGTTGCATACTGTATCAATTTTTTATACAAATACTAGCAATACTGGCAAAACACAATAGGAAGATTTAGCAATTCTGGTGCACACATTTTTGTGCATTAAAAAGTTGCATAAACAAAATTAAACCAAATAGAAGTTTAATTTTAAAACTCTTCAAGAAATGTAAGAATTAGACTTTAACTGGTAGTTATGTCTTTGGGAGTTATATGCACCAGTTTGCGGAAACGTCTTCCAGAATATTGAAGTAAAAGCATATAAGATTAAAATTAAAAATAAAAGTTCATGGGAAAATTCACATATAGTACATTTCTGTTAATATTGAGCATATAATATAAATCAATATAAAATAATAATATAATCCAAGCATATTTATTGATATATCTATGTATTAGTTCCAAGCACCCTGCTAGCAAGAAACAAGTGTCGTGGAGCGGCCCTGTGGTACAGCTTGACCAAAATTACAATGAAGCATTTCAAAATGTAGCCACTAGAATTGTCCAATTCAATCATATCAAGACAATTAATTTTGACAATATTAGTGCTGGTCTAATCTTGTTAAATTAAACTGCAGTTTATATATGTTAAAATCACCAGCATTAAAAACAAAAAAATATTAACATATAAATAATTTTATCTGCATAGATTTTACACATTCAGATATACAAAATCCATACAACTTTAAAAAATACACTTTATACCACAATTTATTAGTAAATGGTACTAACTATTAGTATTGTACATCAAAAATTGAGTGATCCGTAAATACGGTTAAAGGAAAAATCTGGCCTTAAATAATTAACAATTCTTTAGGTTTGCACAGAATTATTAAATGTGTTTTATTCAAAAATGTTTACATGATAAATGCATGTATTGTCTAATTTGAGTGATAATTAGCAGGAGTTACACCTCAGGGTACATATCATATTTATAAACACTGAAATACACAATTATTATTTTTTGTTAAAAGTAACAGATAAAATAATAGCAATAATTAGATCAACAATAAATCTAGCATGTGAAACAGTAATATTTTCAGATTCCATGCAACATACAGTTTTAACAGTGATGCTTAAACTTTTGCATACACACATTATTGCAGTATTTCCTACTGGGATTCTTAATGAAGTACGTTTAAACATTAATCATTCAGCACAGAGGAAGACAGCACATAACAGGAAGCTAGATACAGAAGGATTGATGTAAATGTTTCCTGTATTTTCTTTGAAATTACCAAGGAAACTGTAAAGGTCTACATCATGAATGCACATCTCCAGACCCTAATGACTTTGTTGGATCTGCTTGTCACATTCAGAGTCATTTCCAAACATTCTACAGTTTTTTCTAGAGTTGCAAATTTGCAGCAAACCATAGAAAATAATTAGTGTGCATCAGACTGCTGCAAGGTTGGCCAGTTAGTCTGTAAAGGTAATTTACAACCAACAAAATATGTGTACATAAAGAGAACTGCACTTTGGTCTTGGATCTAATTGTCCGTCTCACATGTCATATATAATAAGAAGCATGTGTAATTTCCAGCTTGTGGAACTGTACCAGGAAAAACATGCAACCTTTCATTGATTTGTATATTTGGCTTCAAATGTGCAAGGTGGAAAGAGTAAGTCTAATTCTTCACTAGGTTTATTATTGAACCGTTTAAATTTTTCTCCCAAAACACTGCATTTTAGTCTTATATAGATCCCATATAGAAATATGTATCCCATGTCAATGCAAATTAGTAAGTCAGTAAGAAGATATACTGTATCTTCCTACATTCATAATTCAGAGGACTATCAATTGAAACATGCTATGGAACATACAGTTAAAGGTTGTTTATAAGGAAATTCCTAAAAATGGTGAGCACTGTCTTTAACATCTGCAACAAAGCTAATTAACAATAGAGGTGATTTATGTGAGTATCACGTTTGAAAGGCAATTGATTATTCTATTTAAACACACTTAGTTTAAATTACATTTTACATTTATATGCCCCAATATACTTCTTTAGCTAAAGGGACTATCCATTAGGAAACCTGAAAAACTGAACGAATAGCACCTAGGTGCGGTGCCCGCACTGAACGGTGTTCATTGAACATGATTCAGTGCTGGAGACTGACGTCCTATCTGAGAACATGCTGAACCTGATGATCATCATCAGGTTGACGGGCATGTTCCACAGATAGTCGGCGTCGGCAAGGACCCAGTGAGCATGCGCATCTCTGGTCCTTGCCGGCTATCCATTAGACGACTTTCTGAAGGATGCATCCAAAACCTCATGATTTTGGTTGCATCGTTCAGAAAGTCGTATAATGGATAGGCCCCTTTAATAATTTCCTCTTCTGAGATGTACAATATTTTAAATTGGTTACATGATTGTTTAAGGGGATATATGTCTTACAGTATATGTTTCTGACATTAATTAAAGCTTCTACTGATATCTATTTTTATATTTACACATTCATAGTGCTGCTTATCCTTTTTTTCAGAGCCTGCCCTAACCAATTTGATGCCATAGGCAAGATTTTGGATGGTGCTCCCTAGCACCTCTGCTAGTTCTACCTTCGACCCAGCACCCCTCTCCCAGCACAGCATCCATCACTCAGCACTGATCACAGCAGCAGGTAGCAGCACACATCACCCCTCACCCATTGCAATCCACACCCACAGAGCTGTAATTAGACATTTTGTTGTCTTATGCCAGCAAAAGCATTGGAGCCCCCAACCCCAATATTTTAAAGAGGGACAGTGAAG
The DNA here is from genome assembly GCA_031769625.1 of Taudactylus pleione. Classification (NCBI taxonomy): domain Eukaryota; kingdom Metazoa; phylum Chordata; class Amphibia; order Anura; family Myobatrachidae; genus Taudactylus; species Taudactylus pleione. The sequence continues at coordinate 7,242,104 of JAUIMM010000082.1, forward strand.
GGGTGTGGTCTTGTTGAAAAGGGGCATGGCCACACAATAGTACGCCCAATTCAAATTACGCCACACAGTAGTGCAACCATATTCACATTACATCACAGGATAGTGTCCCTTATTCACGTTACATCACACAGTAGTGTCCCTTATTCACTTTACATGACACATAATGGCCCTTATTCATGTTATTCCACACAGTAGTACCCCTTTGTCTTATACACATTATGCCTCACAGAAGTGCCCCTTATTCACATTACATCACACAGTAGTGTCATTATTCACACTACACCACACCATATTGCTCCTTATTCCTATTACACCACTCAGTAGTGCCTTTTGTACATATTACAACAAACAATAGTGCACCTTGTACACATAATACCACACAATAGTCGTGCTTCTTATACACATAATGCAGAAATGTTACACAGTAATACCCTTTACACATGTCACACATTAGTAATGCCCTCATACACATAATACCACACAGTAATGCCCCTTACATATTATGCCATACATTATTACACCCCAACCTCCCCACAGCCCCAGCACAGCACTCTTCCGGCGAATAAAACTGTGCTGTGACCTCATCATCTCTGGTAAAAAACAAAATAGGTGCGCCTTTCAATCAATTAATATAAGCTTAATAAAACTAGCTACTCCAACAGCAGTTTCTGCAACCTGCTAAAAATATGTGATGAGGAAAGTGTGGAACACTTTTTTGAATGTCACAACAATAAAACCCTGATAGGGGGTACAAACTGTAGCAGAAATAAAATAGGACACACTGGGTTTGAATATAAGACTCCTTCACAGTCCCTCTCCTTTAATGTATCCACAGTATGTTGAACTCATATGAAAAAGGCAATCCCTAAATGGGCAATATTAGTCACTGTCCTTGCAACCACAGATAAGATTCCACTGTTATGGAAATAGATCCTTCAATAGTGTGGGGAGCTTTGAAAGTGGTGAAGATAAGCCAGACCAATGTAAACATTCGGGTGAGTACTGGCGGTCCTCTCTGGACATATGGAAAACCAGTGGCTTTCATGCTTTGTCAAGGATAAGTGATCAGCACAGCAGTAAGCCACAAACCTGCATCCAGGGGAGTTCCTTTACGTGCTCAAACCTCTTCTCTGTTAGTGCTATGAGTATACTATAGGTCTAACCACCGAGGCTCTCCTCAGTATATCCTCAGCAAGCAGCCATGTCATCTGTCTACCCCACTGGCTTTGCTGCTGCCTGGGGTGATATACTGCACTGGGCAGCTCTATCCTTCCAGGGTCCAGTGAGGTCTTCTCTTTCGCCGATGCCTGCTGTCTCTACAATCCGTTTTTCCGATGGGAGGAATCCTCCGTGCCTGTGTCCTCTGCGATGGAGTCCTCACCTCACAGGTGTTTCAGCAGTGCTTCCATTGCTCTGCCTACTGGTTTTATTCGCTGCCGCCCTGTCGGCATTGTCTGCCTGTCAAATGGTCCCAACACTGCTTGCTTGAAGCTGAGTTGGCCCTAGGCATTGAATGCATGCCCCTCTCATAGCCAATAAAATGCAGTTTTGAGAACCGAGTAAATCCGAACCCGCTCATCTCTAGTATAAACAGATAAATTACTTCACAAATCATAATTTGAACTGTAGGCCTGCAGTTTTCCAATTTTATAAATAACACTTCATAAAAGCTAATGCTGACTGATCACTAATGTTTTAATAAAAATTACACCAACATGCACATTTAGTAAATATCGGCTTCTCTAACTCATGATGTTGAGGTTAATCAGAATATCCTGACCAATAGTGTCCGAGTATGCAATGTATTGTTTTATAAAGATTCAGAGTTATATACATTAGCATATTTCCTTAATTTTCTAATTAATACAGAAAGTTATTACTTCTTTTAGAGAAAGATTTTCCAAGAATATTGCTGTTTAATGAGTTTCTTCTTGTATGAGGGTTAAAATATAATCATATGAATTGTTTACATCTACAGCTTTCTAATAGTATTATATATTTACTCTGTTTATATTATCAATTCAACTCATTTGGGATTTTTTTATGCTATATTCCCCATTATTATTTTTAGAATCCCCATTATTAAAGGGACAAAAGTCATTTTCTTTATTTGTGTTGTTTGCAGGAAAGTATGTATGTGTGAAATACTGTCCATTTTTATGGTTTATCTTTGGATAAAGATGTCTCTGTGGGAGACAAATAGTTTGCACACACAGTAGGCAGACATGACTTGTCCTGCTATTAAAATATGATCACAGCATATTTTTGTTATATCCTTCCAAGAGACATGGATTTTTGTGAGAGTACTGTGACCATTCTTTACAGAAATCTTAGGGCTCCTATTAAAAGTAGCGACATTGTTCTCATAAAATAAATGGTAAATGGGAGTAAATATGAATTAGTATGTCTCAATGACAGAAGATCATTACTGGGCTCCGATTTGAAAAAAAAAAGTAAACTTGGAAAAAACTGTAAACTAGAAAAAGTAGCAAAAATGAAAACTGATCTTCAATCTGCAATGCACTGCAATGTCAGTTCTTAAAATTCAGTTCTTTAATATTACCCCTAAATGTTTTGATATGATGTTTGTAAACTGTGTAGATCATAAATTTACCCATGTCTTAGATCACCCTATTAACATAGTTTAAAGATAAAATTTTACATTTACACTTTTTTATACTATATAGTCAAAATTAGCTAGTGTGGTGCATGTTACAGGTACCTTTTGCATTGTCAGTAGTGTTTTATATTTTTGCTGATCACTAATATGTTTGCTAATGATTAATTTACCAAATGTATTACAGTTAGTAAATACATATAATATACTGCTCTCTAGCAACTAGTACCACCAAGAAGTAGATACCAACCCAACATACCACATTCTGTCCTACCAGTGGTGCAGTGAGGGTAGAACAAGCAGGGACATCAAGAGCAGTGGCAGACCTGGTGGAAGGGGGCATGGCCTAATCGCAGGAGGCACGCCCACACTCCCTCGCGTGCTGTGGAGGGGGGCACTGTGAGCCCATCAGCCTGGCGCAAAGCCATGGTGGGGGGTGCAAACAGTGTGATCGCTCCCTCCCACAGGCAAAGGAGGCTGCTGTGTCTGCTACTCAGCAGCCGCACGCAGTTTAACACTGCAGCCCAGCACATAGCATAGTGTGCTGTACTGCTGGGAGATAAAAGGAAAGGGGGAGGAAAGCCCCGGACCCAGGCTCCCGTCTGGCCCCTCTATCAAGCGAGGGTAATTAGTACCAACTCCTCCCCCCTCTAAGAAAAATTGGAGCTAATGCTCAGGGCTGCCACCAGGGGGTGCCAACCTAGATTGATTGACAGTGGTTTTAACTGTCCCAGTTTTAAAAAGACCACCGGGATCATTTAAAGACAGAATGGCACAAAAATGATGGAGATTCTGTTGGGAGTGCCACTGGTACTGTGCTAATCTGGCCACACTTTCTTATCATAGGGGGATAGATTTGCCTGCACTCTGGCTGTGCACCCTGACTTCTGCTCCTCCTGCACTGTAACTAAAAGCATGGTGAGTAGTGAGCACCTCTCCTCCCCTCTTGCCTTCAAATTTAAACACTTTCTATAGTATCCTCGGTGTATTGTCACTGTCTCTTCTTAGTGTTATTACCCTGATTTTCTCCTCTTTGTGTTTTTCCCTGTGTTCTGTTCTATTGTATTATATTAGTGAATCAAGGGTTCCCGCCACACATGCTGTCCCTCATACAAATATTACCCCAACACTGCTCAGACTCCTCATACTGTCCCAACATTGCCTCACTCCACACAATGCCTCAACACTGCTTTAGCTACACTGCATCCCCTCCAAATACTGCACCCCCTTAAACATACTTCTCCAACACTGCACCATTCTCCAAATACTGCCCCATTTCAATATTGAGCCCAAGCAGAGCCCAAGCCCTGCCTACCTAATGCTCATGCCAAGGTACTGCCTCAGTATTGCACCCTCAGGGCTTGATTCAGAGGCACACACAAATTGCATGCAATGCTGATGTTCACATAGTTGAGCAATTATTTGCAACTGTGCATGCACAAAATAAATTCAGAAAACCCCTACAACACATGCATTACAGAGTGTATGCAGATATATGCTGTTGTGATCAAGACAGATGGCATCAGAAATGGTCCATCTCATGGGCATGTTATTTGAGTGTTGTGGGTGTCAGTGAAAGCAGCTGCATTTCCAAACACACAGCCACAGAGGCCACTGTCAGAAGGAGAAACTGCACCTGCCATAGGGCCGATGCATGGGTTGATGGTGTGCAAGTGGTGCGCCAATAGTGGCATGGGTTACTAAACAAGGTGGATGGCTGATACTAGCATTGGCATATTATCGCAGATGTGACTACAACAACAGAAGCAAGAGCAGATGCGGCTACATCCACCTCTGAATCAGGCCTCCGTCTACCCACATAAAACCTGTAGAGTATTGTCTCACGTTTTAGAAAACTCCCTCTCCCTAGATATCCTACAATACTGTAGGGGGGCACCATGACATTTGCTTGCTACAGGTGCTGTGGCTCCACTCTACAACTCTGGTCCCATAGGTATCTGACCATTTCATATTCAATAGATGGACAATCAGCTCAAGTAAGTTTATCTGAATTCCCTCAGAAAATAACTTACACACACGAAGTGCTTTAATGAAACAAGCAAACCTAATCACTTGTTTGCTTGTTTCATGGCAAGCAAGTTTCATTCCCAGTTTACTGGGTTTGATTAAATGTAAAGAGTGGTACATGGTAGAGTAGAAAACCACTCACGAATAATGTAATTTAATAATCGCTCCACCCAATTATACAGTATTTTAGATTATCTTAAATCTTACTCAATGGGAGGTGCTCCCTAGAATAATCACAGTTAGAACTCAAAAGAAGAAAAGGGAATAGTTTTATCTTGTGGAGCATTCACTTTATGTAGTGATTTATATTGAAATGTAACTTGTATTAGTATATGCAAAGTATAAAACCCTAAAGTGATGTACATATTGGTAAGTACAATATGTTTATTATCTGTTAAAAGACAGGTATCATGAGCAAACCATAATATAATATTTTGTCTGTTCTCATTAATTGATGTCTCAGCCTTAAATAGCACACTTGATAAACTAATAGATATTGCCGGCTGATAAAATTCCAATATTGTGTTAATTAGTGTACAGTTTAAAACCATTGCAGCTAAGCAGATTTATGTAGTGTGCAGCCAGACATCCAATCCCCTGCAGCCACACATTACATAGTTCAGGTTAGCTGAAATGGTTTTAAACTGAAAATTACAACTAGTTTCATATTGTCAGCGTTACCAGACTTCCTTTACAAATACTGTTGCTTCAAGTATAAGATGTATGACTGCAGTGTATGATGTAATGAGTTCAAGTCCTGTGTATATCATGTTAAGAAAACTGTGTTATAAATAAAGAAGGATACAACTAAATGTGTACATATGTTCTGTATGGGTGCAGGAGCCAATCAACTGAGCCTGCCTTCCCCTGTACCCAAAAAACATCAATAAAACATTGGCTATCATAGAGTCTTCTCTGTCTCAGAAAAAAAAATGGGTCTGTAAAGTGAGGTTTCTGAGTCGCCTGATGCTGACTGTCAAAGGTTCCCGCTGGGCCCTAGGTGACTACCTGAGTCACCCAGCCGATAATCCAGCCCTGCATTTTAAAATATGTTGTTTTTTTTCCTGTGCAAGCAATTATTTACCAACTTGTGTTCAAATCTGCATCTGTCGCTTAGTGCTACATTTTACTTTTCACCCAACATTATCTCATGCTTGCTTTTATTTTCTGTATAATAATGAGCCAGTACACAGCCTTATTAGTTTTCAGATTTCAGTGAAAGGGAGGCCTTGCATTAGTAATCTATTGCATTAATAATGTCAATGGTCATTTTATCTTTGGCTTAGAACACTTTTTATGCATTTATGTGTTTTTATGCATCTATAAAGTAAGAATTTGACATTGCCCTTGTATGCTTTAACATAAAAAAGAACCATGAAAAGCTAACCATAATGTACTGTGATAGCAGTGTTCTTTTAGCAAGCTTCAGCTTGAGTTTTAAAAGAGGAATTTTTCACCTTAGAATAACATATTGTTTAAGGTCTCTTCACCATTTAACTAGTAACACAAGTTTGCCTGCATCATTAATATCTTTAGAAGCAGACAAACTCACTAAGCTACAGGATATTCCATATTGACTCAGGGCTCCAGACAACATTGATGTTTTTTATGCCTGCACTAAAGTCCATGTCTTTATAGACTTTTGTGCTTTTTATTATGAATTTGGACTAAAATGCTACTTTCTAAATAATTTTTACTTGTGCTATAATGTTTGACAAATGATATATTAAGCATAAAATTACTTAAGAAGAGGGCCTGACTCTGATTCGCACAGAGGGCCTGATTCAGAGATGGGGGCTCTGAAAGAGCGCTCGCTCTGAATCAGGGCATTTTTTTTTTTTTGGGGAACGGCCTCCTGGCCACTCGCATAGCTGTGGGTGACCACCCACAGCTATAGCGAGTGGCCAGGTTGATGGTGGCGATGGTCAAGACCATCGCGACCATCGAGCTTGCGATGAGACCCTTGTGGTAGGGACTAATGGCCCCAAGCCCCAGAGAGCTTTCGGCTCTAACAGAGCCGGAAGCTCTCCCACTGACATGATGTCAGTGGGGCAACCCCCAAATGGCAAGAGTTTCATTGGGAACGCCTCCATTTGGCCGGCCACCCCCCCGGCCCGCCCACCAAACGGGGCGAGCTGTCACTCACCATCGACAGCTTGCCCCCTTTGGTGTGAAACCCGGAGCGATGGGGCACCCGTCGCTAGCCGGATCTCACGCATGCGCACAATGGAGCTGGCTCTATCGTGCGCATGCCCAGTGGGCAAACATCGACCTGGTTGCGAGCGCTCAGCACTTGCGACCAGGACTGAATCAGACCCAGAGGTCCAAATGTGGCCACATTCTGAATATGAATGGACTGTAAACGGAATGCTAATGTGACTATATGCACATCCTAATGTGTACACATTGCACTGCCTCACATTTTTTGTTTGCAAGAGCAGCCATCATCATTATTTTCTGCACTTAACCCATGATAGGTGCAAGAGATCTGACTAAATTAGGCATTCCCTTGCATATTTATGACTCAGAGTATGATGTAACTCTAGCTACATGCCAACCACATGCCCTCAAGATGATTCTCTTATGCTTGTACCCCATATTGATATTAGAGATGAGCGGTTCAGTTTTGCTGAAAGTCAAACACCCAAATTTTGGGATACCAAGTAGAACTGTGTCCCACCTTGGGTTTTCCCGAAAGTCGGATCTCGGATCTAAAAAATGGATGTGTTTTTTTTGTTTGCATGTAAGTCCCTCCCTTGTAATTTTTGGTGCCAAAATGTACTGGAAATTAATGTTATTGATGCTAATAATACTATAGGAACAAAACAGGTCCAAGTTACATGATTTTTGTTGTTTTTATAATTTTTTTTAAAGAAATACAAAACAAAACAATACACTTGAGAGTAGTTTTGCTAAAAATAAAACATTTGAGGGTGGTTTTACCAAAACACGGGGTTCCGCCACATCAGTAGTTGACACATAGTAACACCCATATCACGAAAGGAGGGAAATTGACAAAATGTATCCACTCAAAATTGCTTGGAAATATGCAAAAGATACAGATATGTCCTTATACACCTACCCTCAATATAAAGATAATGGAAATTGAGCTGAATGGATGAGAGCGGCTGCTACCACGGAAAAAAAAATTGTTGTGAATGGAGATGACTGCAAAATTACCTTAAGTCATGTTGGGTTGCATCTGGCACTTCCCGTTTGCATGTCCTTGGGCTTTTTTATTTAACCAAGACCTAGGTCATCTACATGGAGAAGAGGACTGACCTATCAGGGAGTAAGTATGTAGTGTGAGTGCAGGTGGGTAAGTGAGTGAATGAATATGTAATAAAGATTAACAATATTTGGTGTGTGTGTGTACTGTTGTTTGTTTAATAAAAAAAAATGTTCGCAGTGGGGATACAGGTGCTGCTGGCCTATTGACACTTTTAAATCTACAAGAGCCAGAGGGCAGGCTTGCTGGTACCTTTAGTTTCACTGTGATAAACTATATAACTTTTAATTTAACCCATTACCCCTGCATCCACCCCTTCCAGGGATGCAGGATAGAACCTTGGGCTTTCATCCCATGACTGGTTAATGCTTGGGAATTATCTTTTGGGGGGTGTCCCCTCCCGAGCATAACCTAGTCTGGCTGGTCCAGCCTGTTTCTGGTTAATGGAAAATAGGGGGAACCCCAAGCCTGTTTCCCCCCCAATTTTCCGTTAACACATCCAGGGCTGGATATAGGTTTATGGGGGGACCCCACACAATTTTTTTTTTACTTTTTACCTTAGAATAACATTTAGGTCTCTTCACCATTGAACTAGTTACACAAGTTTGACTGGATAATTAATATCTTTAGAAGGAGACAAAACAGACAAACTCACTAAGCTCATATGTTTATTAGAGTGTGGTGACACTCTCTTCTTGGGAAGTGAATAGGCTGCAGGTTTTACGCAACTTATACACTCACACTTATATATGTTTTCTTGAAAACTCACTAAGCTTTATTCCTTAATGACTCAGGGCTCCAGACAACGTTTATGTTTTTTATGCCTCCACTAAAGTCCATGTCTTTGTAGATTTTTGTGCTTTTTATTATGAATTTGGGCTAAAATGCTACTTTCTAAATCATTTTTTACTTGTGCTATAATGTTTCACAAATTATATATTAAGCATAAAATGACTTAAGAAGAGTAATTTCAGCCCAGGCCGGGGCTTACTAGTTTGGGGTGTTAATGCTTTGGCCAGGGGACCTGGTGAAAGGGTCCCCTGGCTGTGACATTACAGTTATGACTAGTGGACCCCGGTGCTGGTATTAAAAATACAGGGTACCCCACAATATTTTTTCCCTATATTTTTAAAACCAAGAACGGCTCACTGAGCCCAGTGCTGGGTTCATAAAATATGGGGGACTCCTACACATTTTGTCCCCAATATTTTTAGAACCAGGACTGGCTCACAGAACATAGGCATGCCACATATGATTTTAATCAGCAGAAGCTGTTTGTGTGCCCTATGAAAATCTCTGACACATTTGAAGGTAAAAAGGTGCACGAAAAGACACTCTACACTCACATGTTATGTGTAACGCGACTTGTAGCATATGGAAGATAGATGTATGTGGACACATATGTACCTCCCACTGCTGCAAGCTTTTTTAATTGATATAGCAGGAAATCTGACACTGACTCATTTGCTCCACAAGAACCATACTGTCATAGAAAAGCAGTGTGTGCTGGTATATCTAAGTCTTTGCACTCCCCTGAGTAGGATAGATGAGTGCTTAGTGCCCTCAATTATACACTTTTCTCAAACAAGTCATTGCTTTGACCTATGACGGGACATCCATGCAGATACTTTTGCTGCCAGAGAATATATCATATACAGGGTGAGAGAGAAAAAAGAGGGTGATAAAGAGAAAACGGGAAGAAAGAGAGAAAAATGCCTAGGGCAAGTGGAGGAGATTGAAATGGGGAGACAACAAAAATAAGGAAAGCCAAAAAGGAGGGGGAGAGAGGAAAAATGAGAGATAGAGAGAAAAGTGTGGAATGGCTGAGAAACTTGGAGAGGGCAGAGAAAGACAGAAAGGGGGAAAAGAGGCAAGGAAGAGAGGGGGAAGAGATGGAGAGAAAGAGATTGGGTAAAGGGATGGGAAAGTGGGGGAGAGATAAAGTAAATTAGGGACAGTGACATAGGTAATAGGAGATAGAGAAAGAGTAAGTAGGATAGAGAGCCAGGATAACATAGGGATAGACAGAGACAGACATGAAAGAGGGAGAGACAGATGGGAATAGAGAGAAAAATAAAAAGCTTGGGTAGAGATCTCTCTTGAGTGTCTTCCCTCTTTCATGGATTATATTACTCCTACCTTTCTGGCACCTTGATTTACATACAATTTTTGTTGACTTCCTGTTTTTTTTTTTTGCATTATCATATGTACTTTTATATACTAATCACCTTAACATTTGTACTTATGCAAATACATGGATGATGGTATTATAATTAAACAATCCAAACAAGGCAACAAAGGAGTTTATTCATCTAAAGCTGCATATCAAACTTTGAAATTTGAAGTTATATTTTAATTATGTCTTGCAGTTATCTTGCATTGGACCATCTTTCCTTATTTGTCTATACCATCTATACATCTGTAAGAAACTACTAGGATTATCATCCATTCTGACAAAGCTCAAGGTTATTAAAACTTTCCTGCTTTTTATCAACAATTTGTATTACAGTTGTGTCCTCATATACCATTATTGCAGTCACGCCAATATAATGTTGCATAACAAATGAATCAGGCTAGATGTATGAAGACACATCTGTACATTATAATATTTTGGCATGTGATATTTAACGTGTTAAATCTTAGGTAATATGCTTTTTCTAAAACATGAAATGCAACACATTTAAAATCCATTAGTGAAACATTTAACATTTTGTGAATTTCTATAAATCTATTTTTTTTTTAATATTTAAATTATTGAACAGATGACATGCTGCTTTAGCAACATACTAGATGTTTACTTTTAACAAATGCCTCAACAAATTTTTTTTAATTATTTTAAAATAAACAAATGCTCCATGTATCACTACATTTTTATTGATCTCCAAAATTTAAAATCAGTGAGATGCACAGAAAAAGAAATTAGATGAATTTAAGAGCATTATTTTCCAGAAGCAATTTCAAACATACTGTATTTGCTTTATAGACAGCAGATGGCGCCAGTAAGCTTCAGTTTGTGTTGAAGTTCCCAAACTTGATTATTTTAAATCAGTTATCGCTTCATTTATCAATATGATGCAATTCTTACAGGAATACATGACTGTTTAAAAATGTATAAAAATGTATTATCTTATACAGTCTAGGAAATATGTTTTTTTCTTCAATGTTCTCTCTTCTCACAGATATTAAAAACTACTTTTTATTTTTTTTTTTACTTTAAACATTTTAAATTTCACTATTTTTTGTTTTTGGATCGGTATCAATATATTAGTCACTTGGTAACAAAATATCAACGGCTACATTTAACGAGAAATAACCCCTTTAGAGCTTGCTCAAGTTGTTGTGTCATTCTCTCAATATTTAACAAACAATGGTAAAACTAAGATTACCACTATTTGTCACTGTATCGCACCATCTATAGACGCAAGAGTAATACGGTCCCCACCAAGAGTCTTTCCAGCTTCAACGAAGCCTTCTAGCCGGGTGAAAGTGTCATGCACACGTGCACACTGGCCATCTTGCATGGGCATGACACAGCATGAATATTAGTGGCATATTAGTATCACTGCGATACTAAAGAAAATACAGTATTCTGTTGGTACTAAGGTTCATTGTTAAATAGGCCCCAAATTTCAAAGCAAAGTATAAATTGTATAGTAGCATAGAATGTACATTTTATTATTATTATTATTATTAACAACAACAACAACAACAACAACAACAACAACAACAACAACAACAACAACAACAACAACAACGTGTGTGTATGTTTAACATGCTTAGACATCTGGGGGGAAATTATTATAGTATGTTATTGGGTTTCACCTCGAAACCTCATGGTTTACTATTCTATGGTCTGCAGATCAAAGACCAAAACTGCTGTCAATGTTGGGTTTGGTAAGTATGATTTTTTAAACATAAAATATTAATACATACAGTGTGCAAATTCTGTGTTTATTTTAATATTTTCTTTACAGGCAGACTACAGGTGCCAGCAGGCCCTTAATGTCCGGGCATGCTGTCTTGGACCTGTAATGATCAATACTATTAATTGTTTTATTACTAATAACCATACCCACTGCCACAAGGGGTGTAGAGAATATCCGTGGGCCGGAGAGGGGACCGCATTTTATTTTTTGGGTCCCTACTTTCCAAGCAATTCCAAACCTAGGCTGACCAGTCTGGTTAATGTGATGGCAGGGGGACCCCACACTGTGTGTCCTCCTTCTATGGCATTAGCCCCCTGACTGATTCTGCATAGTTCTTGTTATATGATTCCCCCCCCCATTTTCCCAACCCATGCTGAGATGTCCAGGTCTGGTTATTGATTTGGGGATAGTCACGCTACACAATTTGTTTTTAAATGTATCCCTTTCTTTTCCTGCACAGAACATAGTGATCTCTGCAGAGCTTCCCCCAAACGTGCCCGCAAAAAGCAGGTCTATTGTTTGAGTGTGTTTTCTATTGTTTCTGGGTTTACAAACCGACCATTAGTTAATCTGTGATTTTCATCTTGTCTATGTAAATAAAAATCAATTGTTGGATCAATGTTCTAAAGTGTTTTGAAAGACTGTTTTTTCATAGTTTTTTCGTTGGTTTTGACTTTAATAAATGGTTGGTTTGCAATACCGAGGGAAAAATGACCAAACACCCGCAACTGATCTTTAGTAATAAACCAGTACAATGTAGCATTCTAGGAACACCGTATGTTGCATCCCCATAAAAAAAATATTTAAACAAGTGTACAAATGTAGATCAAGAATCCTTATAACTGCTCAATTTTAAAGAACAAGTAAATACATAATTTAACACTAATGCTTATCAAAGGCTTACTGAATAATATACATTAAATAAGTGGAGTGTTCATAATTAACTAAATAAGTACACCAAGCTGTTTTTTTACTTATCTGCAGTAGGTTGCATGTTAGGAGGAAAGTGTTTTTCTAGCAGGGCAGACACACAGTTATTGACAACTTTATATACTTGCTTAGATAAATGAACTGAGTGGATTGGTTGATTCATTAAAGGTGCATTTGACTTTAGAATACTGTAGCTCAAATTGCAGCTTTCTTAACTTGTTTTTACTCTTATTAAAACTCTGTCCTAAAGTTACAGAAGTAGTTTCATCTGCCTTTAACTGAGTGGAAACAATACTTTACTTTTAAAGAGTACTGTAGTAGAATGCTAATTTAACACTGGAGTTTATATTTTAACTTTAGATTTTAGATTTTAACATTTTCAATTTTCAGAATAAGTGATCCTTTATTTGTGTTAACTGCATGCATATAATATGCATACGTTTTTGTGAACTGTGAATATGTACAGTGCTCTTTAGGGTCAGACTGGGAGTAAAGATCAGCCCTGACTTTAAAGTATGAAGCCCACCATGGCATCTGGCTCCTGGTGATCTCTTGGCTCCAAGAGCAGCTCCCAGCCTCGCCCAGTTTGCGCTGAGAGGCAGAAATGCTTGTAATGCCTCCAGATGGCTCACCATCTGACTGCCAACTCAGGGGTCGGATCTATTGTTTACTATTAGGGAGGCATTTTTAACAATTAATATATACCCTCCCCTATTTATTCCTGTCTCCTCCTACATCTTAGGCTATACTCTTACAATACAAATATAACTACATTATGTAGTATGTAGCCATTGGGGGCTCCCACTGCACATGAGAGCCATCTTCAATTGTTATATAGGTCATGTAGATATTAAATTTTGTGAATAAGATTTTGCAAAGTTTTAAATTTCAAGTTACCTATTTTACCTTCATTGCCCCTTTTGTTACCACAAGATAACACTATTAAAGTAATTGAACTTTGCATGAATAATGTTTAGGTGGGGTTTGGTTTGGATTTGATGCAAATGCTGTGACTACAGCTCTGTGAACTGGAAGCTTGAATGCAATATTTACCTAAACACAACATACACCAACTGTAGTTACTAAGCAGGGGCAGAAGTATGGGAGACAATGGAGGCGCCTGCCGCCGGGTGCCAGCACTGAAGGGGCACCTCCTCCATAACCCATAATATATTCACCCCAGTTAGGGCTGTAATTATGGGGGATAGGGGGTGCACTGAATCATAGCTTGCCTCCGGGCGTCTGGGGTGAACTTCCTTACGATACATTCTAATATAACTAATGAATAGCATACTTTCAATGTAATCCTTTGTGGTGGAGTTTTCATAAAGTTACACTATTTTTATATCATACATACAGTACATAATGGATATTGTTATTTACTCCACTTGTCTTAAACAAAATATTTCCGTTCCTTTCCATTTCATATTGGCAGTTCTAGTATTCTGTACTATCTGTATCAGTCCTTGTTATATGTGTCATTCCCTGCTGAATCTGATTCTTTCTGTTACACTTCTGTCCAGACGTTTGCTCTTTCCATTGTCTCTCTGCTCACTGAGAACAATAAATGTATGGTACATGTATACAAGATGATGTACTGCAGGCGTATTTCACTGTGAAATATATCAGTCTGTCAGAAACTGAATACTCAGGAACCAATTTATCATAGTAAGTGTACCCTTGCTTCATTTTTAAGCATCAAGACAGCCAAAACCAAATTTCCCTGAGCTCTGGCGCTTCCAAGGTTGGTATGTTGCTTTGTTATTATCCCTACACTTTAAAGAGACACTACCACCAAAATAAAGAACTTAATTGTTTTTAACACCACACTAATTATTTGCATGTTTGTTTCAATTTAAAAAAAGGTGTTTATTCATATATGCCCATGTGACAGCTGGCTATGGCAGATTAGCTCTTCACCAATTATTTACTCTTGTATATAATTGTCTGTAGTACACCTTAATGTGCTAAGAAAAAGCCCACCTTGTTGTTTCCTTTGGTATAGCTGTGCAGCAGATGTCAGAGGGAAACAATAAGGAAGAAGAAAAAACTCTCATTTCACAAAATTGTGTCACAACTGAGCCATCTGTCACTGTCTAGTAATGTTGATGCTTGCAAAGCACCCCGGTACATGTAGTTCAACAATATCACATCATACAACAGAGGTTGTTTTCGTTGCAATGGATATTGCTTGGTTACTTTTGATTTGTTTGGGAAGGAGAATGTTTGTTTGTGTGAATTAAACCCACAGTCAAATCAAGAAGAAAAAACATGGTTAAGTAAATGTATTTTTACTAAAGGTACAGGTGCAATATGTGTATTATATATAACTTTTTCAGCACAATAAAAAGAGGTCTTATAGATTTCTTTGTCCACTATGCAAGTGTCACAGGCTGAGCTAGGCAAATATAAAAAGAAGGACAGAGAAAAATATGTTTCCATTATCTTTTTTGAACCAGGGCCCTAATTCAGTAATGTAGGCCAATGCCACCGATGCTGCAAATTTGTAAGCAGCGGCTGTGCAAAAATATGCAAATGTTGCAGTTTCGCAAATCCAAAAGGCTGCATACAAAGATGCATAATTTGTCGCAGATTAGTCAATAATCGTCCTTCTGAGTAATCAAGTGGGTGCGCAGATTGGCCATGAGAACTGAGATGCCGGAGCCATTTTTACTGCATAGGGGATTGCAGTCACAGGCTGAGACACGCCAAGAAAATGATCGCAACATGCCTCTGTTCAAGTCGCCACCCCCATTGACGCCCACAAATGATCCCTGTCTGTCAATAATTTTACGAATAAGTCCTCACTGTGAGCAGCAACGGTAATGAAACTTGATGCATGCGCAGATTACCGATAATTATCGCTCATCTGCGTAAACACTGGCATTGCATCCATCTTTGAATCACACCCAAAATGTATTCAATGAAACTGCAACTGTTTTCTCAGACCTCTGCATTGCTGTCACATTATTTTACACTCTGCCTAGAAGTACCTCAGGCTCTTGTTAGGACAATAATAACTTCTCAACTTGGCTATAATTTCAATAGAGCATATACTGTATATAGCAGTGTATCTATTATATGACTTTAGTTATACAAATAAAATGAATGGAAGAAGTCAGGTGTTACTGTGCTCATTCTGTTGTATGTTTGAAAAGATGAGAGCTGCCATGTCACCCTGAAGTTGTCTGGTCTTCTGTACGCTTGCAGTGTTGGGCAATAGGTGGAGTGGACACTATGCATTACCTATTTAGAGGCATGATGATGATGTGTGTGATGTTATATAGGTTGTAAGTTATGGATTACAAAGACACGTATAAAAGTAATAACTGTCTGGGGGGGTGTAGCTCAGGTGTTGGTAATGAATGTCTTTGATTGGGGTTGATAGGTAGTATGCCAACATCTATATTGCTCACAGTGACTGGGATGCAGCTATGGTCCTCAGTGTGCAATTACTATTATGTCAAAATATGTGTTATAACTTCTAGGAATAACTATACAGTAGCATGGAAAGGCAGGCTATGTCCTAGTCTCACTGAGATAGAAACTATGTTAGGTACTATGTACCACACTTCCACTAACTTTAACTGCAGTTACTATTTATTTAAAAAAAAAGAAATAAAAGCAGTGGATCATGTTAGATGTTTTTTGTTTATTTTTATAGTATGCTTATCTAAGGCCTGATTCAGAGTTGCACGCTAATGCTCCTGCAGCTGCAATTTTGCTGAATAATTACTGCTGTCCACAACTGCATACACATGTGCAGCATCAGACACAGATCATGCAAACATCGACTCCTTGAGAAAGTCTATGGTCATTCAAAATAGCCACCATAACTGAGAAACCAGAGCTATGTTTCCAGTATATGGGATCACAGATGCAGGATTTAACATGCGCCCAAAATGGTCGCGACACACCTGCATTTTTAACCAACACTCCTCATTGCCTCCTCCAAATGCTTTCTGCCTGTCAGTCACACTGTGATAAAGACTGACAGCATGCGACTATGATGTACGCATCGGCATTACGTACAACTCTAGTCCTAAGGCCAGACATTTTTTATTATTCATCTCCTGATTGTCTGTATTCATCAGAATTTGAAGTAGACATGTGTAGAACCGCCTGTAGGCAATAACACGATCAGAAAACTAAAATAAGTACAGATTATTTCAGCAATCTCAACAATACAGAGTACAGTAGTTATGTTATATAAATAATAAATGATATTGGTCTTATATTGTAGGGTTATATATACCTCTGCCTGAAACTAATTTCAGTCATCTAACTTGTTTTGATTAGTGTGAAGGAAAATTGGCATTGTAGTAGAAATTTTCATAGGGCATCTGAGCCTCCAGTATTACATGTCTTCTGGTATTTTTTTGGAAGGTAAATTACACAGAAATAGCTCTTAAGGTAATCTATTTAGAGTATTTTATTTGCATAGAATTTGGGGCTGGGCAACATTTTTCTGTAAAAAAAAATTGTATTATAAATTGCTCGCCTGAATTACCATAATGTAAATCATCCCACTGATATCTACAAAAGTATACAAAGAGAAAGAAAATAATACATCAAAGTACTCTAACTTGCACATAACCTAATAAGACAGTATCCAATGATTACTTCAAATATTATAGTTTCATTTTGGATCTGTATTTTTTTTTTTAAATTTATAAAAACTGCTAAAATCACATAATTTGGGCTTTTATTGTTCCTACATTATTATTAACCTCAATAACATTAATTTCCACTCATCAATTTTGACCACATCACAGCTCACAATGTTGTTTTCATCCAGTTTAGGCCCAAAATTTGCACCAAGCTAGCTGGCTGACTAAGCTAAGCGGCAGCAGTGGGCAGCAGGCATGCCAAGAGTGACACCAGGCCCGGGTGAAGGGGGCATTGCTTAATTGTGGGTGGCATGGCCATGTCCCTCAGGAAAAAAATAATAAAAATAATATTTTAGCAGCGCTGCGCGCTGGGGAGGGGTGGGGCACTGTGGGCCCCCAGAGCCCAGCGCATAGCCAGTGTGGGGCAAGATTAGTGTGATAGCTCCCCTCACAGGCATAGGGTCTCCCCTCACAGGAATATGGGCTGCTACTTAGTAGCTGCAAGCAGTCTCTCAGTGCAGCCCAGCACACAGCAGCATGTGCTGGGCTGCTGTAATTAAAGAGGGAGGGGGGCAGCACTGGTCCTGAACCCCTGACGGGCCCCTCCAGGAACTCCAGGCAAGTAGCCACTCCCCTCCCCTCTCGATGCCTCTGGTGGGCAGAACATACACATGGCAGTTCAACTTCCAACATGGCACATAAGGAAACATATGTTTTCATTAATCAAGAGGCCTGAGGAAGAAGGACTATGTTTGTATTTGAAGACAGGGAAATTAAGGGTTGATTTATTTTTTTTATTCCAAAGCAAATTTATGAGGGAAGAAGGGAGAGAATGGGTGAACAATATAACCTATGCTTTGCCCACAAAATCAACTTCTTGGTTCAGAATATGTTTTAAAAAATAAAGGGGCATGCAGGAACTGCTGCCTGTGGCCGTAAACATTTCTGGACATTTTTGGCATTCACCAAGTGCATGTCACAGATTGCAGCAGCTGTGCAGTTCAACTTCCAACATGGCACATCAGGAAACAAATGTTTTTTTATTATTAGGCCTTAGGGAGTTGTAGTATATATGTATTTGAAGGCAGGGAAAGGAAGATTTGATTAGCAGTACATTTATTTACATTTTTTGATTCCAAAGCAAATTTATGAGGGAGGAGGGGAGGGATTTACAAAAAATATTGAAATCATTCACATCAG
The DNA here is from genome assembly GCA_031769625.1 of Taudactylus pleione. Lineage (NCBI taxonomy): Eukaryota > Metazoa > Chordata > Amphibia > Anura > Myobatrachidae > Taudactylus > Taudactylus pleione. Next base: position 7,260,644 of record JAUIMM010000082.1, read on the forward strand.
TCCTTGCCCTAGAATAATCCTTGAGTGCTATGCCTGCTGCTGCTGCTTGGAGTGGATTTTCATCCCAGAAGGTGACCAGGGAGACTGTTAAACAATCCTTTGCAAGGGGGAGCAAGTTTAACAGCAGTCACCCAGTTGCACAGCAGTTCACTGACGCCATATCATCTTTGCTGGTATTAGATGTGCGTCCAATATCCGCCTATAATGCAGTGAGTTTTAGACAGATAATTGAGGTCCTGTGTCCTTGCTACCAAATACAATCAAGATTCCACATCACTAGAAAAGCAATTCCTAACCTGGCAGCAGCCCCTTGGTGAACAACACAGCACCCCTTTATGGACAAAAAACAACTCTGCAGAGTGCGGATGGACCACCTGCAGAGTCACAAATAAGTGGATAAACTTTGGTCTGGCCAGCAGTGTCACCAAACAATAATAGCATAGCTAACACACACAAAAAAGCCTGAAAAAATAATCTATATTTTTTATTTTTTGTGGAATGATAATTTTATTTAACTTTTATTTATTTTTTTACACTGGAAAAGAGCACCCCCCCACTGGACAACACAGCACCCTTTTAGGAACTGCAGCCCTAGCCCCTTGAAGGACAGGACAACACAGAAGCACCCCTTTATGTACAACACAGTAGCAACCCTCTATGTACTGCAGCCCCAGCCCCTTGACTGACAGGACAACAGTGACACAGCAGCACCCCTTTATGTACTGATTACTGAAGCCCCACTATGGGCCTGATTCAGACCCACTCGCGAGCGGCTGTCTGCTCGCAAGTGGGTCGATGGTGTGCACTGCGCATGCGCACGACGGAGGGAGCTCCGTCGTGCGCATACGCGAGACGCGACAAGCAAAGGACTTTCCTTCGCTCATTGTGTCTGATCAAAGGGGGCATGCTGTCGATGTTGATTGACAGCATGCCGCCTTTGGTGGGCGTGCCGGGGGCGTGCCTCCCAGACGGATATGTACTGCAGCCGCAGCCTCTTTATGGACAACACAGCAGCAGCCCTTTATGTACTGCATCTCCAGTCCCTTAACTGGCAGGACAACAGTGACACAGCAGCACGCCTTTATGCACTGATTACTGAAACCCCCCTTTATGTACTGCAGCCCCAGCCCCTTTATGGGGGATGATGTGTTTCGCCGCGTTTTTGGATCCGAGTCAGGAGGAAAAACCAGAGCTGAACTCGGATCTCGGCCTGGATACATGAAGTTTGGGTGGGTCTGGTTCCCAGAGAACCAGACCCGCTCATCTCTAATATATATATATATATTTATATATATATATATATATATATACATATATACTGTATATATATATATATATATATATATATTTATATATTAGAGACAGGAGCAGATTGGGCCAACAGGAAGTGGTAAAGCTCCTGCTGGGCCGGCTTACACTGCCTGTCAGGCCAGCTCACAGTGCCTGTTAATCTGGGCAGGTGGCCATGCTTCTGGGATTTGTGCTCCAATGTGGAACGCAACCCAGATGGTTACATCTGTGCCAGCTAGCAAACACTTCTGGGTGCCATTAGCCGGGTCTCCAGAATCTTGGTTTGCAGCACGGGTAGGTTGCAGGCAGCTGCTCGAGATTGGGCTCCAGAATCTACACTGCAGGGACATGCTCATCTACAGGTACTGCAAATTGCATACTACCAGCTGCATAGTGTACACAGCATTATGCTGCATTGCAGGAGCAAGGGAGCTGGTGTGTAAGACTGAGGCGCCTTAGCACATCTGCTGTGTAGGGACCCGAGAGCAGTGCTGATAGATTTGTGCCAGTCTGTGTATTGAGGAATAAACCTGCAGTGTGGATGCATTGTACGGGTGGAGTTTTATCTTCTTAGTATAACTTTCCCCATTCACTTAGCCAGTACTGACCTGTTACTTATATACATATGATATAACAGGTCTTTAAGATGTGCACTTCTATTTTTATTGCTATGATTAATAGTTTTTAATAGTTATTTAATACAATAAATGAATACAAAGCACAGCAATATGAATTGTAGTTTTGCCATTACAAAATGTGGCAGCAATGCTGGTCAAATGTATAGCATATAATGGTCAATTCAGACCTGGACACTAAGCTGCACTCTCTCGCTGCCAAAAGGGGCCAGGTATGCAAATTCCATGAATGCACTGTCTGGTGTAAGGACGCCCTCTATGATTTAGAGAGTGACAGCAGAGCGAACACACGTCGGTATTAAGACACCCACTTTTCTTTCTTAACACACGTCATCTCCAGGAAGTGTATGATTAATTAGAACCATCGAGAACCATCGGAGCTGCACGCAGCACTTGAGGTAGACCCTACTCCACCGCAAGCACTGCAATCACTGCAGGCTGAAATACAACCAAATGACATGTATAATGATGCTTCCATGCTAATTATGCACACCAATAAAACTCTGTTTTGATGCCGACATGCCTGCGCTCGCAGCACCACTCCCCATTCACAAGCATCTTCCCCTGTTACCACACACAAACGGCACTATCTGTCACTCAAAGTAGCGCTCAGTCATTGTGTTAAGAGTGCACGATTACCAATCACAATAACTGGTTTGCGCACGTGCACTGCGATGTATACGCATGCGCAGAAGGGCGACAATCGCCCATAGCGAGCGTCTGCGGCTTAGCGTCCGGGTCTGAATCAGGCCCATAATTCTCTGTGTCAGCAGCAATGGGCAGTCCCTCTTAAGAGAAACAAAATGGGTAACTTACATAAAAACAAATTTATTGAGATGTTACACCAGAGATGTTTCCAACAGGATGGGTACGGGATGCCGGCACTCTGGATCCCGGTGGATCAGAATCCGATGCCAGCACCAGGATACTGACAGGTATCGGGATTCCGCCGCTGGCATTCTGACAGCCGCAATCCCCATGGTCGGGATATTGGCCGCATCCCATTTCCAACATCTTCCAGTAAGCAGTCTAAAAATTTTAAATGAATTTGTTAATAATATAAGTAGACAAGATTGTTGTTCATGCAAAACTTTGGGGGCAATTTATGAAGTTTAAAAACTGGTATAAAAGTATAGTTATGTCCAAATTACATAATCTTAAAGAACATCACATTTTGCCTTACTAAAACGCACCTCAATTTATTAGAACACAATTCATAAAAAACACTAATAAATGTATAAACATGTTTTAACTCGCCAGGTACAGGCATTGAAAATGAGGACTGCTTAAATTCTCATGCTCAAGGATATAGGGTTAGAAGAAATAAATGTCCATGACTTTCAGAAAAAGAGATCACACATCCACATTGTTGTGCCCCTAATGTAAGGGAAAATGGTTTCCAGCTGACATTTCTCAATTACTATTTGAGACATACTGTATACACATTTTCAAACAGCTCTTTTACAGCTCCTTATACTTTGATGTGTGGGGGGGGGCAAGTGAGCATTGGTCTAGGACAGAAGGGACCTGTTCTGAAAAATGTAGCTTATGCAAGCAACAACAAACATTAACACCAGGAAAGGGACTTTGTAGGAAGGCAGCGACTGCCTCCAGCTCATAGTCAGGCATATAAGGGGGCATCCCACCCCATTAACAAACCCCACCCCTTAAACAGACCCCACCTCCATTAGGGCAACTTCCAGAAATTTCTCTGGCTGGTTTTCCATCCCAATCCACCCCTGATTAGAGATGAGCGGTTTGGATTCTTTGGCATCCAAACGCGCCTGAAATTCTGATATCCAAGGCAATCCGAACTGCAGTTAAGATCTGCCTGTCTGCCTCCGATCCCTACCCAAGCCAAACCCTTGAGATCCCACTGTCGGATCTCACAGTTTTGGCTTTGGCGCCATTTCCATAAGTCCAGCGGCGGGCTGGGCCGGGGGGCAGGGTGCCATGTGCCCCCCGGGCCGCAGCGTCATGCGGGCCGTGGGCCGCGGGAAGTCTGTGTCACTGTAGTGCACCGCGTGTGTAGTGCTGACCGGACGGAGTTCGGTCAGCGCTACACAAGTGACAAACACACAGCCGCCGGCTCCAGCATGTTTGTTTTGATCAGCAGCCAATGAGAGTCTGTCAGACTCTCATTAGCTGCTAGTGCGCCCACTGCGGGAGCCGCTCCATCTTCCGGCTCCCGCAGTGGGTAATGGGAGAGGCGTCATGACGTCATATGACGTCTCTCCCATAATGCAGAGCGGCCCAGCCCGGGAGGACAGACGGAGGAGCGGATGGCAGTGGCGGGAGTGGGAATTCAGGTAAGTGTTTTTTTTTTATATTACGTGTGTCTACTGTGGGGGGTCTGGCACTACAAGGAGGAGACCACTACTGGGGGCACTACAAAGGGGGGACTACTACTACTGGGGGCACTACAAGGGGGGACTACTACTGGGGACTACTACTACTGGGGGCACTACAAGGGGGGGACTACTATAACTGGGGGCACTACAAAGGGGGGGACTACTACTGGGGGCACTACAAAGGGGGGGGACTGCTACTACTGGGGGCACTACAAGGGGGGGACTACTACTGGCAGCACTGCAAGGGGGGACTACTACTAGGGGCACTACAAGGGGGGGCTACTACAACTGGGGGCACTACAAGGGGGGTACTGCTACTGGGGGGTTTACTACTAGGGGCACTACAAGGGGAGGGGACTACTACTAGGGGCACTGCATAGGGTGGAGGGGACTACTACTAGGGGCACTACATAGGGGGGAGGGGACTACCACTGGGGGCACTGCATCGAGAGACCACTGCTGGGGGCTCTATATAAAGGGCAATACTGGGGGTACTGCATAGAGGGAAGACTACAACTTGGGCCACTATTTAAGGTGCACTGCATAAGGGTTACCACTATTGGGGGCACTATATAAGGGGCTTACTACTGGGGGCACAAGGCACAATGCATAGGGGGGATCACTACTTGAGGCACTACTGGAGGCCTGCATAAGGGTGTCCTCTCCTGTGGCACAGGGGGGCACTGCATATGGGCACTTTGACAGGGGGCTGCCCCTAATCTTCATTTTTACCTTACATTAATCCCATATGGACCTGCCTCCTCCCTAGAACACTTGAGGGTGGGGGGGGCATAGCATGCATGTTCTTTTGGGTACCCTGGCTACACGCTACTCCTCTGCCAGGGCCGCATGCATGCATTTGCCCCCCAGGCTAAAAGTTGCCAGCCAGCCCCTGCATAAGTCCCATTGAAAGTCCTATTGATATGAGCTGACCATTGATTAGAAGAGAGAGCCATCTGTCATGCCAATCAGCACTTCCCCATAGACTTCAATGGACGTGAGATGATGGCCCACACTGCACCAAGAACACCACCACCCACAGTGCCGACACCGCTTGCAACCCCCACAGTGCTGCTCTATTTCTTAGTTTAGCCAGCCTTTGGCTTATATTAGTGAACGATATTGTGCACTGGGCCTGATTGAGACCTGCTCGCGAGCGCTATGCACTCGCAAGCAAGTCGATGGCCGGGCAGTACACATGCGCAGCGTGTGCACTGCGCATGCATGAGCCCCGGAGCGAGCGAGAAATCACTCGCTCCGGCGCTTGCATCTAAAAGGGGCGGCTGTCATGTTGATCAACAGCTCCACACCATTTGGTAGGTGTGTTGGGGGGTGGCTGGCCAAATGGAGGCGTTTCCAAAGGAACGCCTGCCATTTGGGGGCGGCCCCACTGACATCACAAGCTCACTGGTGCTTGCGATGGGTGAGACCCTACCACAAGGGTCTCGTCGCAAGCACGATGGTCGCAACCATCGCATCGCGACCATCATCTGGCTGCTCGGCAAGCAACCGGGAGGCCAAACAAAAAAAACCATGCGGCTGCCCTGATTCAGAGCGAGCGCTCGCTTTTTTGCGAGCGGCTCTGAATCAGGCCCACTGTGAGGTGGTCAAAATTGAGTGTAAATTACTGAAAAATAATGTTATTGAGGTTAGTAATACTCTAGGAACAAGAAACCTCCCAAAGTATATGATTTTAGCTTTTTTTGTAAATTTTTGAAAAAAATCCATAACCAAAACCAGTGACAGCGTTTTGGCAAAACCAATGCCAAACTTAAAACCGGACGACGAACAATAACAAAAAATAGCAAAAATGGTCAGGCCCACATCTCTAAATCTGGAATTTTTTTGGGGTACCTTGCTTCTCAGATGTGAACCCCTTAATGTTAGGGATGCCAGTATAGAGTAGCCTTGACGATGGCCTGGCACTTATTCATATATTTGCAAATGTATGTAACTAATACCTCTGAATCTCTATTATCATGTAGGATTTAAGCATTTTTTGTTAATTTTGCTGCATTCTGCTGGAGGGCAAATCCCTTTTTTTCTGTGTTCAGTGTAAACCCCGCCCTGTGCTATTTCATTAAGCTGATATGAGCGACCACCATATTTTTTGTTTGCAGTCTTGAGAGGCATGATGGGAGCCAGCATTGGGAGGATGTGCTGGTCCTTACAGTGCCATGTGGAGGTTTCATGGGTACCTCCAAGGTGAGTTAGCTCTCAGCTTATACATGTGCTGTTTTATGCATTACACCAATTTGTAATTATATGACCCAGAGTGGGTGCTACTATTATGTAGCAATAATTATTTTGGGGTGAGCGTTTGGGAGTGGGGTCCCCAGAGTTGTTCTGGCTGGACCTTTTTCAGGGCATCACCACTTAATTCACATAGATATTTTTTATCACTTTTCTAATTGTTTGTTTATTATTTATGTAATTTAATTTTTTTCACATTTCATTAACACCTATTGATTTATCTTTACACATCTATCCTTTACACTTCACTATCACCTTTTTTACCCTTTTCGTGTGATAGCCTGGGGATGGTCCTTGGCTTAAAATTTTTTGAGGGTACCTTGCTTCTCGGACGTGAAACCCTTAATGTTAGGGATGCCAGTATAGAGGAGCCTTGACAATGGCCTGGCGCTTATTCATATATTTGCAAATGCATGTAACTAATACCTCTGAATCTCTATTATCATGTAGGATTTAAGTCTTTTTTGTTGATTTTGCTGCAGTGTGCTGGAGGGCAAATCCCTTTTCTACTGTGGTCAGTGTAAACCCCGCCCTTTAAAAGCACCTGTGCTATGTCATTAAGCTGATATGAGCGACCACCATATTTTTTGTTTACACATCTCTAATATATATATTGTTTTTACTATTATATTTTTAAGAAGAATAACAATAAAAGTGTAATGTTCTGTCATACACAGAACAAAATGACAACTCAAGTAAAATTCCCTTCAAAGCTGAATTGCAAGACTATGTTGCAGTTCTTTATAATTCCAGACTATCAGAAGGTCCCTTGGGTTAAACAAAATGTTTACATTTTAATCCTCATATATATATGTAAAATGTTACTATATGTCTGGTAAACCTCCTTGACTTTATGTTTTGCAAATCAGCCACTTAACATGCAGCACAACAAGTATTACTAAAGATTAACACACTGTCAGTGCATAGTATAAAGGTTTTGAATATATATTCAGAAATGCATTTATTATTGTATTTCTCCAGCATCTTGCAAAAGCAGTTACAGATTCAGCAGAATTTCATATTTAGATAGACATGTTTTCTTCAGCTGATAGAGTAGCATATTTTTCAAAGGAGCAGGCAGCACACAACATCAGCCACAGAATTAGAGGTTTAGCTATATTTTATTATAAATGCATTAGGCCTGCTAAAGAGAATCAGCTCAGCCTGACCTTTAATGCATAATAGGAGATAGAACGAGTGCCAATTCTAATAATTGTATTCCTATTTTACTTAAATACTTTATGAACTGTGTATCTGTATTTGTTTATATTGAAATAATATATATATATATATACATATATATTTATTTATACTATATATATTAGATTAGCTAATTGAGATTAAAAATATTAGGTATTTTAATTTCCATTGCACATTTTAAGGTAGTATGCATGTTAGTAGTGGCATCAAGCAATACAAAAGGGAATGGGGAAAAGAATGAGCAACAGTAATTACTCCTACACAGGCGAGTTAAATAACAGAAATCACTGGAGACGTGTTCCTTGTACAAAAACAAGTGGCCCATATAGAAAAGAAATGGGGGAATTCAATTAGCGGTGTTAACCCATTTACAGGGCTTAATGCGGCTGGCCATGTATTTATTTGTACAGTGTGTACGCACTATGGGCCTGATTCAGCAAGGATCACAGTTGCTTATACGCATGCAATTGCTGATTGTTGCATACTGCGCACGCGTACACATCGCAGTGCGCATGCCTCAAAACGGGAACTGCGATCGGGACTGAAATTGCAGTGACCATGCAGACCCATGAGTGATTGACAGGAAGTGCCATTTGTGGGTGGTGACAGTGGTGGGTGGTCGGGCCAAAGCAGGCGTGCCAGTTCATTGGAATGGCGTTGCAGAAATGTGCATAAATTAGCCACTGCGATATCATAAGCATCCTGAGGCCTCATAGCATCTGTTGAAGTAAGCAATTCCTGAGTGAGGTCTGACCTGCCTTAACTGTGCATATGGATCCGATGTTACCGATTATTTTGCTATGTTGCCAAAGTTTACGGATGTGAGTATGGGGAAGTGAGCGTCCTTATGTTAGGCTGAGGTCACAATGGGAATGCAAATATTTGCATATCACCACTGATATTAGCAGCTGCGTTGCGTGTGTATAAACAGAATGGCGATCATTGCTGATACAGGCCCTATGCATTGTCGAAACCGGATAATTGGCTGAGACAGGATCGGTTTCAAATTAAATCTGTGCAATGCCATTTTGCGAATGGCAATGAGACGCCATTTTGCGACTGGCATCCAGCGCCATTTTAGTGAATCTCGTCCATTATAAGTACTTACGGCAATGCTATTATTTAGCGTTGTGTGATTCCAACACAATAGAAAGAAGTGGAAAGTCCTCACCATATAAATACAGACAGTCACTAAAAAATATAAAAAGATTAACCCTGCAAAACACGTACCATGGTGTACTCCACAAACACGTAGTCGCACAACACTAACTAGCATCTTTTCCCAAAATCCTAATACTTACACACTGCACACTTACATAAAAGGTTCCCTAGCATTAAAGTGTAATATTCAAGGCTTATTCAGTATTATTAATGTTGTGAAATAAATGTAATTTGATATCTCAGGTTTAGTACATGGTAAGCAGACCGTGTTTGGTGTTGTACTGATCCACTGTGTCTTTGCAGATTTCTGGTACCATAGGTGAGAAGTTCGCAACATGTGTCTGCAAACTATGGACTATAGAGAGTTAAACATTAAAATGTACTCTTTAATGTAACCAGCTTAGATTTAGTATGCAGCGGGAAAAAGGACACAAAGGGCTGTTGGAGGCTGGATTTTGTCCATTCGAAACTGACCTATGAACTATACTGTAACAGAAGAACCAGCAAGAAGAACCAATGGAATCATGCCAAACTGTTCTATTGTATTGCCTATCTCTGTTAGTATATATATGTGGGCTGTCTAAACTTGGATTCCAGTCTTCTTGCCTTGCTGTTGACGGAGGTTTCTATATTGATGCAGGTATCTGGGTCCAGAGCGCGTGCATATGTAACAACTGTACCTTGGGTCTGTATGATTTATTTGACCTAATTGTATTTAGATCACAGCATGTAACCATCTGTTTTTATATTGAATATTAACTTTTTGTGCTTTGGAACCACACTCAAAGTCTGAAAGCATTTATTTCTTGTGCGACTCATAACGCTAAATAGCGACAATTTTAGAAGGTATAGGTAGGTAGGAATTGATAGGTAGGAATCTCTAGTGGGGGCTCGCAGTGTGAATTATGCTACTGGTCACTTGGTAACACTCGATCAGCGAACTCTCAGCAAAAGGGTGGAGGCATCATAGCAGGAGAACGCATTGTGCCTTCGAAAATCTGCTACCACTTTGTTGCCGAGAGTCTGCTACCCATTATTGTTTCTTAAGGAGCGCTGAATAAGTATCCAGGGACAAGGAAGGAAAAAGTTTGTTTTCCTTCATTGATAGATTTTTATTTTTGAAAGGAGAAGTCGCACAATAGCGTAAGGGTAATACGTTTTGTGTAGTAGTCACATAATTGTGTATGCGACTAGTCACACAATAGTGTCTACATATTTCCTGTATTGCTGCCATGTGTTTTAAACAAAGCCGTTGAGAGTGCATGGAGATATTGATAGATAGCATTGTTGTAAATACATTGATCAGTGTTGCCATAGTCTGGGAAAACGTGTATTTTTCTGCGCAGGAAAAGGGTGTGTAACAGTGAATATTTGTTGGTAGGGGTAAAATGGTCCCTAGTTAAGGGTATTGTATGACCCTTAAGTGCTAGGTGCCTGGTGTCGGCCTAGTGGCTCAGTAATAGATACTGCAGTCTATACACATAAGCAGGTGTAGTTGTTGTCTTTGTTGTAGTTTCGGCTCTCAGTGTGATTACAGTATTCAGTGATCAGTTAGGGTTATTTGAGCATTGTAATTGAACCTCACAGTTTTGGCTAAATTGTGATTGTGAACTGAATAGAGGGAGGACAAAATCACTGAAAAGGGTAGGTGTTATTGGAATGCCTACACGCTAGCAGTTGAAAGGTAGTCAAAAAGGGATTAGGTGCGTGGAAGCAGCCTGGTTATTCTTCCATAGGTGTGTGGGTGCATCCTGTTAATATCATCCACAGGTAAGTGAAAGTATCTTGACTGTCGTTCACCAGTCTAAATCTCTATTGAAAAGCTTAGGGTTCTCCCAGAATGGGAGCCAAGCAAACGGTAGAGATGTTAGATGATGAGCTGCTGTTGGAAGCGCCGCTTGGGTCGGCACTGCATATTATGCATACTAAATACGGTGCTTATACGACTAAGTACTGTGATGTATGGTTTAAAATGATGATGAAGAGTGTTAGACCTTTCCCCAGAATTGGCAGCTTTGATAAGGAGGTACTGAACAATGGGGGTCATTCAGACCCCGCTCGCGAGCGCAGGACTCTCGCAAGCGGGTCGATGTTCCCCACTGCGCATGCGCACGACGGAGGGAGCTCCGTCATGCGCATGCGCGAGGCCCGGTAAGCGACGGGCTCTCCATCGCTCTGGGTCTCGCACCAAAGGGGGCGTGCTGTCAATGTTGATTGACAGCACGCCCCCTTTGGTGGGCGTGCCGGGGGCATGCCTGCCAGAAGGAGGCATTCCCATGGGAACGCCTACCATCTGAAGCCGGCCCCACTGACATCGCTATGATAGAGCCAAAATCACTACAGGGCTTGCGGCAGTGAGACCCTAATGCAGGGTCTCCATCGCAAGCCCGATGGTCACAATGGTCAAGACCATCGCGACCATCATCATGGACGCTCGCATATGCTGTGGGTGGTCACCCACAGCTATGCGAGCAGCAAGGAGGCCGCTCCATTTTCATGGAGGAGGGCCCTGATTCAGAGCGAGCACTCTGGTCAGAGCGTTCGGCTCTGAATCAGGCCCAATGTCCGAGATAGCATATGTATGGTGCGCTCTCGAATGAAAAAAGTAAAATATAACTAGTGTTTAAAGTTGTGGCAGCGTGAGGGGGATGCGTTGCTTAAAGTTGTGCACATGATGCAAACTATCGTCGTAAGCACGTTACCGGAGAGTGAACACGCAGCGCTAAACTGCGGTGCGTGCGTGCTACGAGATGTGGTTCACGCGCACCACCACCGCCCTATGCGGATGGGGGTTCAGGTAGAGTCGTTGTAAAAACCCATAAAAATTTAATAAGTAACTTGTATCCTCTCTTCAGTAATCACAAAGAAAATGATGCAGATGATGAACCTGTACACCTGCTGTACACATGTTAGATGCTCCATCACAACAAGCACAATTGGTGGCCCCATCTTCATCAGTGATAGTACAGGAAGTGTTAACATCCACTGCACCCATAGAGGAAGTTGTTAACCCTATATGTAGCAGTAATAGACTCAATCCCCTGCCAGGTAACAAGGTTAAAAGTAGCAGTGCGGCCTGTCTGCATCCCATCCGGACAATAACTGTTCTGAATGGGAATGTGAATGTGAACGGTGTAGTGCCCAGAAGGGAGGTAGCAATGCTTTGTACTTGGACAAGAGCGGAGCTAAATTCCATAATGAATGATTTCCTGATCCTAAAAAGGAATTAGCCAAATGCCAAAGATTTTTGAAAAATTTGGGTAGTGCTCGCGAGCCAACCAATAAAGATTGGCGAGTGGTGTTAAGGGCTTGTCTTCCACACAATACCGATGTGAAAAAGTTTATCACGGATTGCGTATTGGATGGAGATGGTCCCATAACAGACGAAAGTAACCAAGGTAACATTACCCGCATAATAACTCAATTGGGTGTATATTTTCCAATAGTAGTTAACTGGAGTAAAATTTTCACCATAAAACAAAAAGATAGTGAATCTGCAGAGGATTACTGTAACTGAGCTCTGCAGGCTATCACCCAGTACACTGGGATAGAAGATATTAAAGATAGAACTCATCACAGAGGAATGATCACCACTGTACTTATGGATGGTCTAAAAGAGAACCTAACAACTTAAAGACCCGGGTTCAGACCTCACTACCTGGCTGGAGAGGAGTTACTGTAGACAAGGTCATAGAATCTGCTATTGAACATGATAAAAACATCCTCAAAAAGAGAGAGACCCAGGGCGAGAAGCTAATGGCTGTTAGTATTCAAGCTCTAGAAGGAATGACTGTAACATCACAGCCACCAGACACACATGCACTTGCACAGCTACACGTCCTCCCGCCAATCCTGCACCACCACAAACACAGCCCTACTCCACTTATCACACACAGCCTCAAAACCCATATTATCCACAACCACCATATTACCCACAACATCCTTATCCACACCCACAATCTTTCCCTACCGCTCAACCCACACAGCAACCCTTTCACCCACACCACTCACGAAGGTGCTTTAACTGCAACCAAGTGGGACATGTAAGCAGGAACTGTAAGGTGAAGAAGGTAGGACCCCCTAACCAGGGAGTACCTGGATATCCATATAAGGATATACACAGAATACAGGAAATATACAACAGTCACCAGCTCCAATTGTGGCCTTAAATGTTGTATTGGAGAGTGAGAGTCAATGCAACGGGTCAGATCATACCTGTAGTCTACAGATAGTCAGGTTAACGGGAAGTACTAGGGAAGAACCGGTGATGATGGTTGATGTAGCTGGTACTAAATATCCTTTTCTTGTAAACACAGGGGCGACCAGATCAGTGATAAAATATCCAGCTAATTTACAGGTGACCAGCGAGACAGTACCAACAATGGGTGTAACAGGTAAAGTTCAACATTATCCTTTAACCAAATCAACAGAGGTCACTTTCGGGCCATTGCATACCAGGTACTCTTTCCTCCTGGCAGCAGCGGCCCCTACTAACCTACTGGGAAGGGATTTGTTATGTAAGATGGGATGTGTCATATATTGTACCCCTGATGGTATATCTCTAGATATCCCAGAGAGAGTTTCGTATGAGGTGAGGGTTATGTTGGACACTCCCCAAAGGATAATGTATCACTCTACTGGTTCAGGTAAAAATCCATCTCAGGTAGATCAAATGTTATCCCAAATTCCAGATTCACTTTGGACCAAGGATGGACAGGACACTGGATTAATGGCAACTGTAGCTCCCATTGTGGTAAATCTGAAAAGCAATAGGCAAGCTCCAAAAATTCCCCAGTACCCATTAAAACAGGTGGTAGAGTTAGGAGTTTATCCCATAATTGAGTGATTATTACAGCAAGGAATTTTAGTCTGTACAGCAAGTGTAGCCAACAGTCCCATCTTTCCTGTGAAGAAGAGTGGTGGGAGGGGTTATCGGCTGGTACAAGACCTTAGAGGGGTTAATAAGGTAGTAGAGAGCCAATTTCCCATAGTGCCAAATCCAGCTGTCATTCTTATGCAGATCCCACCAAATGCAACCCATTTCACTGTCATTGACCTCTGCTTTCTTCTCTGTACTTCTTCATCCTGACTGTCAGTACCTATTCGCTTTTACATACACGGGTGTACAATACACATGGACACGATTGCCCCAGGGTTTCATAGGCAGCCCCAGTATCTTCTCCCAGGTCTTACACAACTGTTTACAAGCTTTTCAACCTGCCAATTGATCTATTCTAATACAATATGTGGATGATTTATTGTTATGTTCTGATTCGTTTATGTCGTGTTTAAATGATACTAAACTTTTATTGCTTCTTCTCTCGTAAACAGGACACAAGGTTGCTAAGGACAAACTACAGCCATGCCAGTCCAGGGTTAAATACTTGGGACATTGCCTAACCCAGGGGTTATGACATCTGACAAATTACAGAATCCAAGCCATACAGAACATGACAATGCCGCAGAAACGACAGCAAATTCATAGCTTCTTGGGAATGTGTGGATACTGCAGAATGTGGATTCCAGGTTTTTCTATTTTGGCCTTGCCATTACAGGATGTAGGACCTCATTGAGAGTCGGTCGCAAACGCTGAGCGCTCGCAACCGACTTGATGTTTTGGTCCTGCAAATGCGCAGCGGTTGCACTGCGCGTGCGCAAGCCCCGGAGCGAGAGAGAAACACTCTTGCTCCGGAGCTCTCTACAAAAGGGGCGGCTGTCAATGTTTGTTGATTGACAGTTCACCCCATTTTGTAAGCGGGGTGGGGGGGGGGGTTACCCAAACGGAGGCGTTCCTAATGGAACGCTTGCCATTTTGTGGGTGGCAACACTGACAACAGCAGTGATGTCAGTTGGGAGTTTCCTGCTTGATCAGAGCAGGAAGCTCCTTGGTGCTTGCGGTTGCCGAGACCCAACCTTAGAGTCTCGTCGCAAACCCCGATGGTCTTAGCTAGCGACCAGGAGGCCACACAAAAAAAAGCAGCACCGACCTCATTCTGAGAGAACGATCGCTTCTTGCGACCACCTCTGAATGAGGGGCTTAGTCTCTTCCTCAAAGCCCGATCATGTCATACACACAGAGGAATCAGAACAAGCTTTCCTTAGTCTAAAGGATAGTCTGATGAGCACCTGCATTGGGAATACCTGATTATGAAAAACCTTTTCATTTATATTGTACGGAAGCTGATGGTTGTGCAGCAGGTGTCCTTAGTAGGCCCGTAGCATACTACAGCGCACAATTGGAAACTCCAAATGTGTTTAAGAAGTGTAGCAGCAACTGCTCTACTGGTCAGTAAGAGTGAGGATGTGGTACTAGGCCATGATATGATTGTCTATACTCCCCATGCTGTATCTTCTTTGCTAAACTCTGTCAAAACCAGACTTGTCTCCTCAGCTAGATTCACAAAATGGGAACTAGCTTTAATAGCACCTGCAAACATCACCATAAAAAGGTGCAGTACGTTAAACCCAGCTATGTATTTACCATATGTGCAACACGATGCACAAAGGGTGGAGAGAGGTGAGTCGCTGGCGAAAGGTGAGTTCTGCAGGTATATTGATGCACATGATTGTATGAAATACCTGAATCAAACTTTTACTGCAAGACCAGACATACGGGATACACCTTTAGAAAATGTAGATGTTACATTTTACATGGATGGAAGTTATCATAGACAAACTGACACTGGAGAGTTATGTACAAGTTATGCTGTGGTAAATTACGAGGTCGTTATAGAGGCCGAACCTTTAGGCACACCACACTCTGCCCAAGTGGCGGAACTGGTGGCACTAAAGAGGGCGTGTGAATTAGCGCAAGGTAAATCTACTAATATCTACACTGACTCTAGGTACGCCTTTGGGGTAGTATACAATTTTGGTGCTCTATGGCATCTGAGAAAATTTATGACAGCAGCAGGCACACCAATTGCACATTCCAGACATATAAAAGGACTACTGACAGCAATTCAATTGCCTAAGACAGTGGCGGTAATTAAGTGTAAAGCCCATACATGTGAGGATGATCCAGTGTCACTGGGCAACAACAGGGCAGATGAAGCTGCAAAATGGGCAGCAGGGTAAAAAATTAATGTACCAACTGAGCAAATGATGACTTTTCAAACGATTGACATGCTGAAATTAATTGAGATGCAAAATTTGTGTTCCATTCAGGAAAAGGCAGTCTGGAGGTCCAAGGGATGTGGGCAAGAGTCTTCTGGACTCTGGAGAGATGGACAAGGTAAGCCAGTGGCTCCCAAGGCATACTACCCAAGCCTGGCTGAGGCAGTGCACGGTCTGACTCATTTGGGAAAGCAAGGTATGTGCAAATTTGTGAGAGCATACTGGTGTGCACCGGGATTTTCTTCTCAAGTGGAAAAGAGAGCAATGTCCTGTCTGACCTGCTTGAGGAGAAACATTGGGAAAATGATCCCTTCTGAACCATCCCACATTCCTCCAACTGATGGACCTTTTCAGGTAGTACAAATTGATTTCATCCAATTACCTCCCTGCAGGAAACTCAAGTATGTATTAGTGTGCACTGATGTGTTTTCTAATTGGGTTGAGGCATACCCAGCTGCCACTAATACTGCTGTGTTTACTGCCAAAAAAATTGTTCAGTAGTTTGTATGCAGATACGGTATCCCTAGAATTATTGAGAGTGATAGGGTTACTCATTTCAGAGGTCATGTTTTCCAAAATATGTGTAAGCTGATGAGTATTAACAGTTGACATCATACCCCCTACCGACTGCAAGCCAGTGCCAAGGTGGAGAGGATGAACGGGACTATTAAAAACAAATTAAGTAAAATCATGTTGGAAACTGTACTAGGTTGGCCAGAAGCACTACCACTTATCCTTCATAGTATCAGGACAACTCCTAGGCCTCCTCTTAATCTGTCCTCCTTTGAAATACTGTTTGGTAGGCAACCTCATTTGATTATAAGCCCACAGGAGGACTTGAAAAGTAACAACGAGGTAACTGTAAGGTATCTTATAACAATGAGTAAACAGTTAAAACAGCAACAGCAGAAACTGAAATTGTTGTCACATGATATGCCTGAAACAAACATTGATGTTGAACCTGGAGAATTTGTTATGATCAGAAATTTCTTGCATTCAGGTTGTTTGACTGATCGGTGGGAAGGTCCATATCAGGTGTTGCTGACAAGTACAACCTCATTGAAGGTGGCAGAGAGAGAGATACCTGGGTCCATTCTACTCACTGTAAGAAGGTCAACCAACCAGTGGAGATACAAGGTAGAGACGAGGCAGATAACGTGGACCTGTTGATCGCGAGCTTGTTCTGGGAGGGATAAAAGGTTCAGAGAGATATCTGAACTAAAGAAATTTGCAGGTCCTTGCTACGGCAATGGACTGGTCTGCTGTGTTCATTTTTGTATTCTCTTCCAGAGTTTCCATCATCCTGGTTTGTTCAGGGATTTCTGGTTTCTGTGATGGGGGACCGATAGAGGAGATGGAAGTTAATGGCAGTATTGATGGAGTGGAGTGCTATGCCAATCAGGGTAGTGTCTGACCAATTTTAGTACAGAAATTGTTAAGAGATCTGCTATTCTGGATACTCGGAGGCAGTGTGAAGGTTTATCATCTGAGGATTATTGTATGTGTGAGTTCTGTGGTTCCATAGTCAATGAGAGATGCATCCAACAGTGCCAACCTAAGTATATCCTTTAGAGGATTATCTCACCATGGTGGCCACAATTTTGAACCAAACCGACTGTTGGGTGTGCTCTCACATACTCCAAGGGCAGCATAATGTAGGGTTAGTTCCATTCCCATTAAATGTCTCTGAAATTTTAGAATTACAAAAAGGGAAGACACTGGATGGAAAATTTCTTAATACCAAACCACCCCATTTTAAACTCCAGCAGTACCAGGCAGATAAAACACTTATGTTTAAACATCACCAACTCGAATGAACCAGGAAGTTGGGAGGTGACTGGGAATAACCAGACAATGACCTTCTCACAAAGAGCTGATCGTGAGCCTATGAATTATGAACTTTTCCGCACAATTTGGTCAGGTGTAAGACACTTCCGGTATATATATATACACTAAGTAACACCAAAGAAATGGTTGGCAGAATACCAGAAGGGTACTGTGCTAGGGTTATACAACCAGAAACATATATTAGCCAGATGGGAGAACCTGAGATAGGATCATTTGTGAGGGAAATGTGTTGGGTGATCTTAATGCATTTTATCCCTTATGTTCTCCCCGATGTATATTTTATATGTGGAAGGAAAGTGTATAAGTGGCTCTCTCCAAGTTCTGAAGGTTTGTGTTATTTGGGAAGAGTAGTTCCTGAAGTTATGACCCTTACGCATGGTGAAATGCTTGGTATTCATAAAAATACACCATCACCATATCTTCACACACAGTATGAACACAGAGATAAAAGAAATATGACACCTGGTGACGTGCATAAAGCCACACAGTTAATTAGTGAGACAACTGGCTTTCAAGTTTTGGTAGCATTGGATCCCACCAGGATCACTCGGGGTATACTAAATTTTAGATATATCCAGGATCTTGCTAAATAGATAGATAATATCACTGAGATGTACGATGACACATTCAGGTATACAGGTAGGGAGTTGCAAGCTTACAAGAAAGAACTTGTGCAACATAGACTAGTGTTAAATTATTTAACAGCTGTCACTGGAGGGTATTGTGTAACTTTGGCCACCCAAGTTGGTGTAAACTGTTGCACTTACATTACAAACGATACCAGCGATCCCAAGGTGGTGACAGACCGGAAGATGGATGAAATTTTGCAGCTGAAATGGGAATTTTGAAAGAACCATAATGCTTCAGTGGCTGAATTAGAAGAGAATGTAGAGGAAGGGGTTTCATGGTTGAACCCAGTGAAATGGTTCTCAGGTCTAGGAGAGTGGGACCAGGAAATGATTATGAATATAGGTAAACTCCTGATCCTCATACTGGTTGTCATCATAGTAATTGGCTTGTGTGTCAGGTGTGTTCCTGATGTGTTGAAATATGGAAAATGCAAAGATAAGGTGAACTGAAAGAATGAAATTATGAAGGTGGTCAGTAGTAACAATATGAATACTGAGGTAAATGTAGGACTGCATTACAACCCTGAACTAGAAGGTACCATCATATGATGTATAAGATTTAGACATGCATAAAAATGTGTTATTAAAATGTTATTTTAAACCATCTTAAATAATGTAAGTCCCTATTCCCCCTCAAGACTTCCTTTATAGGATTGGTGCATCCCCACATCTTTCTCATGATCTCCCAAGATCCGCGGTGTGCATATAAGGGTAGTTTTATGTCCCCTCCTAGAGACACATTATTGATGGATTAAGAACCACCTTGTGCCATCCCATAAATTAACATTAAATAATATGTCATAATGTAAGCCTAAAGTAATTTTAAAATCAGAGTATGATAGCATGTTGTTTGCTATCAAAGGGTGGACTGTCAAAGGAAGATAATTTGCTGAGACTGGAACGGTTTAAAAATAAATCTGCGTGACACCATTTTGCGAATGGCAATGAGACGCCATTTTGCAACTGGCCGCCCAGTGCCATTTTAGTGAGTCTTGCCCATTATAAGTACATACGGCAATGCTATTAGTTAGTGTAGTGCGATTCCCACGCAATAGAAAGAAGTTGAAAGTCCTCACCATATAAATACAGACAGTCACTAAAAGATATAAAATGATTAACCCTGCAAAACACGTACCATGGTGTACTCCACAAACACGTCGCACAATGCTAACTAGCGCCTTTTCCCAAAATCCTAATACTTACACACTGCACACTTACATAAAAGCTTCATTAGTATTAAAGTGTAATATTCAAGGCTTATTCAGTATTATTAATGTTGTGAAATAAATGTAATTTGATATCTCAGGTTTAGTACATGGTAAGCAGACAGTGTTTGGTGTTGTACTGATCCACGGTGTCTTTGCAGATTTCCGGTACTATAGGTGAGAAGATCGCAACATGTATCTGCAAACTATGGACTATAGAGAGTTAAACATTAAAATGTACTCTGTAATGTAACCAGTTTATATTTAGTATGCAGCGGGAAAAAGGACACAAAGGGTTGTTGGAGGCAGGATTGTGTCCATTCAAACTGACCGATGAACTATACTGTAACAGAAGAACCAGGAAGAAGAACCAATGGAATCATGCCAAACTGTTCTATTGTATTGCCTATATCTGCCAGTGTATATATGTGGGCTCTCTAAACTTGGATGCCAGTCTACTTGCCCTGCTGTTGACGGAGGTTCTGTATTGATGCCGGTATCTGGGTCCAGAGTGCGTGCGTATGTAACAACTGTACCTTTGGTCTGCATGATTTATTTGCGCTAATTGTATTTAGATCACAGTGTGTAACCATTTGTTTTTAGATTAAATAATAACTTTTTTTGCTTTGGAACCAAACTCAAAGTCTGAAAGCATTTATTTCTTGTGCGACTCATAACGCTAAATAGCGACAATATTAGAAGGTATAGGTAGGTAGGAATCGATAGGTAGGAATCGATAGCATGCTCCCGCTGGCTCATCCGTTGCATATTCAGATCTGCTATACATGCTGCTCAATGTGAAGATGTGACTGATGACCCCAATCATTAACGACATATTGTGCGGTCTTCACCAAATCATGTGGTTTGTGGGCACACAGGTCCTCTAGTATGTATCCAGCTTTAGTTTGCACTTTTTTGGGGGTCCAGGCTTATTTCC
The DNA here is from genome assembly GCA_031769625.1 of Taudactylus pleione. Taxonomy (NCBI): domain Eukaryota; kingdom Metazoa; phylum Chordata; class Amphibia; order Anura; family Myobatrachidae; genus Taudactylus; species Taudactylus pleione. Next base: position 7,281,269 of record JAUIMM010000082.1, read on the forward strand.
ATATTTTTCCCCATCCTTAACACAGCTATCATCAAAGAAAATTAGCGCATAACCTAATTTTTACAATTAGATTGAGCATTAAGTGGAACCGCACATATCTGCTGTTACAGGATTTCTTACAATGTGTTTTGTAGGTCACCATTTTAGAAATATATTCCCTATATCCATGGTTGTACAAGCTGGTTGAACAGGGTAATTAACATATCAACATATCTGGACCAAGGCCTTTGTTCAGGATCTTACCTAAACCTTAGAAAATAGATTCTGATAACAGTACGCTATGCTGGTCACACCCACAGATTTAAACACAGATGAATATAGCAGCTGAGCCAAGCTCACATACTACAAGGATGGATCTCAACACATCTGGATCTGGCCAAACACATTCCATGGCTAAATGTAATGTATGTCCCCCTAATGGTTACACACTCATGGCTAGAAAAGGGAACATGGATTAATGACATAGGGCCAATTGTTGCGTACTGCACATGCATCGCAACAATCAGCCAAAAAAGCCATTGCGATCGGGACTGTGATCGCAGTGACTACGCAAACCCATCACAGAGTGATTCACAGGAAGTGCCAATTGTGGGTGGTTACAGGGGGGGTTGGCTGAATGCAGGCATGCCAGTGTGTTTGAACTCTGTTGCAGGGGCATGCATAAATTAGCCACTGCGATGCCATATGCAGCCTGAGGTCTCATAGCGTGCATGGAAGTTAGCAATTTCTGAGTAAGGTCAGGGCTTGTGCAAGTGTGCATGAGGCTGCGATGGTACTCAATTGTACTGATGTTTTTGCAGTCTTGCTAAACATTACAGATGTGTGTAAGGTAAAGTGGGCATCCTTATGTAGTGCAGTGGCAGCATTGCGATCGCAATGGATTAGAATAGTATTACAGTTGAACTGCGTGCGTAATCGCTATTGCATTTGCAGTTGCATTCCATAGTGAATCAGGCCCTTAGTACATAGTTACATTTGTGAAATTGGTGGCTTTAATGATAATGCATAATGGTTATTGTACAATTATGTGGTAGATTGTCTGTCATAATTCTATAGTAATTTGTGTAATATAAACAGCATGCAGTAAATCGGGACTGCGATCGCAGTGACTACGCAGACCCATCGCAGAGTGATTCACAGGAAGTGCCGATTGTGGGTGGTAACGGGGGGGTGGTGGTCTGCCGACTGCAGAAGTGCCAGTGTGTTTGAACTCTGTTGCAGGGGCGTGCATAAATTAGTATAATGTAGTTTTAGTACATTTAGTTCTGTGTTAGTTCTGTGGTGTGGTGTGGTGTGGTGTGTTATAGGCTGCATGATATGCTGTTTGTTGTCATTTCAGTTATCTGACGGTGATTTATATATTGATGTTTAACTATATATAATTGATGATGGAATAGTTAAATGTAAGAAAGGATCTGCTTATGTTTTATACAGTGTTATACAGTTTATACATTGTTTCAGAGTGGCACCACAAGGGGGGTGCAGTGGGTGCGGGCCACACCGGGTGTCACCCTCCAATGGGGTGACACCAAAATGCGACTCATCCTCGCCCTCCGCTCAGCAGAGCCTGCACTGCAGGGAGATGCCAGGCTGGAGAGGTGCTCTCCCTGCAGCAGCTACTGAGACAAGTTTTACTTCTGCCAGCTTCCACTACACCTGTCACATTGAGACAGGCAACGGCAGCTCACTATACAGTAAGTACAGCTGTGCTCTTCATACAGTCCCCTACATGTGTGGGGGAGGAGCGCTAGAGGCACGGGGCTGATTACCTACTGTAAACAGTGTAAAGATGATCAGCCTGACTGAAGCTGCCGGGGTGTATGGCAGCTGAGCTCCTGCTCCTCCTCTCTTCAGTGAGTCAGCTTACTTCATGTCTGACAGATCGTCATGCTGGAAACAAGCAGGGACAGTCTACAAAACATTTGCCAGTTTACAAGTGTATTCAAATACTGTTGATTACACTTGAATACTGACAAGTAGTTTGTACACTGTCCCTGTTAGTTCCCAGCGTGACCCTCTGACCTTGCAGTCAGAGAGGATGAAAGAAACTGGGAGACAGCATGCAGTGCAACAGCAGCCAGCAACAGTGACTATGTGCTAATGTATACTGAAGTTGTAATGGGAAGTAAATAATTCAGTGAGGAGAGAGTGTCTATGCTGGGGATGGTGTTTTAATATATGTGCGTGGGTATAATTACTGTGTTTCTGTTTGTGTAAGGGGTGTATTCATATTATGTGTTATATGTGGGTCAATGATGGTCTCTGCATTATATGGCAGTTACTATGACACTCTCTGCTTTATCTGGCGGTTACTACGATGCTCTCTGCATTATCTGGCAGTTACTACGATGGTCTCTGCATTATCTGGCAGTTACAAAGATGCTATTTGCTTTATCTGGCGGTTACTATGATGCTCTCTGCATTATCTGGTGGTTACTACGATGCTCTCTGCATTATCTGGCGGTTACTACGATGCTCTCTGCATTATCTGGCGGTTACTACGATGTTCTCTGCATTATCTGACAGTTACTACGACACTCTCTGCTTTATCTGGCGGTTACTACGATGCTCTCTGCATTATCTGGCAGTTACTTCGATGGTCTCTGCATTATCTGGTGGTTACTATGATGCTCTCTGCATTATCTGGCAGTTACTACGATGCTCTCTGCATTATCTGGCAGTTACTTCGATGGTCTCTGCATTATCTGGTGGTTACTATGATGCTCTTTGCTTTATCTGGCAGTTACTACGATGGTCTCTGCATTATCTGATAGTTACTACGACACTCTCTGCTTTATCTGGCGGTTACTACGATGCTCTCTGCATTATCTGGCAGTTACAACAATGTTCTCTGCATTATCTGGTGGTTACTACGATGCTCTCTGCTTTATCTGGCGGTTACTACGATGCTCTCTGCATTATCTGGCAGTTACTTCGATGGTCTCTGAATTATCTGGTGGTTACTATGACGCTCTCTGCATTATCTGGCAGTTACTACGATGCTCTCTGCATTATCTGGCAGTTACTTCGATGGTCTCTGCATTATCTGGCGGATTTCTATGATGCTCTTTGCTTTATCTGCAGTTACTATGATGCTCTCTGCATTATCTGGCAGTTACTACGATGGTCTCTGCATTATGTGGCGGTTACTACGATGCTCTCTGCATTATCTGGCAGTTACAACAATGTTCTCTGCATTATCTGGTGGTTACTACAATGCTCTCTGCATTATCTGGCAGTTACTATGATGCTGTCTGCATAATCTGATGGTTACTATGATGCTCTCTGCATTAACTGGCGGTTACTATGATGCTCTCTGTATTATCTGGTGGTTACTAAGTCACTCTCTGCATTATCTGCTGGTTACCATTATGCTCTCTGCATTATCTGGTGGTTACTATGATGCTCTCTGTATTATCTGGCGGTTACTACGATGTTCTCTGATTTTCTGGCGGTTACCATGACACTCTCTGCATTATCTGGCAGTCACTGTTACACTCTATGCAATAAAATAGGGGGCAGTACTTCTGGGGGTAATATTATAGGGGGCATTACCACTGCCACTGTGGGCACTATTAAGAGGCATTACTAATGGGGGCACTACTACAGGGAGCATTACTTTTGATGGCACTACTACAGGGGGCATTACTAGTGAAGGCATTACTACTAGGGGCATTTCTACTGGGGTCACTACTATAGGGGGCACTAATACTATAGGGAGCACTACTATAAGGGGCATTACCACTACTACTGGGGGCACTATTAGGGGGCATTACCACTGGGGACATTGCATATGGGTACTGTATAAGGGACACCACTACTGTAGCCACTACATACGGGTCACCACTATTGGGGGCATTGTGTAAATGTGTCTGCTGGACTGGTATTTGGGGAGAGTTTGCGGAACTGCGCATCAATTTATTTATTTATTTTGGTTGAGGGGGGGTGTCAACATGAGTTGTAGCACCAGGTGTCACCAACCCTAGTGACGCCTCTGTTGTGGCACACTATATAAAAGAGTCTTTGCCTGAAATATATCACATACTGTAGTCATTTGTAGCATGTATGTTTCAGGTGAATATTGGATGGTAAATTATTTTACATTTTGTTGAACATTGGTGCCCCTTTTACCTAAGCATCTTTAAAGTAAGCTGAGCTCCACGGTCTCACAATTGGATATCATATCTGCTGCATGTATTAAGGATGACTGTTACCTACTACCATGTTTACTTAGCAATCGACATCTGATATCTCTTTTGTGTTTACATAATAGTATTACATAGATGTCTGCATAAGCTTGTATAGTATCATATATGTAATCATAGGCTGGTTTCTGTGTTATAGGGATAGATGTGCTAGTATAGATCAAATATGTCTGTTATCATGGGAGTTGAATTAATAACAGTTTGGAATGGGATAATGGTGATTCCCCACATTCCAAGATGGTCTGTGTGTTTGATTTAGTAAACTATGTGGATTCAACAAATTGCCAGCCACCACACGGTCATGTACTCTGAACAAAGGTTCCCCTTCCCCACACATCCTCATAGCTCTCTCATACCAGTCTACCTCTCTCTCTCTCTGTCTTACACACACATACCTATATAGCTAAGACATATTAAAAATATTGGATTGTAATTGACAATGAGATATCGCTTTATAATACAGATGTGTCCACATGCATCTATCCCTCATGCACTACAAGTCACATTACACATAACACGTGAGCATCGTTTTGTGCAACTTTTTCTCTTAAAATGAATCTTATTCACAAAGTGAATAGGAGGCACAAGCAGCTTCTGCTAATTAAAATGATTTGCAACATGCCTATATTTTGTGTGCGACTGCGGTTATAGCTGTATGTGAAATGCTAAGTTACAGTGTAAGCAAGCGGCTATGACACTGTAACTTATCATTTTGCATGCAGATAAAGCCACAGTGGCACACAGAATATAGGAATTCCGCATATCATCTTAATCAGCCAAAGCTGCTTGTACGTAGTATTCACATGACACTAATTTTAAGGGAAAAATTTGCACAAAAAGACGGTCAATGCTACCAAGTCTCACCACAGCAATGTGAAACTATAAGGGCTATTTAATGCAGAAGGAGGCTAGGGGGTCTATTTACTATGCAGTGTTAGGAGACAGAGTGAAAAGTGATAAGGTACCAGCCAATCAGCTCCTAACTGCCATCTCACAGGCTGTGTTTGAAAAATGACAGTTGGGTGCTGATTGGCTGGTACCTTATCATTTTTCACTCTGTCTCCTAACACTGCTTAGTAAATAGACCCTTTGATTTATGTGGACACAGCTGTATATGTAAATATTATTGAAGACTAATTGTTAATAATAATATACTTTTACTTTACTTCATACTTATGTGTAGTCTTTCTTGAATAGAACTATCCTAATAATTTAAATGTATATTTTTGGGTATAATCTTGCGAGTAAGCTATTGAAAGGTATAATTAGTTATTAAGTTATTGAATTATAATAATATGTGCTTTAAAGATATGATATTATGTAGAGAACTCTGTGTGAGTTTTATGTCAATTCATGTGGTGAAAGGGCCAAGTTGGGAAATATTTATAAAGTAAAGTGCAAGTTGGTACTGAATCAATCAATCAAGAAACAGTAAATGGAAATAATGAGGATATAACGATCTTTTTATATCTGCACCTTGTGAAATTACTGTGTGATAGGCGTGTTATTTGTAGCTGTGATAAACAAAAAAAATTATGCGGCTAATTGAATTTCCCCCCAATGTCTGCAAGATTTTATGGAATCAAAGAATCTAAAGAAAAGGGATTCTAAAATATTTTAGTATAAAGAGTAAGCAAAGATAAGAACAGGAAAAACAAGGGGTGGGTAAGGGAATACCTCTTGAGCAAAACACACCAGCAGCATTATGAAAGACCTCAACACCTAACAGATAGAGGAGCTTTGGCTAAGAGCCATAAAGTATAAGTATTATGGTGGATAGTCCAACTATAGTGAGGCATCTCAAAGTATGCTAGTCATAAAATCCATTTCATAAGCAAACCAAATTTTACTCTGAAGAGCATGCATAGAAGGAGGTGACTGAGATTTACACATACCAGCAAGTAAAAAATTCATAAAATGAAATGGGATGGAGATGCCCTTCAGGAAAATAAAAAGAGCATGCAACTTAGACCAGAATCTCTACAAGACAAGCAATCCCACAAAATATGGAGAAAAGTGACATCTGACATTTTTCTCCAGCAAAAGGGTGAAAAGGAGGGATACAGTTTGTGTATTTTGGCTAGGACCAGATCCCAGCACCATTCTCTTTAGTGTGAGCACATCTAGAGGACATGTTAACCCCAAAACCATATATTCTGTAATATAGTCATCTGTATCCAGCTCCTCACCTATATCAGATATCCTATCTTTATCATGAATATATTTTGTGGAACTAACTTTAATGAGAGCAGAGTGACAAATGTAAGAGATGAGATTCTTGTGGTTTTTTTATACTGCACGTGCTCCGCTGTCAAGAATACCAGTCTACGGGCGATTCAGAGTCGTATGCTATTCCATTAACTTTATAACTCCAGTTTTATATTACTCATAAACATAATTTATTTTGGTTTTAAGTTTTGCCGGCATCCTCATCATGGATATAAAGTGCATATAAAGTGCTGTAACTTCTCTTATACTGTACATCTTATCTACTGAGATAATAAAATTTAGTGACCACCCACAGTTAATTTTAAAAACAAAGCCTGTTGATGAGTTCAAATAGACATTTTGATGTGTTTCACATAAACTGTACTTGCTCATAGCCCACAATGCCATCACAATTCAAACTAATCAAAATTATCAGTGATTTTGGTTTAATATATATTTTACAGTATTTTATATTGTTTTTATTTCACCTACTTTCAAATATACTTTGGTTTTAATACACTTGTAACCACTGTCTCCTCTATAGTAAGTAACCTGGAAACTGTAGAGTTAGACAAAGAAAAATGAACCCTATGAGATTTTATTTTCAGCCATTCATATGAATTCCCCTGGACATAAAATCTTAACATAACTTTCCAGATTGCTTGCAACTGACCCTATTCAGAGCCATCTGTAGCTTGATGTAACAATCAGAAGGTCACAAAATTTGATAGGGAGAGTAATAAGGACAAGGGAAACAGGATTCCACAGAAAAAAACTGTTAGTGCACAAAGTCGCAGATGTGTATTATGGTGCTGCACAATATGAAAACGGTGTGAAAATGGACAGACAAATTAAGAACAAGATAAAACTATAAGGAATGATTACTTTTATTGTGTTACACTAATGATTACAAAGCAATAAAAAATGTGTCTGTCCATCTATTCCACTTTGTGTTTGTCTCCACAATTCATGTTCTCTGAATATGGTGATTGGTTCTACGAGAAAACTTTTCCACCATAGGCACCCAAGAAAAAAGGTCCAAGGCCATTCATTTCTTAGTATGCTAACAATATAATACACTTATTAAAAATAGTTGAATTACTCTTACATTAAAATATAATCATGCATTCATGTAAGTGACCACCAACCACAACAGATGTTAACTACAAGTCCACAATACCCCTTCCTGGGGTTAGAATATGTGTGTGTTGTCGTGGTAGTACAGCTGTCATCACTTTATTTATTTCGTGTTGTCATAATTAACGTAGTTTGCTTTCATATATTTCAGAAATTATATATAATTCTTCCCAAACTTTTTAATATAAATCCCAGTGTGTATAGTTGAAGTGTGCCACATGGTTAGAGTTTAGTGTGCCACATAATAACCAGATTAAAGTGAAACTTTCATAGAAGTAGATGAAATTACTCATTTATCTTATTTATCTTATTTACTGAAGATGTGTCTATCAGTGTGTTCCCAATGCTCCATGTGTTTTAGCCATTGTTTAGGGTGTGGGGGGGGCTCAAACCACATATCCTACAACAATGCTTAATACTCTCTTCTCCAGAGCCCCATGGCAGGGGAGCTGCACAAATGCCCAAGAAAATGTTGCTGTGGCCATTTTCCCTGCAATTTGTGCAGTAATAAAATCACTGGGAACATGGTGCAGGTGACAAGTTCCCAGAGACCTGCACATGCACAGCAGACTTTGGCAATGTGCCAGATTCTACTCAACTGTGCCACACACAGACTGCACATGTGACCCCTCCTCTCTTAATACACCACTGTTTTGAGCAGTGATCACTTTCTAACACCGAGCGCCTCCTGTATTAAATTATTTCACACTCAGCTATGTAAATGTGAGTCACTACACATCAATTAATACATCAACCTTGTTAATCACTATACATCAATCACCTTTCTAGTGACCGGCCAACATGTTCAGGGCTAGTCAACCAACCCACAACACACAATGTCTTACTGTATTTATCCTCCTTCCCAAGCACTAACTACCTAAAGTTGAGTATACACTTTTCAATATATATAATTCATTCAAAAGACAAATTATATATCACTAGTACACCTCATATGTCTGTGAACAAAATTTGTTCACAGACACATAAGTTTGGCCCTGCAGAAAAACATGATATGCCTGGCTGTGGCTGTGTACACAGATGATCCACTGACTGTCTAGACACTGGCTGCAGGAACCACCAACACTGACATCACAGCCATTGGGTCGCTAAAGTGTACCCAGCTTAACACATCAAGAACCAATTAATACCATATTCTCCACCTGTGTATATATGCCCTGTATGGAGGAAACTGTAAATGTTTATTACTGTCTACAGCATCTTGAATAAATAATTTTCAGTGATCTACAGTATTGTACCCAAACATTTTCTCATTATAGGTTTATAGTTTACATACAAATGATAATAGTGGATATATTATTGTAAAACTGATCCTTGATCCAAATTAGGTAATCATGCACATTAGCATGATAACCTAATTGCTGCTGTGACACGTGCACATCAAACCTTATTTATGCCCTCCTTCTGAAAGAACCGGAACCTGATAACCCAGAGAAATGCGTTAAGTTGCTGGTGCCACTAAACACTATTGCTACTGTTACCACCTGACAATATGGAAACAGATACATTGTCACACTATCATATCCAATTGCTGACATGGACTTCTTAGACAATTGCCTTACTGCCGCTCAACTGATATTTAGACATCCACTGCTGCACTCAGCTGTAAGACTCACAGAGCAGATTTGCCTGGACCCAGACTGCCTTACACTTCAGTGTGCTGTGGCTGATTTGTCAGAGCTCTGTTAAAAATAGACATCAGCCCACTGCAGCTCATATATTGTCCACGGCGACATTGATATATTGTATAAAAGGCAACATCCAACTCATGAGCACGGGACTTGGATTTAAAAGACCATAATATTAACTATTCCACTTTTGCCTCTTGATAAGGTAAAATACATTGTTAATGTGAAATTAAACACACTGTGGACTTACATCCTTGGAGAGACTATTGTCCAAAATCTGTTTGGGATTGTCCTACAGTATACGATATTCCCTCAATACTGCACCTATATAGGTATATTGCTCTCATGTACTGGTCATTTTCTATGGTACAAGCTTAATATTGCATTATTATTATATTCTATACTGGCTTGTATTTTTCCTTTTTTAATAATTTTTGTTATGTGTAATATTTTATATGTAGTTTTATACTATTAAAATTGCTATGATTAACACAATACATCTATTATTGTCTACTAGCATTCCAATATCCATTTCTTTAAACCTAACATGCATGGTGCGTGCCCCAGCTCCCACGGCGTGAGCCATGAACATTAGGTGTATCATGCATGCACATGTCACACCGACAGGAGAAAAGACAACTTCAAATAGGTGTGGTAAGTAAAATAGATTTGGAGGGGGTGGGGACAGGAGGGAGGGAGGGGAGTGGGTGGGGATGAGAGGGGGCTTGGACAGAGGAGCTGCTGAAGGGGCAGTGCAGTTGAAGTGACCCAGAAGAACCAAATATATTTATTTACTAGATACATATAAAAAGGGGTTATTCCCAAACATGTATAGTAGAGGCTAATTTATTGCCTAATAAAATTCTATTTACAGATGTGTCCACATACATCTATCCTCTGTGCTCTACAAGTCACGCTACACATAACGCGGGAGCTCCATGTGACTCGGTTGCGCCAATCGTCTTTTCGTGTGACTTAGCACAAGCAGCTTCTGCTGAACAAAATGATATGCAGCATGAGTATGTTCTGTGTGTGACTGTGGGTGTATCTGCATACAAAACTCTACGTTACAGCCACTGACACTGTACTGTAGCATTTCACATGCAGATACACCAGCAGTCGCTCACAGAATATAGGCATGCTGCATATCATTTTAATCAGCAAAGGCTTCTTGTGCTATATATTCACATGTGCAAATAAGATGCATTTGAAAGTAAAAAGTTGCACAAAAAGATGTTCGGCACTACTGAGTCACGCTACAGAATGGCATGACTAGAAGGGCTTCATAGCACGCAAGGAGGCTAGATATATGAAGACACATCTGTACATACCAATAGCAGAAATAAATTGCCCATATATACTAAGATATAATAGATAAAGCATACAGCAAAATAGCTTGTTCACAAAGAATACCCATTTAGCTACGTGGGATTTCATAAACAGTGTCATGAAGTCACACACTCAGTAGTCGGGGCCAGTAAAGGGCGCAGCCGTGACCTGTTACAGCTCTGCTCAGATGCCTGATGTTCTCACAGTTGATCTGATGCTGACTGTTCGGATGCAGCAGTGGATCAGAGAAGCCAGCAGTGGTCATCTTTTTACTTTAGCCACCTTCTGTGGCTTTAGCTTAATTTTGCACAGCCACTGAGTACAAAGATGCAGCGACTGTGCTATAGCATCCACTTCTGCATCAGCCCCACAATCAATAAAGCAAATAATATTTTTTGAATATACTTTTATTTATAAAATAATCAATCCGCACTTAAAGGCAATTGTTTTTAGTCATCTAGTAATAACCCTTTGCATGTGTGAAAGAATCTCAATGACAGATAGAATACTGTACATCTAAATCTCTGATATAATGTAACATAATATTTCAAAACATAATGTTTAGTATTTGGTTGACTAATAAAACAAACATGAAAAAAAAAGGTAAATAAAATGTATGAACATCTAGGATACACCTACAAAACAACTATTACTCCAGTTAATGCAGATGTAGTCAGGCATAAGTCAGAGCACATATGTGGCTATGATTAAAGATCATGGTATCTAAATGTGAGAAGTGCATCAATATAGGACACCATAGCTGTTCTTAAGTACAATGCCCAGTTAATCAACATAAATTGCACAGTGCTCCATAGACATAATTCCACAAGTGTTAATAAAAACCTCTAATCCTTTTTCATGATGGATAGAAATGTAGGGGGACTCAATATCCAAGATGAAAAGAATGGAACAATGTCTGACCTCTATGCTATTCAATTGTTTGAAAATGTCTGCTGGATTATAATGGTGCATGCAAGGTGGGTGCAACATTACTACAGAAGATATGATCACTGGATTTAATTACATATATACGGAAAATGCACCACTGCTTTGAAATATAAGGTTATTAGAAGATATGACAAAAGCCTTTATATAGATCACAGAACACCGAGAAGTAGCTTTATATTTTACAGTTTTGAACACTTTTTCTTTTACTACATGAACAGTTCAGTTATTGTTTATTACCATTTAATTTTGGCATAGCTATTTTTTTTTACAAAAATATAGTTTTAAGAAAACATGTCAGATACATATATATTGCAGTTTATATATTATAAATGCTAAATGATAATAAATATACAGTATTTAGCCTAATGTATCTTTTATGAAAATTTTTATTTAATATTTAAACCTACAGTAGCATTTTTGTTGATATTGTGCATTTATTATAAATAGATCCAAAATGACATATAAAACATTTTTTTTTAGAATGCATTTTCCATTTTGATTTACAAATAATACAAACAGAATATATTTTTTATAATAAAATTCTTACAAAGTCATATACTGTATGTAGATTTTACATTGACAGCACTCTCCTTTTTGGTTGGTTTCACGCATACTTTCTACAGCTGGGCATATTTTTCTTTCATCAGTATACTAGTTATGAGCATCAATCATGATTAATAGAACTGTTGACATGAGAGGAACCCAGCTACCATATACTGTAGGCTGTGGCATTTGTCTTGAATCCATTTTATGACTTAATTATGAGTCCAAGATCAGGTTTCCTAGTATATTTTAATGATCACCCAAGATGGTGGCACATATCACAGCTATGGATCTGTATATATCACAATAGGTTAAATTTTACTAAATATCAGAAGGCATAACCGTTCAACTAGCAATTTATTAACATATATTACAAAATAAACTAATTCTTTACCCACCTTAATTCCCCTCACTCACCACCACACCCTGAGCCCCATTACTCACCCACTGTAATTCCCCACAGGTACTATCGCTCACAGGGCACACCAACATACTCCTCCTGCACACCGACATACTCACCCTGCACATCAGCATAATTCTCCTGTACACCTACATGCCCAAATCACACCAACATACTCCCCCAGCAGAATACATTTGTTTTGTCGACAATAATGCTGTTGACATTCAAAATGTGAGCAGCATTATATTGACAGTAGAATGTTAACATGGTTGTAATGTTATGTAAAGCATTTTAAAAGTGTCGACATTATAACTTTAAACATGATATTAAACAATCGTTATCAAAGTTAGTCCTTGGTTCATGTTTTTCAGGTCACCTGTGTACTTTATCTTTAAAATGTGACAATTGGTAACACACCTGTGCACTTGCTGGTGGTCTGGAAAATATGGGATGTTAGGGCTGGTGAGGATCTTGAGAAATACTGATCTAAAGCATAATGTTTAAAGTTATAATGCCAACATGGTGCTTTAAATAACATTACAACATTGTCTGTATTCTCCCATCAACATAATGCTGTCAACCAAACTACTAATTTATCCCAGCACACTAAAATGTCCTCCTTGCACACCAACATACTCCCCTTGTGGACCAACCTACCTCAGTCCACAGCAACACACTCCACCAGCACACCAACTTGCCCTCCTGCACACCAACATACCACTTCTGCACACCAACACACCTCCTCCTGCACAGCAGATTGACCCTCAACTTCCATTTTTTATTTACTTTATTTCCTGTAGTCCTGCTCCACAGCACCTGTGACAGCAGCATCCCCCTGCAGTGTATGCAGTGTGACTGCAGCAGTCACATGACATAATCTCATCAGCAGCAGGGATGTGAGTCATCTGATCAGCAGTTACTAGACTGGTTCTTTCCCAGCGCTATATATTTCAAAAATAAGATGTGCCCCAGATACTTCCCGCTACTGACCCTGGTACTTGGAGCAGAAGCTCCACCCATGCTACTCCCCCTGTTCACACATACAGTATTTAACAGTGAAAGCATCTAACATTTACTTAAAAGCATATAGTATTACTATATTATAGCAAATATGTGGCTAAAATCTTTTGAAGTTTCATCTCATCACAATAAATAATTGAATACATTAAACAAATGCTAAATAGATTGTTCATATCCAAACCTTCCATCTGCAATCTACTGTATGTCACTTTATAAAAATGATTTCTTCGTATTAAACTGATTAGCATTTATTTCTTATTTAGATGATTAGCATTTATCAAAACGTTCTGTATATTACAGAGAATCTCACAGCTGCTTCAAAGTACAACATGTTGATGATAATTAATGGTGGCTCAATAAACATAGTAACACTGCAAGTACTGTATGCCACTGTCTCACTCTTTTCTTCTCAATAAATAGAATGGTAACACTGCTCATTTTTCCATTTATCGATTTTGCAAAGTATCTTGTAGCACATTTTTCTGGTATATGTTTTCACAAACTCCTCAATTAGTCTATGCACAACAAAAGAAAAGGGCAATTTGCAGAACCTTGGAAGATTCAACTTTTATTGTTAGATTTCTCTTCTACAGCAGTGGAAGACATTAAAAGCGCATCTGAGAGTCACAACTTGTGACACTGCTGATGCAGGTGTTACGGCTCAAAGAGTAACAATTCCCAGCTCAGATAGAATGGCAAATTTCTCCATGCTACACACTCAGAAGCAGCATATAATCTTAGCCTGTGAAAAAATCTCCTGAAAGCTGCAAATGTCCTGTTTTAGGATTTAATGGACTACAATCCACATGAAAATATGCATAGGAAAGAAAGTTGCATTGGTGAAATAAAAAAAACTTCTTGAATGTAAATCTCTCAAGAAAACATATTAACCCCTGTACATAAAGTATAGCAAGTGCCTCATATATTTTATATCCAGCTGGGACTGCAGCTGCTTTTTCTTTACCATCTGGGAGTGTCTAATTAGAAACCACCTAGAGTCGATTCTCACAGAAGCTATTAAAGAACATGTTCAACATCAGATGCCAAACTAACTCCCTGAAGACTTACAGACACAGAAATTCCCTGAACAATGGGACTATTATATTACAGCTAATGCTTTTCATGCAACAAAATATTCTTTGGGAGGAAATAAATATCAACTGTGCCTAAAACGATTTTGAAACTTTAGTAAGATCAATGTTTATATCTTGCCGTCATTTTTTTACAAAGTATCTTTGACATAATAGACACAGTGGAAAGAAGATCTCTCCCTTTACCACTGCAACTAACCTTTACATTACTGATTCTTCTTCTGATTATTATTGCAATTTTTATTCGGGGTAATACTATATTGTTTTAAATATCAGTGTGGTTAAGACAACTGAGGTGAAGGACTAGGGCTATGTTACTATCAGATACCTTAAATATGTATAAAATAAAATATGTTCAGGATAATACACGGCCTAGTGTAAATGACATAGAAATTAGAGATCATGCAGAAAAGCAAATGCAAAGCTTTCATACAATCATGGCACAGTTACAAAGTCTACTCAGGAATGCATCACTATAAAACCACCCCTGCATTAAGTATTTGGACAGAACAGCAGATAATAGATAAATAGCAGTACACAAAGTCTTGTTTTCTAAACAGTAGAACAAAAGATACATTTTCTGTATGTTTAATTTGCTACTTCAATATACAGACTATTAATAAAGATTAATACACCTGAATAACATTAAGAATGTCTTAGAGTCACCAACACTGTTCAAAAAAGATGCTCTCTTAAGATATGTCTATTTTCTCATGTAATCCAGGTAAATTGGCATAAAGATTGCCTTCCACACTATGGGGGAGATTTATTAAATCTTGGACAGAGATAAAATGGAGAGAGATAAAGTACAGTACCAACCAATCAATCAGCTTCTAACTGTCATTTAACAGGCTATGCTTAGAAAAATGACAGTTAGAAGCTGATTGGTTTTTATTTTATCTTTGTCTACTTTATCTGTGTCCTACAATTCATAAATCTCCCCTTAAAACTCTTCGCAGTTCTGCAGTTCCCTCTTTGAATTTACCCAAATCCTCTTAGGTTTTAAGATTTCTGCAAAGGCAATAGAACTTGGCGATCCATAGTGCATTAAAATACTTTTTATAAAGTAGCTACAAGTAACTTGTTTGAGCCTGTCCCTTATATTGTAATCTATTCTGCTGTCTGAATACTTCAAAGTGTCAGCTGTTCCATATCATGCTGTGTGGTTCTGATGGAACTTCAATTATCTGAAAAGTAATAGTTTCTTTTTTTCTGTGGTATGCATGTGGTATTTTTTAATTAGCTTCTTAATAAAAAAAAATATTCCATTGCTCTATGGAGCTTTTTGATAGATAGATAGATAGATAGATAGATAGATAGATAGATAGATAGATAGATAGATAGATAGATAGATAGATAGATTTTTACCTAGTCTTTGCAATAAATAAATGTTGCTACTGCTCAAAAGACTAAAGTATAAAGTATAAAATTCCACTGGATTAGGCCACTTCCTAATGTCTGGAACAGTAAAGCAAGCAGGGCCGAATTAAGGGGGGGCAACAGGTGTGGTCGTCCCTGGGCCCCCACACACAGAGGGCCCCCACACTACTCCATGCAGCAGCACAGTCAGTGCTGCTGCATCAGATTGGGGCAGGGCGGTAATGTGGACGGCACATAAGTGCCGTCCGCACTACACAGCACAAACACACAGCCGCCGGCGCCAGCAGCTGTGTGTTTGTTTTAGCAGCCGATGAGAGTCACACAGACTCTCATTGGCTGCTGCGCTGCAGCCCACTGCTGGAGCCTCCGTCTTCCGGCTCCCACAGTGGCTGATGGGAGAGACGATGACATCTCTCCTATCATGCACAGCGGGACGGCCCGGGAGGATGCCTTAAGGTATTAAGGTAAGTGTATATATTTTTTTTCCTGTGTGTGTGTCTGGGGGTAGGGACAACTACTCCCAAGGGCACTGCTGTGGGGGGAACGGACTACTACTAAGGCCACTGCTGGGGGGGGAACGGACTACTACTAAGGGCACTGCTGGGGGCGGAAAAGGACTACTACAAAGGGCACTGCTGGGGGGGAACGGACTACTACTAAGGGCACTGCTGGGGGGGAACGGACTACTACTAAGGGCACTGCTGTGGGGGGGGCTACTACTAAGGGCACTGCTGGGGGGGAAAGGACTACTACAAGGGGCACTGCTGGGGGGGAAATGGACTACTACTAAGGGCACTGCTGGGGGGGAAAGGACTACTACTAAGGGTACTGCTGGGGGGGGAATGGACTGATACTAAGGGCACTGCTGGGGAGGAAAGGATTGCTACTAGGGGCACTGCTGAGGGGTAAAGGACTACTACTAAGGGCACTGCTGGGGGGGAAAGGACTACTACTAAGGGCACTGCTGGGGGGGAAAGGACTAATACTAAGGGCACTGCTGGGGGGGAAGGACTACTACTAAGGGCACTGCTGGGGGTGGAAAGGACTACTACTAGGGGCACTGCTGGGGAAAGGACTACTACAAAGGGCACTGCTGGGGGGGATCAGACTACTATTAGGGGCACTGCTGGGGGTACTACTAGGGGCACTGCTGGGGATACTACTGGGGGCACTGCACACTGGTTGAACCACTACTGGGGGACACTGCATGGAGGGGGGTACTACTATGGGCACTGCTGGGGATACTACTAGGGGCACTGCACACTGCGGGGACCACTACTGGAGGACACAGCATAGAGGGGGATTACTACTAGTGGTACTCCTGGGGGGACTACTGTTGAAGGGGGACTGCTGCTGGGGCACGGCTGGGTTGGGCTCGGCTCTGAGTGGTTTGAAGGGAGCCCCCGCAACTTAGTTGCCCTGGGGCCCCCACAAGCCTTAATCTGGCCCTGAATGCAAGCAAGGCTGGTGTGACTGTGTGTGATCTAGTTATTCTTGTCAATTTGGGCAAGCTTGAGTTTACAGAACAATTTAGTGAAATCTGTGAACAAATATTTTTAATCCAGATAAGGGGTATCTTCCATAAGAAAGATGAAAAGCTCTGATTTAGGGGTGTATGTACTAAAGCTAGATGACAGAAAAGATTGTGATAGAAAAAGTATTAACCAATCAGCTCCTCACTGTCATTTTTCAAACACAGCTTGTAAAATGTAAATTAGAAGCTGATTGGTTTTGCTTTATCTCTTACAATTTTCTCTCTCTCCAGTCTTTGATAAATACCCCCCTAACTGTTTTGTAACCAGGATAAACTACACATTTTGATGCCTATGCATCAAGCTGTTTGTTACATAAAATTATGTAGAAACTGAAGTTTCTGCATAATTTTATGTATTGTTCCTATATACTAATGGCACAATGCATGAGATTTCACAGAAATCTCCGGCAGTGTACTAACTAACACTGCAGATTGCAGTCCCCATTATTATCAATGGGGACTATGATTTAACTCCTATGTACCAAACTCCAAAGAGTGAAGCTTTCCGGAGGTTGTGCTGGTAGTTTACACCGTCTTCAGATGGTGTAAACTGTTTTAAGCCTATGGAGGTTCCAGGCCGGCTCCGGAAGCTGACACTGCACGCATGAGCAGTGTCAGCTTCCACAAGAGTAGTCTTTCTCAAATGTGAAAGACTTCTACAATTTGATGGGGATATAACTCGCAGAGACAGTGTTTACCGCAACTGCTGTCCCTGTGAGTTCCCCTTTGTACATAGTGGGGAAATTTTCATGAAATATTAAAATATCACTTGTGATATGGATAGATAATAATTGCAGCAGTTCCACAATTATTAGTACATGGACCCCTAAATTATGTTACATCTGCAAGATATACCAGCATTCAGCTAACATAGTCGTTTATTTACAGTTACAAATTATATATAAATACAAATACATTATACACTATTTTTTAATTGTACTCAATACTGTTTCAGATTTACCAACTTTTTCCTATACCTGCATTGGTTTAAACTTCAAAACAAATATATAAGGTTGAGTTTAAGCAGCATAGAAAAAGTACATGTATATGTAGTAAGGATGAATTTTGTAGTTAATTGTTCATATATGGATATACAGAAAGTGTCACTATTTTAGTTAGTAAAGATGACAATAATTGACATGGAAAATTACTGGTAAAAAAAAAATATATATATATATATATATATATATATATATATATATATATATACATACACAGTATTTTTGTTTGCCTGTCATGGAACACAAAGAGACTGCTTGCTTTAGAGCAATGTTTCTTAAGTCTAATCCTCACGCATCCCCAACAGCTCTTATTTCATATTTGTAATGATGAACAGGTGACTTTATCTACTTTCCAGAGTCTTACCTGTTGCCTCAGACAAAAATCCTCAAAACCAGAGAAATTGTGTGTGCATGATAAAAAAAGAATCACTGTTTAAAGTAAAAGACAGCTGAATTGTCAACTTACTAGGGTAGATGGCAGAAAGTGCTTCATAAAGGCAAATAAGATGAAAATGGTTAAGCACACTGAAGTCCACACTTTTAAGACAAGGGGGTCTATGTATTAATAATCGCAGTACTGCCACAATTATTAATGGTCAAACTTGCCGGAGATATTTTCATTTTTAATAAAATTATCCCGGCTATGTACTATAGGGAACAAACAGGGACAGTGGTTGCAGTAACCGCTGTCCCCGCGAGTTATACCCCCAGCATTTAGGAGAAGTCTGTCACAGAAGTGAAAGACATCCTGGAGGGAAGCTAATACTGAGCATGTACACAATGTCAGCTTCTGGGGCTGGCCAGGGGCTGCGGGGGAGAGATTGAAAGATCTCTCTCCTGCCCCTGGTGTCCCCATAGGCTTACAGTAGTTTACACTATCTGAAGATGGTGTAAACTACCGGTGCTAACCTCCAGAAAGCTTTGCTTTATGGATTTTAGTAAATAGTGGTCAGATTGTAGTCCCCATTGATAATAATGGGGACTGCAATCTGTATTGCCAATTAGAACTTTGCCGGAGATTTCTCTGAGATCTCCCACATTGTGCTATTAGTACATATGAACAATACATAAAATTATGCAGAAACTGCAGTCTCTGCATAATTTTATGTAAAAGACTGCTTGATACATAGGCCCCAAGATGTGGTTTGCATCCAAATAACTTGACTAACTTGAATTTTTTTATTCTAAATCAGTTTTACCAAGAATAATTTTTTTTTACCAAGGACGACAACAAATATGAGACTCTTAGGTCACCTCAAGTTTTCCACTATAGTAGATCAAAAGTAAACAGTTTTCAAAGTAATCTAATATTTGTTCTTCGGGAGATTGCGACCTAGCAACAGCTGCTGGGCTTGGGCAGCAAGCATACTAATTCTCCTCTGAGAGGCAGCAGAGTGACATATTTCCATCACTAACTGTCCGACACTAACAGTGAAGCTGCACCTGCCCAGCAGGCTAGGTTGTGCACAGGTGACATGACCACTAGCAGTTGGGAGGGGCTACTGCTCACTGAATCAGATTCAGCACTGAAGGATGCAGTCGCAGTCTCACTGACTGACACACTGTTTTTTCCTCATACAGTATAGTGTTAAAATGGATACAAAAACCTTGGCAAAAGCTACAGTATATAAATATCCACTACTCCCTCATCTGAGAAAAGTATTTTTTAGAGGGAATGGGAAATCCTTCAGCCATAATACATGATGATCAATTTGATAGTTGCTGTAAAAAATAAATACAAATAATATGGATTTCAACATGGACACCTATAGGAAAATCTATATTATAATTTCCTGGAACTGCCTGTAGCAGGCAAATATTTTTTTTCTGTATCTAAAAGAACAGTTCTGCCTGTAGCTGGCAGCATAGTACCTTAGCCCGGTGCTGGCATCAAGTGGAGACCCAAACTTAAATTAATCAGTCCTCTCATGGTTAACCCATTGCTGGTTCTCACCATATTTAATAATCCTCAATTCCCTCTTCTGTGGTAGATAGGGAGTCTGATGAGGTAATTGGTACAGCTGTGTCTTTGAAGTCAAATTGAACACTGAGGAGTTTTCTGTCAGATACATAGAATGCTGGTTTCACCTCTGACTGTAGCAGGCTATACTAAAAAAAAAATCATAATTCTTGTGAAAGTGTCATCATAATAGTCCTCATCATCCTTGTCCACAGGTGCTGTCGGCCAGATTCAGTTGTATGCTATGCCAATGTTTTAAAAATTTAAGCAATGTTTTTGCCACTACACATGCATCAAAGTACATTACCATAGTTGCAGCTGTGAGTCTTTATTCGCAGAGTGATTAACAGGCAAGGAGCATTTTGGGGAGGCAATGGGGAGGGTCGGCTGAAAACATAGGCATGACTCAACCGTTCTGTGGGTGTGTCGCATCCTGCATCTGCGATCCTGTTTGCAGGAAACATGGCTCTGGCATCTCTGTTACAACAGCCATTCTGAGTGGTTTTAGACTTGCTCAAGAAGCCGATGTTTGCCTGATTTGCATCCGATACTGTGTATGCAGTTGCAGACAGTTGCAGTGGCTCATATGGGAATCTTGCTACAAGTCCCAGCTGCTATTGCATTAGCATATTTTCGCACATCCACAGCTGCAAAAATCGCAGCTGCGGGAACATTAGCGTACAACCCTGAATCTGGCCCTGTGGATTCAGATCATAATGAACCATTTTCTGAGGTAGACACATGTTCAAGACAGATCGTCCCACTAAAAATAAATAAATAAATCCTCACAGCAATGCCAGCTCATGCACAGACACAATGTTTCCTCATATTGCCTGTAGTAGACAACATTTGGAACCTCTTTCTCTGAATAAGGGGTGATGTGACTGCTGGCCCATTTCACTAACACTTTCCTTCTCTAATAATTCTCACACTAATGAATGGGAATCCTAATACCACATCTCAAGGGTGGCTCTAGCTGCCAGGACACCTCTGCCTAACCTATACTCTTTGCACTGGGCTTTGTGTGAGCATTCTGAGGAATATAAAATTCATAAGCATGCATTCAGGTCTACTCTTAGAAAAGAGTATTATATGGTGCTCAGGAGTTTCATAGACCTGCCAAATATGCTAACTCTGGGCCTAATTCAGACCCGCTCGTGAGCGCCGAGTGCTCGCAAGCGGGTCGATGTTGGGGCAGTGCGCATGCGCCCGACGGAGGTGGCTCCATCGTGCGCATGCGCGAGACCCGGACAGTGATGGGCAAGCCGTCGCTCCGGGTCTCGCTACAAAGGGGGCGTGCTGTCGATGGTGAGTGACAGCATGCCCCCTTTGGAGGGCGTGCCAGGGGCATGGCTGCCCGTCGCTATCCGGGTCTCGCGCATGCGCATGATGGAGCCTCCTCAGTCGTGCGCATGCGCACTGCCCCAATATCGACCCGCCAGCCCCATGGGAATGCCTACCGTCTGGGGCTGGCCCCACTGACATCACAAGTGATGTCAGTGGGAGTGCTCTCGGCTCTGATAGAGCCAAAAGCACTCCAGGGCTTGCGGCAACGAGACCCTACCACAAGGGTCTTGTCGCAAGCCCGATGGTCGCGATGGTCTTGACCATCGCGACCATCTTTTTGGCTGCTCGCTATAGCTGTGGGTGGCCACCCACAACTATGCGAGCAGCCAGGAGGCCACACTAAAAACAGAGAAGGACGGCCCTGATTCAGAGCGAGCGCCCTGTCAGAGCGTCCGGCTTTGAATCAGGGCCTCTTTTCTCCCAGATATGGACATAGCTCTTAATGCATTATTGGGTGATAAACTGCTGATTTCACAAATAATAATCTGACAAAAATGTATTAAAATTACAGTTGCAGCAAGTCCCCTGCTATATGTCCTTGATACACTTTCTCACTCACTTCTAAAAGTTATCAGCAGGGCTACTTTATTGTGGGTCAATCATTTAACTATTATAAAAATTCTAGAACAGCAAGATGGCAGATTTATCAAAAATAGTACTTAATACTCTGGACTATACTAGTTTCTCATATTCAGACCGTTTGGCACCGAGTTTCTGTCAGGAAGTGTCAAAGTGGGTCCACCAGGATAATGCAGTTTAGAGCCCTACAGAGAATATAGGGCCTGATTCAGAGCCACTCGTAAGTGGCAGCTCGTTCGCTCTGAGCGATGTTTGCCCAACTGCGCATGCGTATGGATCGTTATACGCATGCGCGAACCAGTCAGTGTGGCCGAAATTCATGTGCTCACAAAATAGTGAATGCCTGCTAATTTGAGTGACAGGATGAGGCTGTGGGTGGTAACAGGGGAAGGTGCTTGAAAATGGGGAGTGGAGATCCGATCGCAGGCGTGCTTAAAGGTCAAAACGGGTGTTTTATGGGTGTGCATATTTAAAACAGCAGCGTCATTGACCACGTCACTGGGTTATTTTATAGCCAGAACTGCTCGCAAAATTGTGGTAGCAAAAACCAACCACAAGAATAGTGAGCAGCTCATACCCTGTTCGATGTACTTGATTAATCTAATAAATAGCGGACATGACGTAGGATGCGAGCGGACAGGGGGCGTAGTTTCCCAAAAAATGACCGCAAGTTTTGTTCGCTCATTCAGACCTAGAGGCGTGAACAGACCGCAAACAGCGAACGGTTCATTTGAATAGCCACCCCTATTTTCTGGACGAGCGAGCGCAAATAGCAACCGGCTCTGAATCAGGCCCATAGCCTGCAGACAATGAATAATACAGTGCATGGTCTGGGCCCTTTATAAATGCATATGGAAAATACAGATTTTTCATGCTGTAAAATCTACCAGATTATGCATTTTAGTGAATACACCCTAGTCCTGGGAATGCAGTAAAATATAACATATGTATAATGGTAAAGCACATGATGGTGATCCTTCCTATATATACCATATTAATGCTCCTGAGGCACCCCCAGTGTCTGTGGGGGAGTATGCAGTCGGGAAGCCGGTGGACCTAATCCCAACAGCCGGCTTCCCGACTGCTTAATCCTGGAGAGGGTTAAATGACAGGAGTCTAAATCTAGACGCCTGTCATTTTACCAACACCGGGAGACCGGCGGCCGGCATCCCGATCGAAGGGACGCCGGGCGCCGAGTGCGGATAGCTGCAGGGGGGAGGGTTAGGTTTAGGGTTTCTGGGGGGGACTTAGGGTTAGGTACCCCCCAGGGAGGTTAGGTTTAGGCTAGAGCAAGGAGGCATAGCGTTAGGCACCCCCGTGGGGGACTAGGGGAAGGGGGATTAGATTTAGGCACTTTGAGGGTGGAATAGGGTTAGGCACTGGGGGGGAAGGTTAGGGTTAGGCACCCCTAAGGGAGAGTTAGGGTTAGGGGGTAGAATTAGGTTACACAATACTTACCTTGCACATTCAGCTTTTCCTCCTCTACCGGGAAGCCGCTGTTGGGATTCCAACTACAGGGCATGGGTCCGGCGGTAAATCATACCGATTCCCTGTGGAGGTCGGTCACTCAGGCTTTTGGGGGCTCACCAGGGATATCCCCTGTGCCCCTGTGAGCCAGTCTGATCCTGCTGTCAGGAGAAAGGTCATGTTATGGAGCTCACAGATCCTTTCAGTGCTAAGGCATAGGGAGAGGGGGAGGGTTAGCATACCGACCACCAAGTGTCAGAACGTTAACCCTGTTGGAATCCAGGCATTGAGATTCTGTTAAATTGAGCAATTGAACGATTACAATATTAACAATCATTCGATTGTTCGATAATCATTTGAAAATTGTTTGCAGATTGCTGGTCGTCTAGACATGTATCATCGTACAAATATGTTGTACAACCTGATGGTATAGTCAGGTTCAACAAGTTTGCAGATGATTGATGTGCCTTTACTGAAGTGTAGGCACATCACAGACAGACAAACGACTGCACTTTTACAATGTAATATTTGTGCAGTCTTTTGCCTGTCATCTAGTGGATGTGTGCTTTTATCAACTGGCAATAACAGTTGAGATTGTTAAAGATGCTGAAATAATTCCAAACAGTCCTGATAAATTCACACACACAGAATGCACACTTAATTAGCATTTAAATCTATTAGCCTTTGTTTAGTATTCATTGAAAAAAGTACACCAGAGAAATCCTTGTATATCTCAAAATGCCCTCTGCATCAACTAATCCTTATTCTTTGGCTGGTAACTACTACATATTTGCACATATGGCATTTTATTCCGGTGGACATTTAATCAATAGCTAATAAATAAGACTGTTTAGTTTTAATAATATTAAAAATGTCCTCTAGCCCTTTTTCATTTATGTGGACAAATAAAACAATAACACAAGAAAGGATTAACTGTTTCACTAGTAAAGATATAGATTCTACTGTATATCATCCTACTTAGAAGACCACCAAAGCAGAATCTAGACTACTGTACAAGGAATTTGTTCCCAAAGCATTCTTATCAAGGCACCAAAATTATGTTAAAGTATTAAAATAAAGATTTCTACAATTAAAAATTTTAACACAGACTACTACACTATGGGCTGGATTTAATGAATCAGCCTTATTTTCACCAAAAAATGGCGAAAATGGCAGATTTTTGCGAGAAAAACAAGCAAAAAGTTTTCACCATCTCATACCAGGAGAGAAAACAAACTCCCTATTTTTGACTAAAAATGTGGGAATTTCTTTCAGAACCCTTTGGACACCTCCCTAATGATAATTACCATAATTATTTGAAAGTTGCCTCATTTGGCGAAAAACGACCGGACATATTTTTGGAAACATTTTTTTTGTTGAAAATGAGATTAACGTATTGGATCTGGTTTTTCATAGGGCAATATGGATGCATCAAGTGTTTTAAACATCACAAGTAGTTGCAGCAGTCGCTTTACCGTATTTTAAAAGTGCGCTTTTATGACACAAAAATATATTTGCACCCATTTAAACATACCCCAAATTTATGAGGAACAGTAATTTCCTGGAAAAGAAATTGCTTTCTAGTTTTTTAATGTTTATTCATATACGCAAATTACCGCCAACTGACACGATTTAAGTACCGTAAATACTTTTATTACGGCCAAACATACACTTCTAAATAATTTTTTAATGTATGTTAGCCATTTTTTGAGGTACAGACACAATTTCCTGATTTTTTTTGCCTGTTTTTTTTTGCACCTCCCGTTTTTGCCTGATTTTTGGCAAAATCGGGCAATTTTATCGCCAATGGCAAAATTGGACAATTTTGCCTCTAATTAAATCTGGCCCTAAAGGCACACATCCACTAGGTGATGGGGTAACGTCAGTACGATTACAACATTGTAATCGTTCCATCGTTCCCCATCCCCTGCAGTGCCTGCACTGAACGATTAGTCGTTCAGTGTAGGCACCCTCCCACATCCCCGAACATGATCAATTTGTCATTATTGGCAGATTGACCAGCATATTCGGGCGATGATTGATGTCTGAAATCACCAGTGGGAGAGCGCATCGCTGGTCGTTTCCAATTATGATGTCATAACCGTGCAATTGCTCATTAACATCACCTAGTGGATGTGCGCCTTAAGTGGGATAAGCATCAAACCTTCTAAAGAGAACAGGTGGAGATGTTATCCATGCCACCAATCAGAATTCAGCTATCATAATATAGAATGTACTATATAAATGATAGCTAGAATATAGTGGGTTGATATGGGAACTTCATCATTTAGTGCTCTATTTATTAACATTATTTTTACTATAATAAGGTGAAAAAGGGTGTTTTGACATCCTTTTCACATTATTTTAGTTTCACCTACATTTACTATAGGGCAATTGGAGTAGAATATCTAAAATTCTACTCAAACCCCTAAGTATCACTTATTTTTAGTAAGCAGATCGCATTTCCCATAATTGTAATGGGAAATGTGATCTGCCTGGTAGTTACTAAAAATAAATTGTGAAAAAAATACCTAGGGAGGCCCTGTGATAATAACGCAATCTGGAGGTGGCGTTATCCAGGGTCTCCCCCAGTTACCGGACACCTGCTCTGCTCTAAAAGGCAGAGCAGTGCCGGGAGCCGGCCCCAGTGATCAGCTGTGTGGTCTAAACAGACCACACACTGATCACTGCTAAAAAAAAAATTAAAAACAAAGTAAAAAAAAATGAACTTACCTGACTCAATGGAATGTTGGTTGGGGCTCCGGTGATGTCTCCCCTCCGATCAACTGGTCTCTCATGCTGAACTGTGGCCCGGTCATCAGGTGATCGGGTCTCAGTGCTGTATTGGATATCACCTGACCGGAGGACATGGAAGACATCACTGGAGGCCCGGATCACGCAGGTAAAGTTGAATTAACTGAGGGGGGTTCCGCGATTGTGGGGTTTGGGGCTTAGCACCAGGGGTGGGGCTTAGCGCTGGTGGGGGGGGGTAGCAGTGGTGGCTGGTCGGCGCATGTGTGGGCACTTTGTTACGGTATTTTTTGCGAAAATACCGTGATAAGAGTGCAGAAGTGATTCGCAGGGACAGAGCTTTATCGCAAGCTCTGTCCCTGCAAGGGATTTGTAGTAAATCTCTGTGATATTGCCTGAATTCGCAAGGCGAATTCAGTCGGTAATATCACACTACAATCTGCATTACAAATGCGGATTGTAGTAAATAGAGCCCTTTAGGGGTCTATTTACTAAACTGTGTTAGGAGGAGATAAAGTGAATGGTGATAAGATACCAGCCAATCAGCTCCTAACTGCCATGTGTCAGGCTGTGTTTGAAAAATGGTAGTTAAGAGCTGATTGACTGGTACCTTATCACCGTTCACTTTATCTCCTAACACAGTTTAGTAAATAGACCCCTTAATCTCTTCATCTCTGTAATCTCTATCTCTTTATAAAGTTTGATAAATTTCCCCCTATATATCCCTATTTTTTGCTTTAAAGCTTCTTTACCAATAACTAGATTCTACTGGAATTTCTTGTGTGGAATTCAAACCCTTGGGACAGGAAAGAAGTAATATTTGTATTCTAGATCCCAACAAAGCATTCAGGAGCAATATAGAAAGAGGTGATATATAACCTTTCCCAATAGGTATTCTCTTTACTGGATTTAGTGGATATTCGGGCGTATCACTTTCCCACTATTTTCACAAAAGAAATGCTGTCACATTAGTAAGACTCCACATTGAGGTACATATGTAAA
Organism: Taudactylus pleione; assembly: GCA_031769625.1. Taxonomy (NCBI): domain Eukaryota; kingdom Metazoa; phylum Chordata; class Amphibia; order Anura; family Myobatrachidae; genus Taudactylus; species Taudactylus pleione. Next base: position 7,308,817 of record JAUIMM010000082.1, read on the forward strand.
AGGAAGGAATAGTAGCATAATAAGTCTAATATAGAGATGTTTGATCTGGGTCTCAGAGAACTAAAAATAAACCAAATGTAGGGGTTCTGAGTCGAACAGAGTCCGAGTTCGGAATCACTTTGGGGTACCGAGTTGAGAGTCCCAGTTCAGATTTCCCGTGGTTCAGAACTTAGATTTAAAAACCAAACCCAGGTTTTGGATTGCATGCTAACAGGTCAAAATGACGTAATTGTAGCTCTTTTTTTTTTTTTTAAATACAGATCCAAAATCAAAACCAAAACACAGGGGTCGATGCACATCTCTAATCTAAAATGGTTTTAAAAAGTCATCTATGCACTCACAATTTAAAAAGCAAATATTGCAGCACTGTACAATAGGACAGAAGTCACAAGTTAAATAATCACATCTGATAGAGCCAAAAGCACTCCTGGGCTTGCGGCAGCGAGATCCTACCGCAGTGTCTTGTCGCAAGCCCGATGGTCGCGATGGTCTTGACCATCGCGACCATCAGTTTGGCTGCTCGCTGTAGCTGTGGGTGGTCACCCACAGCTATGCGAGCGGCCAGGAGGCCGCTCCAAAAGGGAGCAGGGATGGCCCTGGTTCAGAGCGAGCGCTCTGTCAGAGCATCCGACTCTAAATCAGGGCCTGTGTTCACATAAGCACTGTGACTCCACAGGCCTTTCCCCACTGTGTTCAGTGTTCACATAAGTATTGTGACTCTGTAGGCTGTACCTTACTGTGTTCACATAAGTACTGTGATTCCGCAGTGAGCTGTGAATTTCAAAAACAAGTTCAAGCAAATAAATACTACTTTTACACTGTAGTTGTTTTTGTACAACTTGTGAGTGTTAATCAATATGGATCATGATGATCAGTCATAAACATGAGCAGCAACCAAATACTAGAGCTGCATCTGTTGCAACCAGTCAGGATAATACTAGTCCTTAATCTACATCTACTAATGCCAATGCCAAAAGGAAAATAGAGGGTTTAAGTCAGGGCATCTGAACTAAAAATATCTATATTTTACAGTGGTTTGTGTAAGTGAGGCACCAGTGGAAGCAGTTCTTGCCTGTGATAAGAAAACGGGCATTGTCATGATTGGGCATAAGACGAAAAAATCCATCTATTATGTGTGGCAATATTTTTACTCAAATCCAGATTCCTCAGAATAATTATTGAGTGCCAGGTCTGCTGCTGCTGGGGATGGATCTGTATCCCAGAAGGGGACCAAGAAGACCACTACTAGTAGTAGTTAAAAAAACAATTGACTGTTATATAATCCTTTGATAGAGGAAGCAAGTAGCTTCCTCTATCTACCATTTGCAAATCTGATCACTGATGCCATAACAGCTATGCTGATAACAAATCTGATTCTAATATTTGCCATTAAAGCAATGGGTTAAGATAGCTAATTGAGGTCCTGTGTCCCTGCTACCAATTTCCATCTAAATTCCACTTCACTCGAAAAGCAATTCTCCACCTGTACCTGGGCATTAAAAATTTTTAATTAGTGGCAAATGCCGTTGTACCCATTGTCCTCTTATCCACAGATATGTGGACAAGTGGAACAGGGCAAACTAAACATTACATGACTGTGACAGACCACTGGGTGGGTCTCTTGCATTCAGCAGCATGAACAGCAGCAGCATCTAACAAATGCCAGGTTATTCAGAGGCAGGCTACTCTGTGTATAACAGGTTTCACTAAAAGACACACTGCTGACAACCTCTTACAAAAACTCAGGGAAGTAATTTCAAAATGGCTTTCCCCACTTAGACTCTCCTCAGGATTTGTGATTTCTGACAATGCCACAAATATGAGCATTAAAGCTGGGTGATTTTAAACATGTACCATGTTTTGGTGGTGCAGAAGTTTTTGAAAAATGATAGAGTTGTGCAGGAAATAATATCTGTGGTCTGAAAAAAATTGGGACATTTTCAGGATTTAGCAGATGCATGTAGAAGATTGCAGCATCTACAAGAACAGTTTAATTTGCCATGCCACCAGCTGAAGAAAGAGGTAGTAACAATGTGGAACTCCACCCTTTATATGCTTCAGCAGATGGAGGAACAGCAAAAAGCCATCCAAAGCTACACAATGAAACATGGCAGAGAGCATTTACCTTACTCCAGCGCAGTGGAGAATACTTTCTGTGTTGTGCAATATGCTGAAACCCTTCAAAGTTGTCACCTGTGAAGTGAGTTCAGACACTGACAGCTTGAGTCAGGTGATTCCCCTAATTAGACTTTTGGAAAAGAAGCTTGAGTGAAGGAGGAGTTGAAATGAAGCGATTCTGCTAAGAATGTCAGACTTGTAGATCAAGTCCTTTACTCGCTTCACCAAGATGCAAGGATAGTCAACATCTTAAATCCCTCCCTTCTCTGGCAATTGCGGCTGCCAGGAAAAAACTCAGCTTTCATAAGAAACCCACTGGTAATACAGATGAGTCAACACAAAAGTTTGACTTCCAGCAGGGTCTAAAATAATTGCTTAAAAATAGTGACACCTCTACTGCGACTCCATCTGATATGGTCACTATTCACAGAATGGTTGAGGATTATTTTAATGATAGCATCCAAATAGGCATGTCAGACAGTCCATTTGAATACTGGCAGGAAAAAAGGCAAATTGGAGGCCCTTGCACAGATTGACTTTGCTTTCCTTAAGTTTCCCACCCTCCAGTGTGTACTCAGAAAGAGTTTTCAGCACAGCAGGGAACCTTGTCCGTGATCTGCGTAGGAGGCTACTACCTGAAATGTTGAAAAGATGATGGTCATGAAAATGAACTACAAATTCCCAGGGGAAGACATTTACCAACAATTACGACAATGTCCAGAGACACCTGTAATGGTGGATTCCAGTGGAGACAAATTAATATTGTGTGAAGATGATGTACACACTGATGAGGGTGAGGATAATAATGATGATGATATCTTGACACTATAGAGTCTGTTTGTATGTAGCGTTTATTGCCAGCAATGTCAGCTGTCCATTGGTAGGTTGTTTTTGTGGGGGCCCAAACAAACCACTTACTTCAGCCACAAGTGGCAGTCCCTGTCGCTGAAGTTATTGGTTTGTTAAACTGTACTAGTCCGGTTTAACAACATAAGGGTGGGTTGGAGTGAAAATTCCATTTTGCACCTCTTTTCTTTGCATTATGCGCTGTTTGGGGCATTGCTGACTGACATTTTTTTAGTTTATTAAACTGCCATCCTGTCTTCTACTGTAATGTTTCAAAGATGAGCTATACTTTTTTAAACTGCCATCGGTTTCTGCCACTGCTTTGTTATTTACTTTAGCCAGCTAGCTCACTGCAGCCTTGGTCTATATTGGTGAAAAGTTGTTAAAATAATAATGTGAGCCATGAGGTGGTCAAAAATTATTGGAAATGACAAGAAATTAATGTTGTGAAGGTTAAAAATACTGTAGGAACAAACATAGACCCACATTATGTTATTTTAGCTGTTTTTTTAACTTTTGAGAAAGAAAAATACAAATCCAAAACCAAATCACATGAGGGTGGTTTTGCAAAAACCAGAACCAAAACCAAAACACAAAAGGGAATCCAGATCCATAAAAAAACACGGGGGTCGGTATGAATCTCTAATAAACACATAACTGAAAATAGGTCTTTCAATGAAATACAGTAACTGTTCTTTATATAAAGATACATTAATACTCAAACAGTGATATTCTACTTTAAAAATTAGATACAACTGTTTAATCAAGATTCAGATTGTAACTTATAGTCTGTAATCATAACATGTAAACTATTACAGTTAAATCAGTGGCAGTGTGGTGGCCAGGTACATTAAAAGTATCTGTTTGATCTTTACTATTTGCACAAGGTATGAAGCTTTAATTAGCATCTTGTGAATCCCCAATTGTATATTACTATTAAGGCTCCACTCTTGTTCAGACATGTTCACAAATACATATATAGATAATAATGCCAGTTCTACTGTAATATATGTGCATCTATTCCCTCCAAGCAGCAGGCACTGTGCTTTCCTTTAGCAGATGGCCACTTGATTAGATGTGAAAATATTATTTTCATTGCTGCAAGGCAAATGCACAGTGCAGTTTCTCTAATCACACATAGCATAAAAAGGAATAATACTCAGTGTAGATCACTATCCAGAGTTCTGCTTTGTACTCACTCCTCTATATATGAAGCAACAGTTCAAAGATGATAGTCCCTGTAGGTGCTGATACATTACAACTCATACAGAGACTTTTTTTTTACAGAAGATCACTTCTCAATACACAAATAATGTAACAGTATGTACTGTATACATAATGCACTGGTGAGTGCAGTCTATTTATGGAATATATGTATTAGTTGATGTACCCATGTGACTATGATAGTCAAATCATTCAGCCTCATATATATGTATGAAGTTACAAGTCAGCAAGCAGGGGGACCAGCAGAAGCCACTGTTTTGGTGAGTACATTCCAACTTATTGACAATCTGCACATATAGTGTCCAATTACCCTGATACTGCATTCATTCATTCATTTTGAGGTACCCATGATGTTGTAAAGAAAGAAAGGAAGGAAGAAACGCTCAGAGACTTTCTGCTCACAAGGACTATTGGATTACAAATAACAATAAGACGCATATATCTCATCATTATTTGAACACACTGCCCAAAGTTTTTGCCCACCTGGTATAAGACTACAGTGCTGTTTCGTATTTTACCATCTGAACACACTGCCTAAAGTTATTGCCCAGCTGATATAAGACTAAAGTGCAATTCCATAGTTTATTATCAGGAACACCCAGCCTACAGATATTGCCAACCCGATATAAGTTCACAAGAAACTACTAATAGTCAAATTGGACATTTATATAAACGCCATGATACACATCAGGACCCAAAGAGAATATATATCCCCGTACCATAGAGCGCTCAGCTTGTTCTTTCTCCACAACCTATACAGATAAATAAGACATTTTTTAATTACAAATTATAGAGAAAAACTGCACAGATAAAGTGCTCAGCATAAGACATCAGACAGATATAAAAAATATACTTTTAAAAACAGACATAGGATTAAATTGAAATCAAATGGTTGAAAGAATGATGACTAAACTCCATATTACAAGCCAATCCTTTTTAGCGGTCAATCCAATTAGGTGCGAGCTTGCAAGCGTGAATTTGCTTCATGAAATTCACACACTTCGCAGGAAAGCTTGCTCCTGAGAAATGCTCAATCCAATAAAAATGCCAACTTGCGCAATGCGCAGGGAAGGGGTGAACATTTTCTATAACATGCAACTTGGGAGAAGGGCATGAAAGGAAACCCCGAAAAAGTGATAATTTTGTTATACGGAAAGCTGTTAGTGGGAATAAGGAAAGTATTGGATGTTTTTAAAAGTTTTTTAACATATTTCTGCATTTTTAAAAAATAAATATAATAAATTATAAAAAGCAAATGTTATTTTGTTTAATCTCAAACGAATTAAACAAAAAGTGCCCAAAGTAAAAAGAAAAGTTATTTTCTGTTAACTGGAGGCTACTCTTTTTTTAAAAAGAATGCAAAATGTTAAAACCAATTATATTAACTTTACAAAAAGTAGATTTGGTGTTAATTTGAGGCCATTTTTCAAAACATACAAAATAACATGTAACTATTGGGCCAATTAAGCTAATTGAAAACCTCTAAATGCCTAATTATTCGTTAGGTGGACTGTCCAAGTGGTTCTGCTCTGTGTCCAGATATTTTTACCTTACCATCTCACACCCTTAGGGGTTGTGCACCAAAAATTTTGAATTTCCTCTGAAAAAACCAATGCGAGCTTGGAATTGGATTGCAACTGCACTTTGCACAAGCCAACTCACACCTAATTGTATTGACACATTTGAATATACATGTTTTCACATAAGAGGAAATATATCTCAATCAACAGAAGTTAAAAATAAATTATTTAATCTGATATACAGAGTGAATAGTATTAATCCAGAGTGACTTTCAACTACATACTTACATCAAACAGTCTAGCTATGCTAAAGAGATATTTCTCTGGAGTTATGTATGCCTATACTTGTCTAGATTACCACACAACTCCTGTAAACTAATAAAGGGGTTCACCTATAATAGCAGCCTTTTAAGTAAGTAAATCTAGTACTAGGATCCAGCCAGGACTTAAACTCATATATAAAGAATCAATTTGGAAACTAGGCAGCACAAGAAATGGGCTGAGGTGGTAGCAGCAGATAATTCAGTTACAGGAAAAGCAGGGACAAGTAGAAATTCAAGAATGACTGGCAAAAACTAGCAGAAAACTACTTGAATACAGCAGCAGGGCAGGTGGCTTCTGTCAGGACAGAAGCTATAACATGCAATTCTCCAAGCCATTACTGTGCTTTAACTATTAAGACAGACAATTCTCACCCCAGGAAAGAGACAAGCCCCTTGCAATTCATTATACTGCAGCTAAGTAGCTGCTGGTACAAAGAAAGCATCCTGGCTATAGTAACAGCTAGGACCAACAGGCAGTGTGGCCGCAAAGAGCCCCGGTTGTCTAGCACCAGTCAGGACCATTGGCAATTGTGGCTGGTGTGACATGGTGTCCCAGTCACTTAACAATGACCAGGACCTGCCAGACCTATGAGCCACTGTGGTGGCTTCTAAATTATGGTATTCATGGTCAGGCACTGTATTATAGTAGTTTGAACACTACTATAACTGAGGAAAAAAACATGGTTTATAATGAACAAGGCAAATAAATATATGGCTTTTTTGGATAGTTTTACCTTGAATCCTAAAGGATAGAACTTTTGGATGAGAAGCACTCTGGCACTGCCTTCATCCTCATGGCCGACAGGTAAGCTGAGAAGGTGGTCTCTAGGACCTGCCTGTGCTCAGTGAGAGGTCTAACCTCTGACATGTGCTAAATTTGACTTCTATTACTAGCTAAATTTGACTTTTATTACTAACATCTGCCAATACATTTACCTTTTCAGATACCCAGCACACTACAATTCCCAGCAACATCCTAAAGCTCCAGGCTGCTTCTATATGCTACAGTTATACCTGTCATATCCCTGTGTATTATGCTACTTGTTGTTCTACCTGGTTCATTAAATCTAAGAACTGGTTAAGCTGTACCATGTGTGGACTAAATAGCAACAAACAACTGTTCAACATACTCAACATCATATATACTTTGGCCAAGTGTTCTCTGTCCTGGTGGGTAAATTGTCTGAGGGACTACTACATCCAGCATCACTGCTGTGCACTGCACTGTTACACAGTTATATTAATAGGTTAGGGTCCCAGCAGTATCAAGTTTAATAGGATTTTGATCCCTTTACACCTGATGATGCTCTGCTAATAAGAACAGATCTTTAAGAAAACAGATTAAACAGGATCATACTGTATTAAAGCACATTTACACATTTCATGAAAAGTACATTTTTACAAGAGTGTCCTCCATGTCTGAAAGCTTCCCAGTTGCTGAGTGGCTTGAAACCAGCATAAAAAAAAAATCATGATGTGTTTGTTATTAGGGCAACTAGCTAACTTTGATAGATTAGTTAAGGGACTAGCAACAAAAGAAGAAATCGGAACTGCACAGTGTACAGGTACTGGTTCTATAAAAGTGACCCACAGTCAGATGTGGTCATTTTGATGAACAGTGTGTTTCCGAATGATTGAAAATTGATTAGATCCCTAGTGCTCAACTATTACAAATATGTAAATAAAGTGAAAAAGAGGGAAAGCTAGTGGCTGCTTAGAAAATAGCCGTCAGTGATGCAGATGTAGCGGACAATGATATACCTTTAGCTCCCTGTGCACACTACCTATACCAAAAGTTAATTGACAAGATAAACAAACTAAAGGAGACTGCATCTTAGAAAATACTTTGGGTTTTATGTCAGTTTCTCACAGGCAGCTAGGTATCATTAATCTCCTGGACCCCAATGACAAAGATACTAGCGTACACTGTATATGAAAATATAAAGTGGGTAACGACAGTGGTGTAAATATCCTAAAGTGTTGCATAGTCAAAACAGTCCAGCCAATGGCGGGCTGGGCCGATGGGCAGGGTACCATGTGCCCCCCCGGGCCACAGCACCATGCGGGCCGTGGGCAGTCTGTGTCTGTGTGACACAGCTGCGCTGCGCATGTAGCGCTGACCGGACGGAGTTCAGTCAACGCTACACAGTTACAAACACAGCTTCGGCAGCTGTGTTTGTTTTGAGTGGCAGCCAGTAAGAGTCTGTCAGACTCTCAGTGACTGCTGCTGCGCCAACTGTAGGACCCGCTCCATCTTCCGGCTCCTGCAGTGGGTAATGGTAGAGAAGTCATGACGTCATATGATGTCTCTCCCATAATGCAGAGCGGCCCGGCCCAGGAGCACAGACGGAGGAGCGGATGGCAGCGGTGGAAGTGGGGATTCAGGTAAGTGGTTTTTTTTTATTAATTATTATGTGTGTGTGTACTGTGGGAGGGTGGCCCACTACTGCGGGCACTACAAGGGGGGGTCACTACTGGGGGAACTACAAGGGGGAGAGCACTACTGGGGACACTACAAGGGGGATTACTATGGGGGTACAACAAGGGGGGGCTACTACTGGGGGCATTACAAGGGGGGGATTACTACTGAGGGCATTACAAGCGGGGGACTACTACTGGGGGCACTACAAGGGGGAGAGCACTACTTGGGGCACTACAAGGGGGAGAGCACTACTGGGGGCACTACAAGGGGGGGCTGCTACTGGGGGCACTACAAGGGGGGGCAGCTACTGGGGGAACTACAAGGGGGAGAGCACTACTGGTGGCACTACAAGGGGGAGAGCACTACTTGGGTCACTACAAGGGGGGCTGCTTCTGGGGGAACTACAAGGGGGAGAGCACTACTGGGGGCTCTACAAGTGGGATTACTACTGGGGACACAACAAGGGGGGCTACTACTGGGGGCATTACAAAGGGGGACTACAACTGGGGGCACTACAAGGGGGGGACTACTACTGGGGGCACTACAAGGGGGGACTACTACTGGGGGCACTGCATAGGGGGTACCACTACTGGGGGCACTATATAAGAGGCTTACTACTGGGGGCATAGGGGGTACCACTACTGGGGACACTATATAAGAAGCTTACTACTGGGGGCACAAGGGGCACTGCACAGGGGGACCTCTACTGGGGGCACTTCATAGAAGGATCACTACTGGTGGCTTGTATAAGGGGGTCCTCTCCTGGGGCACAGGGGGAACTGCATATGGGCACCACTACAGGGGGCTGCCCCATATCTTTATTTTTACTTTACATTAATTCCATATGGACCCACCTCCTCCCTGGAACACTTGCTCCAGGCACGCTTGCTACATGCTACTCCTCTGCCAGGGCCACCTGCATGCATTTGCCCCCCAGACTAAAAGTTGCCAGCCAGCCCCTGAGTCCAGCATTGGTACACATCTTAGCAGAGATCAACAGACAAGACATAGGCAAAGTGAAGGACCAATGACAAGTAAAATGATGGCGCACAAGAAGGCAACAATATGCTTAAGCTCATTAATGTCTAAATTCTCAAGGTTCAGTTTATGGTTAAAAAAATCCCTATTTCAAAAGTTGTGCTCAGCTGAAGAGAATATGCTGGAGATAAATGCATGGTTACAATTTTCAATCAGCTTTGGCCCATATGGGATGATGGTGCTTGGGATCCAAGTGGTCAAAATCCCAACACTGGCATCCTGACAGGGTTAGGATACAGACACCTTTCAGATGGTATCCTAACCCTTCCTCTACCCCTAACCCTAACTCCCCCCACTGTGAATCTAACTAAGCCTAACCCTCCTTGCCTAGTGCCTAACCCTCCCCCCTAGTGTGTAACATCCCCCTAGTGCCTAACCCCTAACCATCCCCCTAACCCCACTACTTACCTTTGAGCTGTTGGTGGTTGGGATGCAAGCGCAAGGATGCTGACAGGTATTGGGATTCGAGTGCCAGTATTCTAAGCATTGGCATCCCCTTTGCCTAGATATTGACCACATTCACTTTTGAACAGTGAGGCAGATCAACTCATTTGTGAGTCAAGGCAGTAAGCAGAGCTCACCTCCAATAAACCTTCTATAGAACTTGGCAAAGCAAAAAATCTCTGAACAGTTTTGAGGTGTAAGGGAGGTTCCCAGTCTTGATTGTCAAAAATCTTCTTAGGGTCCATAGAGAATTTTTTGACTGGTTGTAAGATTGTAGGCACCCCAAAGGTCAATCTTAGTGAAAATCGAAGGGTTACTCAACTGATCAGACAACTCATGTTTAATGGTAAAGATTTCAGTTACAAGCCCCTGTCTTTCTTACTCCACAAAAAATAATCCTGACCCTAAAGAAGAATTAGAGAATCAAATAAACCTTTTTTGAGGTTCTACTCAATGTAGTCCTCAGCGGACTTTAGTTTGGGGGTGGATATACAAAATAATCTTCTAGTAGGAAAATTAGCACCTGGAACCAGATCTATTCTGCAATTATATGGATAATGCTGCTTTCTTGCAGAAAATGTCTGTAAATTTTAATGAAGATCAGAAACATTTTCAAGAGTTTCAGAAAAGGCCTTAATTGGTTGTTTAATGCAGGTCCTGCAGCAGTTCTCACCCCACTTTAGTGCATAAAAAAGCTTCCAATCAATCAATGAGTTGTGTTTGAATCGCAATGATAAACCCAATATCAAAGGCTATGCAGGCGAGTAAGAAAGGATTGTATAAAACTTGATTGGCCCTACAGACAACTGGTTGTTATCCAATCCCACAATGGGAATGGCAGTCTTAAGAGGCTCAAGTGCTCATATTTTAGAGCTAGTTTAGCAGCAAAAGCTTGTTCAACAGTTTCCAACAGCTCCATGATCAATTAGTGCTGTAACCATCAGGGTTTCAGAAGAGGAGGATACTTGTACAGAAATTTGTTTGTAGTTTGATGTAAATTTCACTGGATTATCTCAGAACTCCTTCCTTTCACAATTTAGGCTTATTTGTTCCTGATTTATCAGTTTTTTGGGGGCAGAAGTAGACTGTGACAAGATTCTCAACATACAAGCAATGCCTTTTCTCTTCTGGATCTTTTGGTTGAAGGAAGTCAAAAGGTAGCTACCTGAATAGGTTTAGGATCTCAGTGTGAATCTGTGGAAACAACCCCAAAGCGTGTCGCAAAACAGGAAGATATCTCTTGGTATCATTTCCAGAAGTGTTGTTCAATATGAATTAACAGATGTATCTTATTCTCTAATGATGAGGGTACTGGCCAACGCATATATGCATCCTTGATCTGTTCAGTCAAACCAAGTCTAAACTGAGGGCTGGATTGTTCCATTCACAGAATGAAGAATACCTGCAGAATTTAGTGCTCTACTGCTACACTGATCTACGGCCTCGTCATTTGGCATGTAATTTTGACTCAGCAGAAACCACCTTGCCAGGATCATCATAGAATATTCTTAGAGCAGAGAAAAAAACCTCAAGAGACTTGATTGTCAGATGATTGGGAGCAAGTCCAAAAGTTTAGGTCTGAGGATTCCCTTAAAGAAGGGAACAAATATTTAAAAAATTCTGTTCAGCCTATGGGCTCAATCCAATTAGCCGTAAAGGGTGCGAATTGCCATTGCCACAGAGATAAAACCCAGGCTATGGTACAGCATATCGCACCCTGCGGCTAATTGGAATGACCCTTAAGTTTCAAATATTATGTGCAGCTCGCATTGATGTTCCAAAAGACTTTGCATGCACATGAGAACCAATAAAGGAGGTTAATTTGGGGTTTTGTGAGAGATGAGCTAGGAGATCCTCGTTCAGCTTGCTCAAGGATTCTCACTCACTGAGATAGATTTGTATAGCATCTGAGTACCTATATTTGATTTACTAAAGCTTTTGCTAAAGAAAGGGATTCCTCCGTTCCATGGTGTTAGACTCACATAGTATATCTGGTGATAATGTTACAAACCTGACCAGTGATTCTACAGATTCACCATTTTAGTTTGGCACCACTTATATTCAGGACATGCAATCTAAACAAAGGCAGTTTTTCGTAAGTGACCTCCCTAAAGAATATGGTATTTGCTGCTGTGCAGATCTGTATTAAGGGGGAGCTTTTTCCCTAGGTCCCCCTCTTTCAGAGAGTGGGGTGGGTGGGCAGGACAGGCAAAAAAGATGGAGGAGAAAGCACAGTGGACAAATGAATGCTAGGGTGATTTTTTTGTTTGGCTGAGGAATGTGGAGTTAGCTAGTGTGATGGTACAGAGGCCCTGATTCAGAGCCAGACACTCTATCAGAGTGCTCGCTCTGAATCAGGGCATTTTTTCATTTGTTTGTTTTGGCCTCCTAGCCGCTCGCATAGCTGTGGGTGACCACCCACAGATTTGCAAGCGGCCAGGTGATGGTCACGATGGTTGTGACCATCGCAACCATCGAGGCTTGTGATGAGACCCTTGTGGTAGGGTCTCATTCCCGAAAGCCCCAGTGAGCTTCTGGCTCTAAATAGAGCCGGAAGCTCACCACTGACATCACTGGTGATGTCAGTGGTGCCTCCCACAAATGGCAGGTGTTCCTTCAGGAACGCCTCCGCTTGTGTAGCAAACCCCCTGCCCGCCTCCAAAACGGGGTGAGCTGTCAATCATAATCGACAGCCACCCTGTTTTGGTGTGAGACCCATAGCGTTGGAGTGCCCATCGCTGGCTGGGTCTCGCGCATGTGCATGCTGGAGCCAGCTCCGGCGTGCGCATGCACAGTGGGGGACCATCGACCCACTTGCGAGCGCTATGCGCTTGCGAGCAGGTCTGAATCAGGCCCAGAGTTCAGTGGGAGAGTTTGGCTTCTAGACCAAGTATAGCAAAAGAATAATTAATTGGATCAGCTGCCAGTGCCAGAATCCATGCAAATAGGCTGGGTCTTGGCAGGTGGCAGTCAAGGAGTGGTTTGTAATCAGTCTGAGGTCACAGCTGGATATATAAAAACAGTGGTCAGAGAGTGGGCGGAGAGCAGAGACTGATCGGAAAAATGGAACTTACCAGAAAAAAACACTAAACAAACTGTGGCTCTCTACTAGCTCTAGCTTTGGTCTCAACATCTCAAGTCTACAAGGTCCTCATATCAAATGCAAAGTGGTACATCACAATAATTTATTGTGGAATCATACTCTAGCAATTCCTTCCTTCCCTCATCCTATAATATTGCTTTCAAACTCACTAAGCAATTCTAATCCCAAACCACTAAATTCACCCAGGACTCCAGCCCTTGTCACCTTCCCAGCCCTGTATGTGAGAATTGCATCTTTTATTTTTTATTTTATGGTTTAATTTAACACTGTTTTTTTTAATTGTCTATGTTTATTTTAGATTGTTGATGATGCTACATATGACTGATCAGAATTTTTTTGTTTTATATTAATTATTATACTGTACATGTTTACTAGAAGGTAATTTATTGGCAAATGTTATCATATTTATGACAGTGAAGAAGTCAATACCTGTTGTAACCTGCTTGCATTATACATACATGAGAAGTGCCAACAAAGTCCAACAGACATATAATTGGACACAGAGGCATGTCATACCCATTCATTTGACCCAATGAAATTATATTATGAACAGTTGCCCTATCACTCCTCTACATCCAAGTCCATCTGATGGACATTAAGTCAATATTACAGACTTTGCTCATTTATCCAATATGATAATTGCACCTATTTTACTAGAAAATAAGTGAGAGATTGGATGAAGTCTCAGATTATACAGTTAGCACACAACTCATATTACCCACAACATGTAGGTTTCATGAAACAAATAAATGAAACAATTAGTACACCCACTGACAACCACACATACATTGAGATGGAGAGACAAGGTTTTGAATGTATGTATTAAGCATAAACAATAGTGAGAGTGTAGGTAGATATCCGAATCCTTAAAACAGAATGATTAAAGCAAATATGAATATAGCACAGCAAAACTTTGTGCCTACTATTAACCCCATAAAGTGGAACTGTTAGAGATATTTCAGAAAAAAATAAATCTGCTGAAAAATTCTTATAGGTATTTTTCAAACTGAAATCCATCTTTTACTAAACTTTTGATGGGTGGGCAGTAATTGGGAAGCAGAGAAAGCATATGCGTAATTCAAGACCACTATGGGATATAACACAGAAATTGTCCAGAGAGAATTACTGAAGAGTCTCCCAAGTGGGGGTGGAGTGGTTTTACCATGTTGAAGTTACTGTTAAGCATGTACAGTACTGTATCATACACTGTTATGATGGGCAGTAAAATATGGGTTACTCTTACAAATGAAAGAAAAAGAAAGGTGAGATAATAACAATAGGACAGGGATCTACAATGTACTGCACAGCCTTTTTGTAACTTGCTTATTATATATTTGTGTGTACATATTAAGTGGTGATGATGGTAAGAGCCCAAATGCTTCATCAGGACCTGAAAATATCACAGGTCTCTCCAACTCCGTGATAGCAAACACATACTGTTGTCAGTTTTTAGCAACCAACAGTACTATACTTCTTTATGTGTAGCACTCCCTACACCAAAAGGGTTAGCATATACAGTAACACTTGCTGTATTACTATTTCTGTGTTATCCAGGATAATGTTTGCACACATACTGTAGGTTCTATAAACAAATTTGCTTTATTTTCATTATGGCAAGCACTGCAAAATGGGCAATTATTTGTGGTGGCAAGCATTCTTTACAGCAGACTAGCTGACAATCACACAGCAGGGGGGCGTGATGAAAATGTGTGGGTGTGGCATGACTGCGCTATTGCATCATCACAACCACGCCCCCACTACAAAATGCCAAGATTACTGACATTGTGCAGCAAGCGGCGGGGCCATGATGACTCAATTCATTGTGAACCATGTCATTGGCTCCCCCCAGACCACCCACTTACAGGGGGGAGTGGATACCAGCAGGAGGAAGTGGAATCAGGCGGGGGGGTGTGGGCAGGTGGCGACAGATGGCAGACTTGCCCACTCTTCCAGGAGGCCTGGAGTGCCACTCAATTTTTGGGAGGCTCCCTGTTGATCCATGAAGGTAGGCAAGTATTCCTTACAGACAAC
Organism: Taudactylus pleione; assembly: GCA_031769625.1. Lineage (NCBI taxonomy): Eukaryota > Metazoa > Chordata > Amphibia > Anura > Myobatrachidae > Taudactylus > Taudactylus pleione. The sequence continues at coordinate 7,323,886 of JAUIMM010000082.1, forward strand.
TAAATATACCATATAAATACAGGATAATGTGTTTAAAAATATCAGGTTGGTATGTAATTCCACATTCAAACAAATTGTGTTAAAATAATATATCAGACTATTGCTAAGATTGATTCTTTTATGCCTCAAATTATGTTTTATATATGTGTAAATTTGGCTTAATCATATTATCCTGCTTATTCTACAAGTATATATTTTGGAAGATTATCATATGCAGCTGCACATACATACAGTAGATATATTACTCAGTTTAGCAGAAGGGATAGGCACTCATTGTCATAAAATTGTATTTATGATCTCATTTATTTTGATAAAGTGAAATTTGGGCTTAAGTTTTTTTCCTTGGTAATAGTGCTGGATTTTAGTGTATATAATAACAGGCTAATAGGACAGCATTGCCTATTGTGTATAAAAACAATATTAATGCTACTAGTATTGCCATTGCTTTATTAAATCAAGAGTTACGAGAAATGAAAGAGGGCATGTTACAGTGTAGCAGTAGTTTATCTATCGTTGATTCTAGGAGGTAAATTTACTAAGATTCGAGATAGGTCGAGATGACTATCTCGGGTGATTTATTCATTTTTTTCCTGCTTGAAAATTTACTAAAGGCAAAAGTCGGGTGAGTTAGAGAGAGATTTCTCTCATCTCACTCGTAAAACTCGGGTGAGATAGCAATCTCGAATTAAATCACCATCAGGCCATTCAGAAGTACTTTTCACCTAAAACATACAGAGAGGTGTATGGATGTAATAAATCTTTATCTTTTCACGGTATGTGTGTCTTGTTTTTAACACATTTCTTTACAGGTGAACTACATGTACCAGCGGAACTTTGCCCCGCATGCTTGTACTTGTGGTTCTCCAAATACCAGCATGCGGGGGAGACTTGCTGGGACCTGCAGTTCTAGTGTAAAGACAACATTGTTAATTCTAATTTTAACACTAAACCTATACTATCAACCTGCCACCGACTGCCCAGGGGTGGTGGGGATAGTCCTGCACTTTCAGCCTAGGCCAGGGGTGCCCTGGAGAGGGGGACCCCTTTATTGGAGGGGTCCCCAACTCCCCAGGGATCCCTGGCTTGGGCTGACTAGCGGTCAGGGCTGATGCTGCCACAGGGGGCCAGTGAAAGGGCTCCCCTGGCTGTAGCATCAGTCCCCCACTAGAAAGGGTCCAAAGCTGGTTTTATATATATGGGGAACCTCACACAATTTTTTTATCCCTATATTTAAAACCAGGTCTGGGCCTGCTGCCTGGTACTGGTTCTTAAATTACTGTTGAACCCTACACATTTTGTTCCCCTTACTTTAAAGAACCAGGACTGGCTGTCAAGTCTGGGGCTGGTTAGTCTTTTGGGGGGGAACCAATTTTTTACAGGTACAACATAAGCAGCTTACACATATCTCACTGATATGTGCAGGCTGCTTGCTAGGGAGAGTTGTGCAGAAAGAAATCACTGCAATCTTGGGTGAGATAATTCACTCAAGCTTGCTTTAAAATCACCTGAGAAAATCGACCTACATCGCCATCGGTAAACTTGTTTAGCTTCAAATCGCCTGTTGGTTAATTTGAGAGATAAAAAGAGATTAAATCACCTGAGTTCAGGCAAATTACACCAAGATGAATCACTTTGCGACAATCGGGACAATCACGATTCTTAGTAAATTTATCCCTAGTTGTCAAAATGTTAAAGGGCTATGTTGTATTACATCAGACACTTACATGAAGTGCAAAGTAAAATTACACAAGATAACAGTTGGCCTTGGTTTAATTGGTTTAGAAACTGAAGAAAGCAGAAAGTTATGTGTTTGAGAAATATTGTGATTATTTTGGTGGAGCACTAATTTCATTGCTACTACAATATAATTAGTTAATTACATAATTTTTACAACTTCACAAATTCCCAAGAGATACATGAGGTGGCTTATATGGAAAATGTTTCTGTTCTCAGATTTCAGGCAGATCTTCTACATAAAACACTTACTGTACATGGCTTCACATTCTTTCTAACTGATATCATGAGTGTTGTATGAGAATAACTATTTGTTTTTTTAATTTCCATTTGACCTCTAAGTATAATTTTTGAGTAAACATTTTCCACTTAGTTGGCAGGATTCAGAGGTGGACGCAATGCTGATGTTCGCCAGAGTTCAGTGATTATTTATTTTTTATTTATTACCAGTTATTTATAAAGCGCACACATATTCCACAGCGCTTTACTGAGAATATTTTGTCCATTCACATCAGTCCCTGCCCCAGTGGGAGCTTACCCACATACATACACACTAGGGTTATTTTTTTTTGTTGGGAGCCAATTAACCTACCAGTATAGTTTTGGAGTGTGGGAGGAAACCAGAGTATCTGGAGGAAACCCACACAAGCACAAGGATAATATACAAACTCCACACAGTTAGGGCCATAGTGGGAATCAAACCCACAACCTCAGTACTGTGAGGCAGTAATGCTAACCCTTACACCTTCTGTGCTGCCCTAATGCGCATGCACAAAAAGTCCTGTAAACCCCTAGAGTGCATGCATTTCCCATAGTGTACATGAAGCCAGCTGCTGCACCGAAGGTGACATGTTCAAAAGCACAGGCAAAGTTACACAGTCTATGGAAAATTGAAAGTGGGTGTCTCTAGGTCTGCTCAGTCCATTGCACAACAGAACATAAGGGGATGGCTAAAACTAGCATTGCAACTACATCCACCTTTGAATCAGGCCCAGTGACTTTTGCTTATTTGAGGAAATGGAAACAATCGTTAATCATTTAGCTGTGTATTCTGGTTAGCATTTGCTTTACTATTGAATTGTAATTAGCTACTGTTTACATTACAAAAAAGATGTCAGTTTTTGTTGCATTGCAAAAATGGGCTCTGAGTAATACAATGTTGCCCTCAATGCAAGACATCTTTAAACAAAGAAAGCATGCAAGATAGTACTGTTTTTTAGGACATAAACTCGAGATTAATATAAATTGCCTCAAAGAGTGTATAAAATCAAATTAATTTATTAAATAATAAGAGACACAGTGTTCCAATCGATAGAAACATTCTATCAATTGAAGCAATGTGTCTATTTTTATTTAATATATTGATTTGATTTTATACACTTGTGAGGCAATTTATATTAATTTTCATTCACTTACATTTTTCATAATTTAGAATAGTATATGTACGATGCACTCACATACAGGTGAGTGCTCTGTGTATCAAACTTGAATTGCAGAGATAATATTGATAGAGACTGGACATCTTTGACACTCAGCAGCTCCTGACACTGGAATAGTCCTTAGTTATGTGGCCATCACACCATATTCTTATCACCGTTTTTATATGACTGTATAATTTTACCATACCTGAAGCTCAGAATAATAAATCATTTTGTTATTTACTAAACCTGGTCATACTATTATTTCACTGAAACTATGCAAACCAAAAATTTTTGTGCTATGAAATCAAAATATAGTATTACTTAGAAATGACTTAAATGTAAATATAAAGAGACCTATTTTTCAAGGATTGCTTTTTTATTACTTACATTATTATATTAATGTTTATTTATGAATATTTTACATAAATACACAATAAATTGTGTATTTTGTATGTCAATTATTTTTAATGTTTTACTTCTGCCATAATAATCTCATCTATAGTGCTGATATCATGTTTATGTTATATATTGTACAATACTTTATGTTCTGTATTGTACTTGTTATATTTGTACATTATGTTCTATATTGTACAGTACTCCCAACTCACAAGCCAGTTGTTTTAGGGTTATATTGCATTCCAATCCTTCACCCCTCGTATTCAGCACCTCACCAATGTTAAGTTGTACTTGTTTTGGGCAACAACTTGCTCGTTTCGTTTCCGTGTATGCACATGTTTTAATTTTTTAAGGCAACTTGGACATAGGACTACTATGAAAAGGGGTCTGGGTTGGCGTTAGATGTAACCATAGTACAGTAAGAACATGTTGTCAGTGTGTTGATGTAAATTGGGACAAGAAAATTACTATTTGATGATGATGATTGCCACAAACTGTTTCTGATTCACCAAATGCATCCAAGTAACACCAACCAATGCAGATGAAATTAACGTGCTGCAACTGTGATTTGAAAGCAAGGTTATATTGTGTTGAATATAATATTACAGAGTCATAAAATATTCTAATAAATCTCTCCTGTTGGCAGTAATAATAGATCGAATTAGTTTTCATTGACCTACCAATGTTGCCTGGGAAAGGAGTCTAGGTTTGCCCTCTTGTAAGTGGTGCCCAGCACAGCCATGAATCTAATGGCTGGATTCTCACTAATACACTAGACCCCTCCTAGGAAGTCACTGGAAGATGTGTCTAGAAATGGCAAAGTGTATTGTAGTCAACAGCCAGCCACCATCTTGTAAACTGTGTGTGTTTAGCGGTGGGGACCCTGCCATGGGTTGAGTCCGTAAATTGAAGATTAGGAAAAAAATTGATATCCATAGAAGGATTATCATCTCATGCTTGGTTACATAACCAGAAAATATCTATGGATGGGTGGAGCTCATTATTAAACTCCTTTAAAGAAAAACATACAGCTACCTCAATGACAAAATAGATTTATTGAAGAAATTGTCAACTACAATATTAGATACAATGATAGACTTACAGTATGTGAGTAAATTTCCTAAAATCTTGTGCAGATTTAGCCACTGAATTTTAAGGACCAATAATCTTAAATAAAATATACTGGTAGTATTAATGTCTATATTTACAGATAAAGGGAGACAGGGGTAATTGACATGCATAGTCTATATTTATATATATATATATATATATATATATATATATATATACTTCATTTATACTGTATATGAAGAAGGAAAATGTATAGCATAAAGATTGCAGCTCCTAGATTGGGTCCAATCCAAATGTCCCAGATATAATATCAAGTAAATTAACACAGATTGGGAATTAGAATCTTAATTCAAATATAACCATATAAGGTATGTGGATCAGATTTTATAAAATGATAGCTTCACAAATAGAAATGCAAAACTGTATAAATTATGCCACTAGATTTGAAACCAAAGATATTAATGTAATATATTAACACCAAATAAAAATACAGACATTACACTTGTGTATAAAATACAAATAACACACAAAATACACAATCACATATACAGTACAAGCTTCAAGCCCTTTTTATCTAGTAAACAATATTAGTAAATTCATTAAGGGATCACATCTGCAGCAGGCCTCTTTTACAGATAATGTGGGTAATTATTAGTGGATGATGAAATAGGATGTCTTTAGTAAGGTATCCAGTCAAATGGTCAACATTCATAATGTTGACACTACAATGTTGAAACTAGAATGTAGACAAAATGAACATATTGCTTTGAAGAATCTAGCTGGATATAGCGATATTGTCATAATTCCAAGGGACAAAGGCAGGGGAATTGTAGTGTGGGACATTAATGATTACAAATGGCAAGCATATTGCCAGTTAAATTATATAAATGTCTACAAGCTCTAAGACAGAGACCCTGCTGATGACTTTTAAAATGGATTCAAATTCCTTCTGGACAAAGCAGTCTGCAGTGGTATTATCACTAAAAATGTGTTAGTAGGTCTACTAAAGAAGACACCAAGAGTTTCCCTGGTTAATTTATTACCAAAACTGCACAAGAACAATGAGCAACCACCGGGAAGGCCAAGCATTTTGGTGAGAGATTCCCTTTATTATGATGTATCTAAATATCTGGATGCATATTTACAGATGGTGATTCAAGGAGAACAATCCTACCTCAACTATACAACAATGTTCTTAATGAACTAAAAGCAATTCAATATTTACTGTATGGCAACAATCAGCATTGTAAGTTTATATACCAGCATCCCATATGTGAGGGGTGTTGACGCTATGAGATACTGTTAACCAACAACTACAACTAATAGCAGCCAGGAAGAAGGTGATGGGAATCCATAAAGAAAACGATTGGCACGGCAAAAAAAATCCCATGATTTGGATTAATCAGGACTCCACAGCAAGTGCTGTTATCATGAAAGCTGCAAAAAACTACTGCCATTGATTAACAATGAAATGGACTTGCCATTGCTTAAAGATGCAACATTGGTACCACAAGCATTTTAAAAATATTACAGACTGGGTTGTGAGGTCGGACATTACTGGCTGGGACAAGAATACTGCTAAACAACATTTTTTAACAAAGAACCCAGATAATTACTGGTGTCTTGGCTGCAGTTTTTTGGAAGTGGGTGATACATTCCCACATCCTCAATCAGGAAAAAAATATAAAAAATGATCAAATTCTCACCTGCACAACCAAGTTCATTATATACTTTATTCGCTGTCCCTGTGGTCTTCTTTATATAGAGAAAACTATGCACCAATTCAAAGAACGTATGGTGCTCCACAGAAGTGCCATACATTTGGCCCTGGAAGTTAAGGCCACAGAACAGCTGGTGGCAAAACATTTTTGAGATGCTAAACATAATCTATCATCCTTGAGGTACAAGATGATTGATTCAGTGCAAGAAATCCTACATGGAGGAGATAGATCTAAATTACTTCTACAGAAGGAGGCTTGCTGGATCTATAAACTAGATACTCTGAGTCCAAAGGGACTTAATGACTTACATCCAAAGGGACTTACATCTTGGGCTGCTAAGCCAGGGCTGCGTTTGCAAGAGTGCTTATACTGGAAATGCTTAATTTAAAGTGTAACTAGAATTTTTAAATTGAAGCTGGAGTTATTCAGGAGTTATTACTAACTATACTTCTATCTGGGAAAGACTGTGATGTGATTTTTCATTTCTTATCATCCACAGGTAATCTAACTACTGCTCCCAACATATCTTGCTGCTTGGTGTTTCTATTACACAGCCTTTAAAATTGCTAGGTAATCTAACTATAGAGAATTTCATATAGTTTTAAAATCTATACCAAGGCAGGAAATTACTCTGTATCTGTGATTGTGGGTTGTCCTCTGACCATTTGTTTATTTGCTTGCTGACCCTTTACTGTTTGGGGAGGGGTAGAATCTGTGTGGACACCTGGTTTCAGCCATACTTATTACTTACATCTTGGGCTGCTAAGCCAGGGCTGCATATGCAAGAGTGATTATATTGGAAGTGCTTAATTTAAAGTGTAACTAGAATTTTTAAATTGAAGCCGGAGTTATTCAGGAGTTGAACAGGAGGAGAACAGAAGGAGAAACTAACAAATCAACTATTCCTGCTATTAAGGACTGTTTTTAAAAACCACCACACTTCCAACAAGCCTGTGGATTGTGCCTGTACCTGGATCCCCAATGCTGCTCACATCCCTCCTGACCTCCTCATGCAATCTGCTTATCCACTCCAACTATGCCATACCAAACGACGCAGCAAGTTGACCCCTCTAATAGACCTTGGTTGTGGCCCCAAATCTTGAGGCTTGGTGAAATTGGGATCAACTCATTGTCCTTTCCTCTTAAGTTTAAACTAACCTTTCCATAAATGTTATATTACTGTCACACTTGTATCCAGCCCATCTGTGTCACCCCTGTCTGTCTGCCCCCTCCCCTTAGAATGTAAGCTCTCATGAGCAGGGCCCTCTTCTCTCATGTGCTTCTCCTTCATTTGATTATACTTTAATACACAACAGTACCCCACCCTTGGTTGCCGACACCATGCTGCTTATCTAAGTGTTATGCAGCAATGTATAAATCATGTATCTGTCCTGCATTGTTTGTACCGGTAATAACTGTTTTCTTGTGTGCTAATTTGTTTATGTACATTGTAAGGTGCTGCAGAACCCTTGTGGCGCCATATAAATAAAGGATGATAATAATAATAATAATAATAATAATAATGAGCAATTGGTACTGAATTGTTTCTTTTAAGCAACATCATCCATTAGTTTTATGCTTTTTGTTACAGATGGATAAGTTTTCCCATAATATACTGTAGGTCATATGCTATATGTGATATTTATTGTATGCTTAAACTTTTTACTATGTTTTTATGCTTTCTAGATTTTTGCTTACTAAGGTATGATGCTGCACTATTACTGTGTAGCATACAGTTCATTACCGGTGTATTATATCCTGATCAAAGTGATTGATACTATGTGCCATTTTCCTTCTACTAATACCATAACTCATGTAAAGATGTATCACTCTGTTACGTGCTTTGATTGCTTTTTGTTTATACTTGTCTCCCAGCAACCATTCTCCTGCAGATGACATCATGCAGCCACGACAGGGAGCTGCGCCGACGCTGATGGAGTTCAGACAGAGAGACGGGGACTGGACTGTACTTTGGGTATATCTGGTGAGGGGTGTATATAGGTAAGTTGACTTTTTTATATTATTGACCTGATGAAAATTCTCAATTGAATTGACATGTTGACTTTGACTGCAGTGGCTCCCTGTCATTATTATTATTATCAATTGCCTGGGTGCCGCCTGATGTCTGTGTGTGTGTGTGTGTGTGTGTGTGTATATATATATATATATATATATAGATATATATGTATATATATATACACGAAACTGGAAACAAACAGCGGCACTCAGGGACTTGTGAAAACATACAAAGGTGTATTGCACTCAATACATGATCCGACATTTCGGGACTCACATGTCCATTAATCAAGGTCATACACCTTGATTAAGGGACATGTGAGTCCCGAAACGTCGGATCATGTATTGAGTGCAATACACCTTTGTATGTTTTCACAAGTCCCTGAGTGCCGCTGTTTGTTTCCAGTTTCGTGTATTTATTCCTACTCCAGAAGGCACCGGGGCTACCTCCCTTGGTTGGATTGAGTGCCGATCCGAATACCCGTTTGTATATATATATATATATATATATATATATTGTGGTGAGAAGGGTTGTCTCTCACCTGAATTGCCCACATTCTGGTGGGATGAGCTCCCTCCAAGGGAGAGTAAAACAAAACCAGCACATTCTGCAGCTACACTAGAAGTTTGGAATTCCGTGTTGTCTGGGTTGCACAGCTTAAAGTGAAGATTTGGATCTCCTTGTTTTCCAGGTTACCCAGAGCCAGCAGGAAATCAGCAGCACAGGAAGGGTTCAAAACTCTCACACACCTGTTGCTCATTGCTCCTGATGCTGGATAAGCTAGCCAGGTGATAGGCTGTTGGTGGTGGTTAGCATTAGGGTGCCAGGACCTACAGGGTCCACAGACATTACCACATGGAGTGCTGAGGCTTTTATGTTTGTTTGTTTATTTTGTTATTTGCCTGTATGTGTGCAGGCCTAAACTCACATATGTTAAGGTGCAGAGTCTGCTGCTATTAAAAAGCCACTCCTTTACCAAAAATACCTGCCTGTTTGGAATTCTTATTTCAATACCCCGTGTTACGATATATATATATATATATTTATATATATACACACACATGAGGGCTGACTGAAATGTAACGAGTGATTTTTTTTTATTCAGAATCAGATGACTCTACAGGATATGAACATTTTTCTTTTTCAAAGCAGCGTCATTCACATTCAATACATTTTTGCAGCATTTTAACAATGATTCAAAGATGTGCAGTAGACTGTTTTTGACATCAATTTTAGTGATGCAGCTGTGACATTTTTCAGTTCATCATCTGTTGAGAACTTCTTTCCGTGCAGTTGTTTTTTCAGGGTTGGGAATGCCCAGAAGTCACAGGGGGCTATGTCCAGGCTAAATGGAGGGTGTTTCTGTGCTGTCCCACTAATTTCAGTCAGTTATGCCAATGCAAAAGCAGCAACATGGTTGAGCATTGTCTTGGGAAAAAAAACACGGTTTCTTCAGCAAATGTTGACTTTACTTCCTCATGGCTCCACGCAAATGGGTTTTCAGGATATTTGCATAGTAGTCACCATTAATTGTCTGTCCACGGGGAACCCAGTGCTGTAGGATCATACCATGTCCATCAAAGAACAGTAGAAGCATGACATTACACAGAAAACTGCAACACAGCTAATTGTATCTTCACCGTATGCTTCCTGTAACATTTCAAAAGTTTATTTTCTGATTTTAACAAGTTTAACACAAAATTTAATCACACATCTCTGACGGGATTTCACAGACACGACTTCCTCATTCACCATGATGAAATGTACGAAGATCTTCCACTAGCTGTGACCAAACAAAGAAGACTACTGCAGTCCAACTGCAGGTTCAGATACATTGATGTTTGCACTTCAAAATAACCAGTATAGCATTACCATGTCTACTGATGGGACAGAAAAACAGAGGCCGCCTCTTTACTTTCCAATCAGCCCTCATAGATATTAGCTGAAGTACTCAGCATTGTCTGGGTTTAAATCTTCTAGTTATTACATTTATTTATGTTATGTCATCTATATCCATCCATTGGAATGCCCAGAACAGGCTCCCTGGGTCAAATTTCTGCATGGCACACTCCGACATGAGGTCTAACCGGGACCCTAACCACTTCATTAGGCACCACAGACCAGTTGCCACCTCTCTGTGAAGTTTTCATCCACATCCATGCAGTGGAAGGCTCATAACAGGGTCCCCAGGTCAAAGTTCTACAGATCATACTCCAATGGGAGGTCCGACTGGGACCTTAACCCCCTAGTATGCCTTCTGGGATCCAAATTTTCCAGTCTGTGAAGTTTTCATCAAAATGATGTGATGTCATCCAAATCCATCCAGTGAAAGGCCCAGAACAGGCTCCCTGGGTCAAAGTTCTGCCCAGCGTACTCCACTGTGAGGTCCAACCGTGACCCCAACCACTCTGTTAGGAATCCCAGACCAGTTACCACCCCCCTGTGAAGTTTTCATTCAAATCCATCCAGGGGAAGGCCCAAAATACGTTCCACAGTTCAAAGTTCTGCCCAGCATCTCCAGGTCAAAGTTCTGCCCAGCGTACACCAACGGGAGGTCTCACCTGGTCCTTTACCCCTTAGTATGTCTTCTGGGATCCAATGATACCACTCTGTGAAGTTTTTGTCCAAATCCATCTAGTGGAAGGCCTAGAACAGGCTACCCAGGTCAAAGTTCTGCCCAGCGTACACCAACGGGAGGTCCGACTGGGACTCTAACCCCCCCTATAACCTGGGGAGGATCCAACTGGACCACCTTGCATTGGTTTTATCCCAATCAGTTGAGGGGTTTCTGAATGCATAACCAATACAAACAAATAGACCAATGAATTTTATATATAAGTTATATATATATAGATAAACTCTGCAAATAGGGGGCACTCGGAGACTTATAATCCAGTAAAAAAACAATGGTCTTTTATTTCAATGTTTTGGGGAATGTATCCCCGTCCTCAGGATACACATTATGTTCCCCGAAATGTTGAAATAAAACACCATTGTTTTTTTACTGGATTATAAGTCTCCGAGTGCCGCCTATTTACAGAGTTGATCTATGTTGGGAGTGCTGTCCTCCTTGGGAAGGCACCGGAGCAAGCTACCCCACGGTGGGTCCAGAGTCCCGGGTTATACAGATCATATATATATATATATATAAAAGGCAGGCGTGTGGCACTCGATGTAATAACCACAAACACAGTGGTACTTTCAATTCAACGTTTTGAGACCAGACACAATAAATTGGTCTCGAAACGTTGAAATGAAAGTACCTCTGTGTTTGTGGTTATTACATCGAGTGCCGCCTGCCTGCCTTTTATACATTGGATCCAGGTCTGGGAATCTCAGGAGAGCACCAGAATTATATTTATGTGAATTTTGGGAGTGCTGCCTTGTGAGTATTGTATATATATATATATATATATATATATATATATATATATATATATAGTATGTATATATATATATATATATATATATATATATACATATATAAAATCCATAAATAGAAAACTGCACTCACCAGGGCTTTATGTATACAGCACATATGTGTTTTGAGAACTGATCTTCTGTGAAAAGTCTCCATATGATATGAAATGCATTAGCACCTACAGGGACTATCATCTTTGGTTAGTTGCTACATATATAGAGGTGAGAGTACAAAAAAGAACTCTGGATAGTGATCTTTATTGAGTATTGTTCCTTTTCATGAAGCTATGTAGTATTATAACCTCAGTTTCTGCCTCCCCTCTCCGCGCCATCCCACTCACCACTCTGACCAGCCCCCCCTCCACCCTACTCTTTCATGTCACACACAATGTTCACACTGTCCCACTCCAGTCCCTGCTAAAATACTTACCCCATTTTTGGCAGCTACTGCAGTTCTCCTCTTCTGGGTCTTCCCCATCTACCTCACAATGAGAGTCATTAGGGTTCCACTGCACGCATTGAGGAGACGGAATAGACCTTCAGCAATTATTATAGAGATATACTGTATATAATCTATGTGTGTGTAAATATATATTAAAGCTAATACAGTAAAAAAAAATGTTTTTTTAAACTTTTAAAGTATTTTTTTATGTTTTTAGAATTGTTGATCTTTTTATTATGACATTTACTATATGATAGCTATTAAAACTTGATTTTGCATTATTGTATAAAACATATTGAATCAGGTTTATATAGCTATAATTTACATACTTTAAAAATTGAGAAAAACAACAAATTTTGGGGACATTTTTTGAGAAAATATTAGATAATTAAGTGGTTAATGAAATATTACATATAATGGCTAAAGCAACTAAGTGGAAAACATGAACATGTATAAAGTATGGTTAGTGAATACAACCTTGTGGAATATGAAAATTCAGAATTACAGTAATGTTAAATTTATATTCCTTTAATAGGGAAAGTAGAGTCACTCTTTTTATAAAAAAAAGCTTGCTATGTAAGACTATAGTAAAGTACTATTTATTATAGTATGTTGGACTTATTTTACAGTAATAACTTACATTTAGTAAATATTACAATCAGTACAACATGATACTAAAACGTTGATCCAGAGCTGCACGCCATGCCACTGTTTGCATATTCATCATCATCATTTGAATGATTCATTATAACTGTGCTTGCGCAAAAATTTCCAAAATCTCCTATGCTGCATGCATTACACAAAATGTATGCACACAGCTGCTGTTATGAACGAGACAAGGGCCGCCGTCAGGGGGGGACTTCCAGGACTGGAGTCCCGGGCTGAAGGAGGGAGGGGCCAGCTGGCACCTGCCCGCTTTCGCCATTGCACAGCTTGTAGCGACCAGAAGAAAAGAGGCCCAGCCGCCGGCACCACTGGTACCGGCCGCCACCCCGGTCCCCTCCACCAACCAACATCAGTCTGCCCCGTAATGTCAATATAGTGGGCTGCATTGAAGTCGGTGGACGTGATGTCATTACATCGCGCCGCGCCTCTGGAGGGAGAGCCTGAGGTAGGACGAGCCGCGGATCGAGAGAAGCTGGACCAGTGTCTGCATTGTTGGGGAAGAGGGACAGAAGAAGCCGAAGACTTCTTCAAGGAAATAAGGTAAGTGACAAGAAAGGTGTGCACAGCGGGCAGAGACTGGATCTAATAATGGGGGGAGAAGTGGGAAAAAAATGCTGGACAGAGACTATATTTAATAAGGGGGGAAGTGGGAAAAAATGCTGGGCAGATACTGGATCTAATAAGGGGGTGGGTGGGAAATAAATGCTGGGCAGAGACTGGATTTAATAAGGGGGGGGAAGTGGGAAAAAAATGCTGGGCAGAGACTGGATCTAATAAGGGGGGTGAAGTGGGAAAAAATGCTGGGCAGAGACTGGATCTAATAAGGGGGAGGGGGTGTGGGAAAGAAATGCTGGGCAGATACTGGATCTAATAACCTGGGGGGCTGCCTATTTTGTCAGTCCCAGGCCCCACAATTTCTGATGGCAGCCCTGACCGAGACAGACAATATCATAAATGTTGCAGAAAAGTCATGAGCAGTAACTGGTAGGGGACTTGTAATGCGCACAAATATGTTAAGTTCAAAGGGCGTGTTATGGGAGTGTCGTGGGAGTGTCAATGCAAGTGGCTGTGCTCATGGACACACATTTGCATACATGGGAGGCCATGGTCAGACATAGCAACTGCACCTGCCTTAGGGCCAGTGCAAGTTTGAATGGTGCAACCAATGGTGGCATATGAGAATGCAAAAATGTATATTACAGCATGCACGGATGCTAAAGTCTTCATATGTTTGGCCACACGTAAGTACACGAAGGAATAAGTTCGCATTTGCAGAAATTCGCAAATGGGCTACCACCAATAGACGCAGCTGCGTGCACCTCAAATTCAGGTCCTATATATGTTGCAGAATGCAGACCCCCCCAAAATGACCCCTTCCACCAGGTACAACAGTCTCTGCTTTGGAGTTCCCACTTTATTTATGACTGTAGTTACCTATGTATAAAAACACCATTCTAACCAATGTAGTTTAAAAATACAGGTGATTGATTACAAATGTAAATAATGTACAGAAGCAGGGAATTTGGTACCTGGTGATAGGTATCGTCTTGGAGGCTCTGGTGTTGCAATCATTAACCCATTACCTAGTACACTTTTATAAAACTAAATTTAAAATACTTTTCTAATTTAAGTGAGCTTTTTAAAATATTGTAAAATACCAGCATTTATTTCAGAATTATAGATACATTTTAATCCTACTACTGTTCAAAGAGTAAAAGCATTTTTCAATGCTAATATAAATGAGAAAGAAAATGATTTAGCCACATGCTCCCATTTGATGAATAAAAAAACATCTATAGCAGTAGATACTGTATTAAATTTTAAACAGGAAATCAAAATAAAAGTTTTTCCATTATTATGCTTTATTGTTGGTCTCAGCATTTATATCACAGTGCCATCCACTCAAGAGAGAGAACAATTGTGGGTACCTTTTAGCAGACGTTGAGCTTGTTAAGCTGGTACACATCATTGTAAAACACCCATCTATCAATTGTCCATGTACAATTATATGCATACACAAATAGAGTTTCTCAGATTAATATTTTAATGTATGGGATTTAGTTCCACTTTAAGCCCTTCTTACTGTTAGACCATTAATAAATAACCACTATGCTACATCTCAGAACTGTCATTTAAAAGCATGCATCAAAGATAACAGTGTTCTCTAGAGTTTGCAGTTATTGTTAGACCCCCTACTCAAAGTCAGCCTGAGGCAGCAGTCTTTTGGCAGGAAACATTTCATACAATTGCTGCATAGAGCATTCAAAACTATAAATTCCTGTGACATCACCTTGTGATGTCACTAAGTTATTACCTCAGTGATAGACTGAATAAGAAATGCAGAGAATGTTTAAGGGGGGTACACACACAGAAAACACACATAACACAACACATACATACACACACAACATATTACACATAAACACACACACATACAGTATATATATATATATATATATATATATATATATAGTAGATATATACTGTACACACACAAGTATGCATGCATACACACATAGCGTACACACATATAGCATCCTCACACATATACTGTAGCATACATACACACACTTATAGCATACGCACATATACTGTGGCGTACATACACACAGAATACATAAACATATACTTACTACTCAGACAATGCAACTATTTGCTCTAGTCCTTTCGGGTAGACATTATTGATGATGTATAGTTAGTGCTACATGATGTGAAAGAAGAGATCACAGACCTGGAGGACAGCACTGAACATCTCAGAAATAATATGCAGAAATCAGAGGCCTCCCATAATAACCTTCTATCTGACCATGCATCAATGGTAGCAGAGGATAAGACCCTAAAAGAAAAGTTAGCGGATTTGGACGATTGCTCTCATCAAAATAACATCAAGTTAAGAGGAATTCCGTAATCGGTATTGACTTATGAGCTGTCACAGTTTGCAATGTCCTTGTTCTGGAAAATACTACCATCCTCAGGTGACACTGACCTCCTCATCGATAGAATCCATCGCCTTCCCAAATCTCGCAATTCACTGACCTCGGCTCCAAGGGATACCTTACTCTGTGGATCATGTTAAAGAGGCAATTCTGCAGGCTGACAGGGCTGATTCAAATTCAAATTCTGCAGTTCTTGGTCAGGTGTAACTCTTTCCTCATTTTTCGGTGTCTATATTACCAAGCATCGGTCTTTCCAGCAAATCATGTCCCTGCTGAGGCAATATGAGATTGCATACCAATCCTTATACACAGAAATGACTCAACCCATGTGGCTTTCTCTGTAGAAGACATATTCAAACTTCTTGAAAAATGGAACTTCCTGTTCCACATGACTGCTCCTAAGTCGCAGGCTCAGATAGTCTTGGAGTGGTCTATGGATGGGTAGTATCGTGAGTATTCTCAGATATGTAACCAACTAAAACTTAGAATTCTCTTTGGACTACATAGACTTGGGACATATATCCAATAACACCCTGTCTAGACCCTTTACTATTCCTTTCATAAGCTAGATTTGTCGACATATCAATTTGTAGGAGCATTGCTTTTAGGTTATTGTATAAATATGCTGATTTGAATTTGGTTCAGCCTCTTTTCAGTTTGAGTTTGGTTGTTCTGCTGATAAGTATAATCTCTGTCATACTGAACTTACCTCAGAAAATGTGTCTTACATGTATATTATTAATATTATTCTCAATTCTGTTCTTGTTCTTAATTTTTCTGCTCTGCTCTGCCCTGTACTTTTTGTTTTAACTGTCACCATCACCATGATGCTCCATCCCTGATGCTCTGTCCCACTGCCACCTTAGTTCCCTAGCCCTTAGCAGAGCATAGGAAAGCTGAAATCAGTGGGCACTGGGGTAAATGTGACTGCCCCTGGTCCTGGCCCTGTCCAATAGACAGGATACAGGGCTGTGTATCAGCTAGCAGCCTCCCGCAGTGATAGGACTTGGTGCTGTGGCTGCTGACAGTTTCAGTTAGGGAGTGGTCGAGGACACCACTCTGCTGTCTCTGGGGTTTTCAATCCCAGCAGTAAGTCCTGAGCTACCTCAGGTCCATTCTGAATAATTAAGGATACCCTCAATTTAGCTGCAGGGGACATATTATGTGAAGAGGATGTGGATACAAGGGCTCCTTTCTCTGCATCTTTGTCATAGGTGGTGCAACCTGTGATGGCCACTCCCCTTCCCACAATTTTTTTTGTGAATTCTCAGCAATGGTCCCTTTGCTTCACTTAGTTTAAATGCTTTATCACAGGAAGATGTACCTCCTGGTGCTGCTTCAGCTGCAAATACTGATAGCATATATTTAGTTTCTTGGATTGTGTGGTTTCTTATCTTCATGTTAGTTCTGTTCATGTTAGTTTGTTCTGCACTTCTTTTGTCATGTCTGCTGCCTCTGCTACTCTACTGCCTACTTGGTCTTCTATTTTTCCAATGGTTTAATCGTATTCTTCCCATCAGAGGTGTGTCTTTGGCAGGGCTAGCATGGTACGTGCCCTGGGTGCCACAGTAGGCCCAACAGAAGTGGGCACCGCTGGCCATTCAGGGTAGTGTATGTTCAGTGGTGAACGTGGCTGTCTGTGGCCTATGTTGGGTGTTCTATGTACTGGTGTAACTGCAGTTGCAACACAGCCTTGCTATCTGTCTACAGACAGTGCTGCCTCTGTATGCGGTAAACTCCATGTCCCATGATGCTCCTGGATGCACATAGGATGAGGGCACATGTGCGGCCTAAGATTATAAGAGCTCACCGGACAAAGGGGTTCAGACTTGGCGCTGAGTCTTGGTGCAATGCAAAAGGGTATATATCAGGAAGTGGAGGCCGCAAAAAAAAAAATTAAGGAGCACTTTTTTGGGAGGAGGGGAGCTCCTCTACATATGAACTGGTCGGTAGCTGTATGTGAGGTGCCAAACAAAAGTGGCAGGTGCAGGGGGGTTCCTAGAAACCCCCCTGACACATCAATTCCCCCTTATACTGGCTGCAGTGTGGATCATGTGGTACACTTACCTAACATATGTAAACTCATAATATAACCTAAGTGAACTTTACTATATATCTATATATAGTTTTAGTGCTGATTACGCCTCCAAGAGTGATTCATTGAGAATGTGTTATGAGGACACACCCCCTCCCTGGCCGGCCAAGCCCTATTTTCAGGAGCATGTGCACCAGGCACAGGGGAGCCCTACCTGCACCTGCCCTACACCTGGTCTGTCATGAACACTAATTTCTAGCATGCTTTTATAGATTTTGGGGGGATCATAGGGGGAGGAGTGCTATTTTTTAATTTGTGCTGGGCTCCAAAAACCTTAGTTACACCTCTTCTTCCCATGCATCTTATGTGCAATCACCTTCTCTTTTCTCTTCCCTTATGGCTATCCATTTTCATTTAGGCCATTTGCTTTCCCACTTCTCCATTTTTCTATTCTTCTTCCACAGTCTTTCAATCTGCAAGCCTCAATGCTTCCTACCTCCTTTTCAGCTTCTGTTTTTGCTGCATACTCTTTAACCAGAGCATTTGCCAGTTGGGGTTCACTTTCCTCCTTATCCTTCTGTTGCTTCATCAGTACAGGTTTCTGACAATCCTGTTGTTGCTATAGATACTAGTTTTTCTTTCTGTGACATGGGTGCACGGTGCCATTTTATTTATCTGGATCAAGCAAAATTTTACATTTTGAAGATGAGGATTTTGTCATCCTTGTGACATATGGAGTCGGTGAGTATAAGCTGTTTTATATGTTTGGTGTAGATTCATCTGATTTTAGTGACAGCAGTCATTTATCTGGTTCACCTGAGTACCCGCATACATTACACAAACTTAACATAGAAATCAGGCAACACTGTGAGACACTTGAGTTAGCTGGACCATGGGCAGAAGTATTGCATGCTAATATGGTGCACTGTACCAATACAGCAGTGACCAGGGGTTTGAGGAAGACTGATTAGATGAATAAGGGTTTGGACCATGCAATAAAAAACAGGAGGCATTTGTGTGGAGGCTTATAGAAAATATAATATTTGAATTGGGGTTACTTGTGTTCTAAGCATGTTGCCTGCAGTTGCTCCATTTGGAGCATTGTCACGTTATCAAATGCATGCATTTAGTACATGATATATTCATGAAATCCAAGGGGACTACATAGAGGGACTATGATGAGCAGTTCATGTCTTTGGGTGTAAAGGATGTGGAAGTGTGGCTTAAAGTGATGCAATTTCAGAAGGAACAAACAAAACACTAAAGAGGGGTACAGGTCTGCACAGGCCCTTTTCTTTATATTTCGTGCAAGGCAAATGTTTTGCCATTAATGACTCCAGGTGCCTAAGTTGAGCAGGGTGTCAATTTCACCACTCCTGCAAAATCTGTAGCAGAACCACCCAGCTGGAGAATGTAGTAGTGAGCCACAAACTGATCAAATGGATTGAGTCGAGGTTTGATCAGAACCTTTATAAGTCTGTGATGCTTCTTAAGCTTGATGACTTGGAGAAGTGATTGGGTTGTTATCTTGTGTGGGGTGTTGCCTGTTTTCTGTAGAGAGTTTTAAACTGGATTTAATTTTACCTTTGCAATCTGATAAGTAGCTACCATGAATTGTCCAGCAAATGTTGTAGGCACATTTGTAGCACATTTTCTGCCCTTTTGTGCCAGTAAGTTCAGGCATCTGTCTTATCCAAAGGAGAGACCTTTAAATGATGCAATTCCTGATGCATGTTGCAGGGTCATCTATCAATTATTTGAAGATGCCAGTAGTATAAATTGTGGTTTCAAGTTTGGGCATTAATGGCAAAAGTAGAGGTTGATTCATCTTTTTGACCAATTTATACAGAATCCATGCATTATATGAATGAATGTCTGCCAATGGGCTGTGCAAATCTGTAGCACCTATTTTGAGAAATTCATGCTAGAGTAGACCATTACTTGGATGTTCTGTTTTCTGCAGTCTTTATTTTGTTTACTTTGCGGTACCTAATGCACAGGACAGATGGGCCAACCTCTTGCTTATCATATTTAGGTGTTGCCCTCTTCCATCTGATAAAGTTCAGAAGTTGCTGCTCCAGATTCAGCAATGTTACAGTTGGACAAAGTACAGTTGCATATGGTGCAATCTTTGTTACAGTTGTTTAATTTTGCATCCCAAATCATTCCCATAGGAAGTGTTTTTTGCTGGAAGGTATAGAGAGTGACAGCATGGGTTAATAAGCCACATTAGTAAGTTTGCTTATCCAAGGAAATTAGGACTTATCTCCAGGTCTGGGTTTCCTTTTTGGTTAATTTTAACCTTGAGAGGATTTGGCAATCTGTGCCCATGGCTAACTTATCATTACAGCTTTCTACAGATGTGGCTGGTTCATCCGATTTTGATGCATTTTTTTATGGAGAATGGTGTGCAGATTTGAGGCCCATGTTATGTCATGTAAGAGGCTTTATTCCAAAATGCTGCCTCTGGAATTATTTTCACTCACTGTGGCTGTGGAGCAATGGGTTCACATATTGTTTAACTGGAATATAATTTTCCGTTGTGACAATTTGGGTATTAATCAGCTTGTTCTCCTCAGGCTCTGTGGCTTTTGAGGCATTTAGTTCTTATGTGTCTTGAAGCCAATAGTTGCTTAATGGCTAGACATATACTGGGGTTGATTATGTGACAGCAGAAGCAAAAAAACATAACCAGCCCTGGACCTCTGGGATTGGAATATCAGGGGAAAATTACATAGGGTTCCCCCTATTTTCCTTTAACCAGGCCCGGGTGGTAATGGCATAGCAGGGGAACAGATCACTTACAGCCAATCAGTGGTCTATTCCCATGGTTATGGCCACTTATTGGCTCACAGCCTTAGAAGTGCAGGAATCACATGGGTTTCATCACTTTCAGGAGAAAAGCTATATGTATATGCATATAGCTCTTCTATGACGACATGGATTGGCTTAGCAATTTTTAATTTTCACACCCCTTAGGATGCTACTGGAAAAGAAGACTGACCTGCACTTAGAATGTCTTCTAGACAAGAATATCTGACCATTGCAAGCGCAAGGTAAGTATGCACAGTGAGTGTAAGTGTGAGTGTGTAATAAGAACATTCAATGTATTTGTATCGTGCTTATTTTAATATTTCCTTTACAGGTGGACTTAAGGTACAAGTGTGCCCTTAATGCTGGGCTTGCTTGCACTTGTGGTTCTCCAAGTGCCAGCAAGTGGGTCAGGCTTGCTAGGACCTGCAGTCCTACTGTAAAGGACAATATTACTTTAAATCAAATCTTGACACCCATCAAACCCGCATCAACCACCCAGGGATGTAGGCAGAGCCAGATTAGGGAGGGGGGCACAGGGGGTGAGTACTCTTGGGCCCCCTCTCTCAGGGGGCCCCTGGGGCTGGAGCTGCTCTGACCCAGATCTGTTGCTAGAGCATCCAGCAGCATTCTCTGCTTACTGCCTGTCCGGCTATCGTAGGTGCAGAGGGTGTAGGCTTTCATGCAGGGCCAACCTTGCCTGCCCCCCTGCTGCCTGCACACTTTCATGCTGCACATGAAGGGTTAGACAGCTACAGCTTGCAGAGTTCGCACCTCCTCTCAGCGTCACTGAGGAGAGATGGACCCGGCGGACTGGTCTGTAGAGGAGAGGTAATAAACACAGACATCTGAATGCAGCAGCTGCCTGCACTGATAAGAAGTGCAGAAGGTCAAGCAAGCTAGTCAAGAGAGGTGAGAACCCACCTCAAACAGTAGTGAGTGTTACAGACAACAGTGGTGCAGGCTCACTGTGGCAGAAGGGCCCTGACTTATGCCCTTAAACATTATAAGGCAACTTGTCACAAGATGGAAGCAGTGACAAGTGGATGTGGGTACAAGGAATTGCTGTCTCCTTTATTCTTTACTAACTAGAGAAAAAGTGTGTGCACTTTAAAAGGGAACCCCTTCAAAGTGTAGCTATGGGACCCGCAAAGTTCTAGTTATGTCCATGCATGTTATGTTTGCCCTCTATCTAAAGTGTCTTTTGGAATAAGGAGAGGGTTTACTACTGGGGGTTTTGTTAAAAAATATAGCAGCATTAAATTAATTCATATTGATTTTGGCACTGAAATTAAAAGAGGGAAAAGGGATGATCTGGAGTCTTAATTTATTACACTTGTAAAAATCTTTAGGAATGTTATTTATTTTAACAGTTTAAGGCAGAATCTGTACCCGTGGTACCCAAGAGGAGGCGCATACAGAGTGAGCACTACCAGGGAGCGGTGCTGACAAGAGTGGGAGTGCTCCATTGTCTTATCTTAAGTACCCTGGGCCCCCTTAATGCTTATTCCAGCCCTGGGTATGGGGATAGCTCTGGGTATCAGCCCAGGCCTGGAGTATACTCCAGAGGGGGGACCTCTTTATTGGGGGTCCCGAGGAATCCCCAGCTTGGCCTGACTATTTGGGTGGTTAATGCTTTGGCTGGGGTGACCTCATCAAGTGTGTCCCCTGGATGTGGCATTACCCCCTGCTTGTTGAGCCCTGTGCTGGTTCTTAAAATATGGGGGACCCCTGTGCAAATTTTTCCTTGTATCTTTAGAACCAGGGCTGGCTCAAAGAGCCTGATGCTGGTTAAGCTTTTGGGCGAGCACCCCACGCAAATTTTATTTCAAGATTTCTAACTCTTTCTGTACATTTACACACAGAGAAGCCCTGCATAGATCATACTGTAGTGGTTTTCCCAGTAGGCTTGATATCATCGCAAATTGCCACACATCACCAGCTATTTTGACCTATTATCAAATATTACCTCTGCTACAGTACTGCATCAGATACCTTGTATTATTAAAAGTGGTATTTGTGCATTTCTTATTTGAAATGTACACATCCATCTCATTGTTGAATGTGTGGTCTGTTTGATCTGTGATTGGAAGATGAGCTAGGATTCTGGTGGTTATTCTCATCCTAGAATTTATTTATTTATTACCAGTTATTTATATAGTGTGCACATATTCCGCAGCACTTTACAGATAATATTTGTCCATTCACATCAGTCCCTGCCCCAGTGGAGCTTACAATCTATATTCCCTATTACATGCACACACACTAACATGCTAGGGTTAATTTTTTGTTGGAACCCATGTAACCTACCAGTATATTTTTGGAGTGTGGGAGGAAACCGGAGTACCCGGAGGAAACCCGCGCAAGCACAGGGAGAATATACAAACTCTGCACAGTTAGGACCATAGTGGGAATGGATTAATGTTAACTCCTAATTGTGATTACATCTAAACCATGGATCTAGAGTATCAATGGCAATGTGAGGTTATTCATGGCTAACACAGATTGCCTCTTTTCCCTTTAAGATTATAGCTAGCTTCTTTGTTATCGGTATGTTGCAGAGTGGGTCCATAGCAACAACTTCTAAAGTGTAAGATGCAGAGAGAGAGTGGAAAGGTAGAAATCATAGCACAAATACCTACGCATTTAATTTAACATAGCAAACGTCATAATTCCGTTTCCATGTTTTAGTAACACAAGGTGGTGGGTCCTAGTAGTGACACCATGGATCCCCCACCCAGTAAAGTGCCCCTCATTCGCCCTCTAAACCATGCAGAATTAACTGACACCTCAGAAGTGCATAAAGCGAGTAGGGTCCTCACACTGAGAACCTGACACTTGTCCCATTTTTTGATTGAAGTGCTGTGGATATTTTGTGAGGCATTCTACTATGCATGTGAATTGGGAGTGCTGTATTGTGGATAAGATGTGTGCAGAATATATGCTACATGTACTGTACAGTGGAACTTTTGGGCATATCAAAATCATCTGAGACTTTGATATTACGTTTCATATATACAGTGACAATTTTTGTAACTAGTTTTGTTGGTTGACAATTGTAAGGATAGACCTTTACTACTGTATTGACTGGGCAGCAAGAATATATTTTTTAACAACAAGACATTTAAGTTCAATCAATTGGAGAAGAGGTGGTATGCAAGATTCAAACAAACATCGTTCCAACATATAGTTGGTGATATGAGCAGAATTATCCAGCACCTGTATTTTCATTCCCACATTTTCTTTGCTTATTTTATAGACATTGTAACATTGGCCCTCATTCAGAGCCACTCGCTAGCGGCAGTACGCTCGTTCCGAGCGATGTTCGCACATCTGCGCATGCGTACGGTTTTTAGTACGCATGCGCGAACCAGTCAGTGCGGCCGAAAATCATTTGTACGCAATATAGCGAGTGCCTGCTAATATGAGTGACAGGAGGAGGCGTATGTGGGTGGTAACAGGGGAAGGTGCTTGAAAACGGGGAGTGGAGATCCGTTCGCAGGCGTGCTTAAAGGTCAAAACGGGCGTTTTAAGGGAGTGCATAATTAATACAGCAGTGTCATTGACCACGTCACTTGTTTTTTTTTAACTCAGAACTGCTCGCAAAATAGCGGTTGAAAACACCAACCACAAGAATAGCGAGCAGTTCATACGCTGTACGATGTACTCGATTAATCTAATAAATAGCGGACATGACGTATGGTGCGTGCGGCCAGGGGGCATTTTTATCAAATAAACGAGCGTATGTTTTGCTCGCTCGTTCAGACTTAGAGGTGTGAACAGACTGCAATTTGCGAACGGATCATTTGAATAGCCACCCCTTGTTTTTGAACGAACGACCGCAAATAGCGAACGGCTCTGAATCAGGCCCATTGTTTTTATCTAAAGTTGGATTACAATAATTATTAAAATTACCCCTTTTTGAGTGAGACATACTTTTGGAATTTTATATGTTGAAGAGTTTTGGCTGGTCTTTTATGCAAGCAGCACAACAGGGCAACGTATAGTCTGTTACTAGACATGAGCTCTTTTTTAGTTGTGTATATAATATTGCTGCTTTGAAGTAGCCTGCAGTGGGTTGGGGGGAGTGGGAAGTTTGAGAGACAGGAGCTTATGGGGCTGGAAGCTTGTTGGACATGAATGGTGGGTGGATGGCTGAAGTAGAAGGAATCATCTGATTAGCAAGCTGGAGAGATGGAAGCAAGATAGGAGACAGACCTATATAGAAATGATTTGAGCTATCTCACTTGTCACAAGCACCTGCTTTTTTGGGCATTCTTTTTACTGGTTCTCTTGAAGTTAGTCTATCTGATGGATAATATCTCTGGCAGTTTATATTTTTTTAATTGTCTTGTTTGAAAATGGTTATACACCGATTTTCTGGCAGTTTTAAATTGATAAAGCCAGTTACTTAAAAATTGCCACAAATCACCTTGTATTTACACATACCAAGCTTGATAAATTCCACCTTAATATTTATTAATAACACTATCTAGTCAAATACACTGTTTAATATGACACTTTATTAAATTACTGTATTGTGTCAGTGGCATCCCTCACCGTGGTGACACCAGGGGCAGACCGAAGTGCTGACAAAAGGGGCATAACCTTGTGGGTAGGGGGCATGGTCTCACGGATAGGAGGCATGGGCCAAACCCCCATTTTAGTCACTCCGGTGACCCCTGAGATGCGGACTACCCCCAGGGACCAGTCTATGTGCAGTGGCAGCTCCCTCACTGTGTCAGGAGCTGAGTGCTGCACATAATGCTACAGTGAAGCACCCAGCTCCTGTCACTGAGTAGGAGTTGGCATTTTGGTGTTACCCCTCGGCAGGTGACAACACGGTGCAGCCCACACCCCCCTTGTGACGTCACTGTATTGTGTAAGAATAGGCTACTGTAAATTTTGCATTAAATATTATCATTGACAAGCCACATATTCTAGCATAAACCAGACCCATACACTGCTGTGTTCTATTGGTGTAAACCTAGCATTTATGATAACCTAATAGAGCTAGATGCATTTTGAGATTAGTTCAGCTCAGCAAGTTGTGCAAAATGCCTCTGTACCTTGGTACAACGCACACACCAGTGATTAAGCTAATGGGTATGGGTGCTTTGTGCTGCTGCATTTACTAGTACAAATAGATATGGGGTTATACAGTATATTGATTTCGTGCACATAGTAGGCAGCAAAAGATCTAACTTGCTGAGACACAAACAATGTGTTCTGTGAAGGCTGTCAGCTTATGCAGTCTCCTTTGTGAAGGGAACATAGCAAAAGTGCACTTTCCAAAACTAAAAGGCATAGGTACATAATGTGCCCATATGCTGTTGATTTCCTAGCCCCTTATGCTTCAGATCCCCTATCAGCCTTGTGGATTGTTTGGCTACTGTTAAACCTCTGAGTGGTATATAGTACATTTTAATAGAATCAGATAAATATACAAAGTGTGACCTCATTTATATATTTTTTTTTAAATAATGAAATGTGTAAAAAATTATTCCCCTTTCACAGACCTTTATATGAATAATGTGGTCTGCTTTGCTTTTTTGAAGTAGTAATGCATATTCTCATGTATAGTATGAATAAATGTTGCCTATTTTTCTGGTGTGGATGCCAATTTTTCTGTTTACCTTGTTGTAATAAAGACTTAAACAGCCTTAAGGCCAAGTCCAGGTCTTTAGATCCAAGGTAATGCTATATGTGTTTCTCCTATGAAATCACTAGAGTGCTGTACTAGTTTGTGTAACATGGTTGTACATGCAATAAAATCAATGAATGCATAATTCATATTTTTAAAACTGTCAAATAGTTTTTACTTAAGAACTAGATAGAATGGGACCCTAGATATAACATACAGCTGTGGGCAATCACATTAATCTTTCTGGGTCTGCAGAGAAGGATGTATCTAAGTTTTATCTGTACTGAATTCTATATTTTCACTGTTAACTCAAACAGCTGGTATAAAATCCATCTTGCAGTATTGTTAGATTAGTTACTTTTTGTAAAATAATGTTTTGACAACTTCATATAAGATTATACAATTTAATAATATATTTCTCATATTTGGATTTTTATGAACTACATTGGGAATGCTGTGGGTCTAGCTCACAGGGTGCTGAGAAGGGAGGAACAGGTTTAAATAACTTGTGCCAGACCACTGTAGGGGCCCAGGAGTGCAGAGGAGGTTTAACCAGGGCCGTAACAAAGGTGGTGCGACAGTTGCCATGGCACAGGGCAATGCAGTTTAGGGGGAGCTGCTCGGTACTGTCAATTTTTTGTTTATAATCATTCTCAATTTAGTTTCTTTTCTTTTATCCCAAACATCTCCTGGCCAACTCCCCCTCCATCTGGCCACCTACCAAAGTACCTACAGTCACATCCTTTTTTATTTAACACACATTTCAAAATACGATCACATCCAGTACTCAAACACCTCTCACATGGTAGTCAGACACCTTGCACATGGAGCTACCTGCCCTACAATTTCTGATGGCAGCCAATTAGGTCACAACCCTTTTTTGAGTGCGTGTCTTATGTCCCTATTTTAAAAATAGGGTGGGGGGACACCTATGCTCTTTCTGGCCCAGGGCACCAAAAAGTATAGTTATGGGTATAACTACACCCCTTGCAATATCATTGCCACAAATCCTGTTTCACAAAATCGCAGTGCACACCATAGGTAAGTAGCTGCAACAGCCTGAGCCATGCCCCCAGCACCCAGGCCTGCCGGATGTCATGGCGGCTCTACTATCTCATTCCCATGTACTCAGACTAGCCATTGTGGTGCATGCTCATAGTCATCATCTCCAATAAAGAATTATGATGTCATTGTCGTTGAGCCTTTGGCAGGAGTATTATGCTACTGACAAGTGCAAATTAAAGTGTTTGCTTAGACCCTTCCCTGATTTCACTACACATTACAAGGGAGCTACAGTATTTTGATAAAGAGTAGCAGTACAATATCATTTATCACTGTAGTAAGTGGCAATACAGAATGTTATAAATTGCTGCAAATAGGGAGTTAATCAAGAAGAGACCCCAAAGCCAAAATGTGGCAATGAGGGAGCATGTTTTTTGCTTTTTTTCAGTGTGTAGTGAAATCTGCAATGTAAAAGGGCATTTTGGCAAAACGTATATTATTGAATAGCTTTCATTTGTATACAGTATAACAGTATAAGAGATGAGTCCTGATATACTACAGGTTGAGTCTCCCATATCTGTAATTCTAAAAACCGAAATATTCCAAAAACCAGAATATTTTGGGGCAGCCGTGACGTCATGACGTCACTAGTATCAATGGCCAATCACTAGCGGCGCGGGCATACAGTAGTACACACACCGGATCCGCCCCGCAGGTCATGCCAGATGCTCTGTGACACATGCCGTACCCCATCGTGATACTGGCAGCAACCCGCTGGAATCCTGTGATACCCGCCGGACCCCCCTGCTGCACATATTGGGCCTCCTGCGACACCAGCCGAAGCCTCTGCCACACACGCAACACCCGCCGGACCCCCCGCCACATGCGCAGCCCCCGTTGTACTCCCCTGCAACAGACATCATGCCTCTCATGACATCGGCTGGACCCCCAGCAACACCCAAAGTACCCACCGGATTCCCCATTACACCCTTCGGACCCCCCTCCTCCGCAAGATATTCCAAAAACCGGAATAATCCAAAATCCGAAATGCTCCTTGTTCCGAGCATTTCGGATATGAGAGACTTAACCTGTTCTTTAAATGGTTGTTACAGTGATGCAGAGAGGAATAACTGTGTATGTGATGGGAATGTGCCTTTTTAAGGTGGAACAAATTTGTTCATTCCTTTGTTTACCTTTTTGGCATATGAATAGAAAGTTCCCCTTATAAATATGTGTTATTCTTAAATGGAGAAAGTACATGAGCATACTTTAAGGCTACAAGATTTTAAAAATTAGGCTACAAGATTTTATAAATGTTGTTATTCTGTTACAAGCTGTTCACTTATAATATCATCATAATTTATTTATAAGATGCCACAAGAGTCAGCAGCTCAGGCCAGTCAGGTATTCCTTGAAATTATATTAAGTGTATACATATTTGAAAAATTTATTTACAGCAGTGTTGTAAATGTGTGTGAAAAATACCCAAACTGCTTTTACAATAAATACCATTTTAATTTTATTGATATTGTAACTATAAAATATTTTGTGTGTGACTGTCAAATACAACCAGATGTACTTTCCTATAATAATGCAAGTATCCACATGGCTTCAAGCATATACTGTTGATGCACCAAACACTCTGGGCCTGATTCAGAGCCACTCGCTCTGACAGAGCGCTCACTCAGAATCAGGGCCGGGCTTCTTTTTTTTTTTGGAGCGGCCTCTTGGTCGCTCGCATAGCTGTGGGTGACCACCCACAGCTATAGCGAGCGGCGATGATGATGGTTGTGATGGTCAAGTCCATCACGACCATCGGGCTTGCAATGAGACCCTTGTGGTCAGTGCCAGATTAAGGTCCAGATGGGCCTGGAGCTGACCTTTCTGGCGGGCCTATTTGTGCTGCCGCAGAAGCTGTGACCAGCACAGTGGGGGGTGACTACTGTTGTGGGGAGCGGGGGTAACCAGTGCTATGAGTATGTGGTCTGCACAGGGGGTGTGGCTAGCACCATGGAAGGCATAGCTGCTGCCTACTGTCAACCACAGTCCAAGGTTCCCATAATGTATAAAATTTGAGGTCCTACCTCACAGTTTCGGAGTCCCATCATAATGTAAAACATTTGAGAAAAATAACAAAACAATAGTGTAACAAACGTTCCTGTAGAGCACAGTGCAGAGGCTTCATTTAATTAGTGCACAACATTTTATACAAACATTCCGGAGCACGCAAGAGGAGCAGTAAATCATATACATACACTGCATGCATCACAGTTGCAGGGCAGAGGGGGGAATAATGGATGGCCCTGGATGGAAGGTAAGACATCCGCAATTTAATTTCTATTTATATCACTTTCCAAAGGCCAAACATAAGCACTAAATCTATGCACATACAGCCGTCCTGCCACCACCAAATCTCACTTTTTCCCTTTCAACTCACAACACATTCAAGATGCTAAAACGATCACCATCCGTTTTATTTAGCAGTGACACCAATGAATACAGCAGTGGTTTCCAAACTTTTTTGAACCACGGCACCCTAGAGTATCAGCCTTGTTTTCACGGCACCCCTAAGTTTAAGTTTGTTATTGAGACATTCAGAAAAAAATTTAGTGAAGTAGTAAAGTGAAGTAAATTGTGCTAATATGTCATCCTTAGGTTCAGTTATATAGTGGTGGACAGGTTTGTGCTTCTGTTTGTCCACATATTTACATTATATTGACCATAAAGAATTTCATTTGATGCTGGACTACCAACCTGAGGCACCCCTGCAAGTGTCCAGAGGCACCCCAGGGTGCCACGGTGCAGTTTGGGAACCACTGGCATACAGTATTATGCTACATTGCAGTGCCCCCCGATACACATTATGCCAAATAGTAGTATCCCAGTACACATTCTGTACCTGACTTAGGCCCTGATTCAGAGCCGGATGCTCTGACAGAGCACTCGCTCTGAATCAGGGCCGTCCTTCTTAATTTTCAGAGCGGCCTCCTGGCCGCTCGTATAGCTGTTTGTGACCACCCACAGCTATAGGGAGCGGCCAGGAAGATGGTCACGATGGTCAAGACCATCGCGACCGTCGGTCTTGCGACGAGACCCTTATCAGAGCCGAGAGCACTCCCACTGACATCACTTGTGATGTCAGTGGGGCCGGCCCCAGACAGTAGGCGTTCCCATTGGAACACCTCCATCTGGGCAGGTAGGCCCCTGGCACGCCCACCAAAAGGGACGTGCTGTCACTCACCATCGACAGCACGCCCCCTTTGGTACGAGACCCGGAGCGACAGCTTGCCCGTCGCTATCCGGGTCTCACACATGCGCACGACGGAGCTGGCTCCATCGTGCGAATGTGCACTGGGCCAACATTGACGCGCTTGCGAGCGCTCAGCGCTCGTGAGCGGGTCTGAATCAGGCCCTTAGAACCATGCACAATGCAGATGATCACGTAGTTAAGCCATTTTTTTCAACTACGCATACTCCAATATTTCTAAACACCCCTACGGAGCATGCGGTACGCACTGAAAAGGTGCTTTTGTGATCGAGACTCACAGTATCATAAATGTTGTGGAAAAGTGATGAGTGATCCTGTGTGGTGACTGGAAAGCAGGATAGAAATGCACACAAATATGGTTTGTGTAATGGATGTGTTATGGGAGTTTCACGGGAGTGTCAGTGTCAGAGCCGTAACTAGACTTTTTGGTGCCCTGTGCCAGAAAGAGCATTGGCGCCCCCCTCATTTTTCAAAGGGACATAATGCACCCAAAAAAGGGGAATGGCCTCATGGGGAAGGGCCAGGGAAGAGATAGGAGAGGCCAGGAGATGCTGGGGATGAAATAAGAGGAAGCTACAAGTGAGAATGATAATAAACAGAAATTTGACAGACCCAAACAGCGCCCCCTGACCTGTGGTGCCCTGTGCGATGGCACCGGCCGCACTACCCTAGCTACGGCCCTGGTCAGTGTATGCAGACGCACAGCCGCAGGCATAGGAGGCCATAGGAGAAACAGCACCTGCCATAGGATTGGTGTGACCGATGGTGCACGGGCGCTTGAAAGTGCATTCGGCAGCACGGATGTACAGAAGGGAAACATTTTGTAGAAACAGGATGGAGCCACCCCCCTGGTCCTTGAAACCGCTTTTATACTGTGGTCGGCCAGCTGATTATCTGAATCGGCGACAGTGAAATCAACAGAGCGCCTGAGAACGTTCACAACTGCAGTGAGTGAGGAACAGAAAGGGGTAAGACAAAGCAGCCCTATCTGGGCCACTTCACAGAGGGAAATCTAGAATGGCCACTGAATATGGCAGGGGTAGGCAACTAAGGGACCAACAGGCTTGTTCCCACTCTGTGTCAGTGGCGTTCACCCTGCCAGCACAGCACCATCCTCTGTGCTCACAGACCTGCCAATGCTTGTGCTAAAGCAAAGTAACTCATCTGCAATTGGATGGAGAGTAACACAACAAGATCTTATTGGCTCTAACGTTTTCTATGGAACCCGCTCATTTTGAAAAAGTCTCTACCCCCCTATATTGTGTAAAAGATGTGCTATAGTATACAATGGCAAACCTACAAACACACATATTTATATATATATATATATATATATATATATATATATGCTCTCTCTATACAATATTTTTTATTTTATATTATATATTATGATATGCATACATATTTTTAGACAGATATACAGATATATAGATATATATATTTATGTACTGTGTATATATATATATATATATATATATATATATATACATAGTATATATATCTATCTATCTATATATAATATATATACAGTGTACACAAGTGTATAATAAATAGTAGTATATTATTAAACTTTCATTAGTGGATAAGGCTAAGCCTACCCTTTATAATGTATAAAATGTGACTACTATATGTCAGCAGCCAGGCAGCCTTTGCCAGCAGGACTGACAAGCATCTTGACCTCACCTCAGTACCCCTGCTGCCAGGGCCAGGCCGCCTTCACGGAGCTGCTGTGCTGGTAGTTATACAGAAGGGACCGGGGAGCTTCGGGATGCGGTGGTGGTGGGCGGTACCCATGTGACGCCACACGCAGTGATGTCACACGCTGCGGAGGTCATGGGCGCGTAAGCGGCAGTGAGAGGGCTAGTGAA
The DNA here is from genome assembly GCA_031769625.1 of Taudactylus pleione. Lineage (NCBI taxonomy): Eukaryota > Metazoa > Chordata > Amphibia > Anura > Myobatrachidae > Taudactylus > Taudactylus pleione. The sequence goes on from JAUIMM010000082.1 coordinate 7,356,338, forward strand.
GCCCTCCATGTTCCGCTATAATGTTTGTGTATTCGCCCTTTGATCCGTGCAAGGGGTGTGTGGCCTGGGGGCGGGGCCTCGGGCATCTTCTGACAGGCAGCTCTTTCTGCTGTAAAAGGATAAATAAATTCCTGTCTATAGCTGCTCATAATAGATGCTTCTGACTGTTGGCCTTTTCTGATGGTGGGCCTGGAGCTGTAGCTCCATCAGCCCCATTATTAATCCGGCCCTGCTTGTGGTAGGGTCTCGTTCATCGCAAGCCCCAGAGAGCTTTCGGCTCTAACAGAGACGGAAGCTATCCACTGACATAACTCGTGATGTCTGTGGGGCCACCCCCAAACGGCAAGTGTTCCCTCTGGAACGCCTCCGTTTGGGCAGCCACCCCCCTGGCCCGCCCACCAAAGGGGGTGAGCTGTAACTCAACATCGACAGCTCACCCCTTTTGGTGCGAGACCCAGAGCGACGGATTTCCCATCACTAACCGGGTCTCGCGCATGCGCACGACGGAGCCGGCTCTGTCGTGCGCATACGCTGTGGGCCACCATCGACCCAATTGCGAGAGCTCAGCGCTTGCGACCGGGTCTGAATCATGCCCTCTGTTTCCTCTGCAACTGAAACCATCATTAGTATCAGTTTGTACACCTACCCCATGCCTGCTGCAAAAGATCCATCAGAAACAGACTCCCCTTTATCTTATGCACAACTCATAATATCACGGAAGTCTGGCTACATGCACATGGCACTCCCACAAAATAGATATCTGGCCCCTCTGATTTTCCTGAAACAATATCCACATCATTTGCAAGGTAGCCACCCAATTCACAATCAGAAATGTCTATTTCATGGACAGTGAGAATAAGCTACACATGGAGCCTCAGTCAAAGTGCGTAAGCATGTGTAAGTATAGTGTGGTACATGTGCAGTTTGCTAAAAATCAATAGGTGCATCCACTTTTGGACTTGCATGCAACTCAAAATCAGGTCCATGGTGTTTTTGTATAAAAGTGTTTCCCTAATGGTTTATATGAGGATTAGCATATCACACTAGAATACTCTTTGTATTGTAAATTTGACAATATAATGTTCTGTGTATTGTAATTTTTTTATTCACAAATTGGTAACTAGAAGGCACTGTGTATTGTAAAATGATCATTACACATTGAATACAGATCAATAGAATGTTTTCTGTGTTGTACATATATTATTAGAATGGTTTCTGTATTGTGTAGATGTCGCTGTATTGATCTATTGATCTACTGTATCAGTTGCTAGAAAGCTGTCTATATTGTATACAGGTCATTATAACACCTTTTCATATATTTCATTGACTGTAGTAACCATACACACATCAGACAAACCATACCTTCCATGATGGCAGAATAGACAGTGGCCACTAGTTTGTGTTTGCCCCCTAGGCTAAAATTTTCCCAGCCGGACAATGACTTTGTGCTAGCTAAAAGAATAACCATAATTAGATTACTTTACTAAGATAATTAGATAACAGTATCCAATGAAGACAGTAACAAAGTTGCAAACTTTCTAAAGTTTATAACCACAAAAATGACTTTATTTCACAGAGAAATCAAAATAGCAAACTTGCAGGGCCGTAACAAGTGGTGGTGAGTGATGTCATCACACAGAGCACAGGGCTATGTGGGTGACACCAATGTTGCCCATGGCTCCTGCATCTCACTAGCAGATTGCCTGGAATGGCATCTGCAGCCACTATCACTGCTGCAGTGCTGCCACTCCAGGCATGCAACCTACTGTACAGTCTTAACAGTTGCCCGAAGCTTCTTGAGGATGCTCTGGGCTGTGCTGTACTTTGCCGTTGATAGTGGCTCCACCCTCCCCATGTAATATCATGCATTCAGTGGGTGGGTTTGGTGCAGGGCACTTTGCAGCCCTGCTACGGCACTGCAGACTTGTATGAAAGCACGTAATAACTCCAGATTACACTGGGCCTAGGATCCTTAAATATGTAAAAAGCATTTTAGAAATAACATGTAGCAAGTAAGATATACAATCTAGAAAATATATACAGACCATCCATGTTTAAATAATTTATTCTAGAATCTCAGAACAGCAATTATTGTTATATTCCTTAATAACTTTTAGTGAATCTCGTTCTTTGAAGTCATATCCTGGTTGAGGTTTTGCTTCTCACTGTGCCAGTGTATACAACATTCTCTCTCAAGAGGGTGCAAGAGATCAATTTCACCAACAGTCATCCATCCCGAGTACCACAAATAGTTTCCCAAAGCAAGCAATTAGATATTAGCTTGACTGTAATCCACTGCATATCAAATCTACAAAATGCCTTATCTATCACAATAGCTTTTTGTGCACTTGAATAATTGTGCCACAACATGTAATAGTGAAATTCTAGTGTAAATAGCAAAAACTGTATAAAGGAAAAAAAATATTGCATTAATGAATACAAATAAATAAGTAATTTAATAAAAAAGAGAGAACTTGGACCTCTGCAGTATAATTGTTTGTCTATGTACTGTATCTTTGTTTTATCTGAAATACAATATTTATTTTATATATTTTATTATATTATATTTCAAATGTATTGCTAATCTTTCTTCATTAGCTGAATATAACACTATAAAAATTTACTACAGTTAGAGGCTTATTATAAAATAGTATTAATTACATTTCCTCAGTCAAAAGGCTTTACTAAGTTTACTGAGATTAAGATGCTTTTGAAACATTGTGTAGCTAGTATAACCAATCAGTAATCTTTAAAACTAATTGCATTTTTATAAAATACAGATGAAACATCTTAAAGAAATTGTCTTACTCACCAACTGGAGACATTTCAGGAACACTAGCAACATAAGGGCCATCTAAAAACTTCGGCTCATTATCATTAATGTCCTGAACTTTGATAATGAATTCAGATTCTGGCTCCACTGGTCTTCCCGTAACAATATCCACAGCTTGAGCACGTAATGTATAGAATGGTTTTTCTTCTCTATCCAGACTTTTAATAGCATGGATGTCACCTGTAGTGTCATCAATTGTAAAAATTGTACCAGCACCATCACCCAAGAGTGTGTATTTCACAGATCCAATTCCCTTGTCCAAGTCAGAGTGAAGCTGTAAAATACAGAGCACAGAACACAATTTTTTATTGTCTGATTTTAGAAACATATGTTACACAAGGTACAGTACTTGAATATTACCTAATTGTAATCTTAACTTCATGCATAAAGACACATTCATATTAACATTCATATTTCTCTAATCTGCTGTCAGATAAATTGACAAATCATTAATTATTGAATATGCTTATAAAATTTCCTGTAGATTTTACAATTTTTTTTAAATAAAATATTTGTGTTTATCTGATAACAAAGGAATTATGCTTATTCTGCTTTTTTCAATGTTTTTTATTTTCTGGCCTCATTTAGACTTAGAGATAAATCCAGCTGGAAGATGCTGTTTTGCACCTTGGAAAAACCATTTTACTCTGCTGAGGTAGGGGCAGAAAATGTAAAATATTCATACACATTTACAGCTGAGATGGAGCGTTCCTAATGAAACTGTAAAGCTGGGTACACGCTAGACGATATATTGGACAATTTGTCAACTTGAGCTGAATTGGAATAACAAATCAACCACATCGTCCAGTGTGAATGCACTTTTGCTTCCTCCCGTGCATCATTCATCGCATCTTCAGATCTGCCTACAGTGCTGGAAGATCTGAAGATATCATTAATTGTTTTGTTCAAATCGTCTAGCATGTACGCCATACTGGACGACCAGGTAATATGTTAATGTTATATAGTTAACAATGAAATAACCAAACGATGCAAGATATATTGTTCGGTCGTTTGAAAGATTGCACATTCGCACTATATCATTTGTACTGGGGTTCAAGGGAAATCGGGAGGACCATTGTGGCATTTACACATTGTCCAGTGTGTACCCAGCTTTAATCACACTGATCAAATAAAGCTGCACATTATTTTTATGCTACCCATAAAGCAGGCAGAATTTTCTCTTGAAGGTGAGTCATTTGGAAAAGTTGACAAAAGGTAACGAATACTATATATTTTGGTTACACTCGATTTTACTACAAGGTAACAAGAGTCTATATTACTTTGTAATGCTGCTAATATAACTACAAATAATTGGTCCTGATATTTGTAATACTAGTGGAAATTTTAACGTCAAAACACAACCTTTTGTCTCTTAAATCATGAGAGAGTTGTATAAATCTTTTCATATAAAAGGTTTTAAATATGTCAATGAGCCTCCTGCTAACAGATGAAGGACTGATATGATTGTTCATGAGTTGTTTAAAACTTTGCTTTTCTATTTTTTAATTTCTGAATGGAATACCTATAAGAGGTTTTCTAGACTACAGACTATGGGGTAGATATACTAAGACAGAGCAAAAGTGGAGAGATAAAGTACCAACCAATCTCTCTCCAAGGCTTAGTACATATCCACCTATACCTAGAATAAGCAGCCAAGCAAGCTGAGATTGAGTGATTTCACCCATGTGCTAGAATTAAGCCTCATGGACAAGAAAGCTCTTGTCTTAGTGATAACATCAGTGAGGTTCTTCAAAAAGTACTGTAGGCGCTGTAAATAATAAAATTTGGCAAAAAGACCTATGTAAAATAGAACAGGTTTATAATATAAATATGATCAATCATTGGATGGATAGTGAGAGCATCCTTATCAGTATTTAAGGAAAAAAAGATTAAAGTCTGTTCAAATATCTAACAATTTAACCCCTAAACAGAAGAATGAAACTCAGTAGATGTTCAATGGAATAAAGATGTTTTCTCAGAATCCTGTGTATAACCACAATAATCTTATACAATACTTTCACTTAGACACAGGGCCGGACTGACAGTTTTGGTAAATTCCAGAAGGGCCATTTTGGCAAATGCCAGAAAGGCTGATGGCCAGATGCCGCCAAGGTCCCTGCCACCACCAGTTCACCAGTTCACCCGAATACCCCTGCTGCCGGTATCATATATCCCCCATGCCCACTGACAGAATACAGGGTGCAATGTCATCATGCCTGCCAAGTGCTCAACTGCTGCTGCTAGGGAGAGTGGAGATGTGCACTTTGGGCCTGGCTTGGTTAGTTTGGTGAGGTGTCTCACTCAGGAGTCTGGGGTCTGTGGTGCTTTGTACTAATTGTTCTACAGCCAGCAGCTGGCAGTTGGAGACAGTGGAGAGTGAAGTGGAGAATATGTGGCTGTGCTCTTGCCAGCCCTGTCACTATGGTCTCTCTGGACTAAAGTTAGTAATAGTAATTATTATTGTATATAAAAACTACACTTGACCTAGTCTGACTGTACTACTGGAAATGATTCATGAATTCTGCTTTGGTAACACTGCATAGCAAATTTCATAGAGTGTATTAGTAACAAAAAATTGGTAATTTCAATACCATCAACTATTAGTTCAGAATATATATATATATATATATATATATATATAAGCAATGCAAAATATGTCTCATTGCCGGGGTGCCTTCCGTGAGGATAGCACACCCCATATTCATCAATCAAGAAGAAGGCGGCACTCCCAGATATGTAAGTGGAACAACAAAAGGTGCTTTAATCAACCTTTTGGGGCTGAAACCCCCTGTCATCAGGACACACAAAATACTTGAACGACAATGCAACTTTTATACTTACAAACCTCCCTCCCATGTGCCACCCGTTCTCCCAATGTCAGTACCCCCGCTTCCTGTTGCGTGTGTGATGTCACACCGGAAGTGATGTCGGCCAGGTCCTGGGACTGACGCTGATACTCAGACATAGTGTAAACAAGTTACCATGATGCAGCAATGCCATGCACTGTGTGGGACATCTGTGTAATATATATCTCATTAAACAGTAAAACAAGTATAAGTACGCAATCCTGGACTGAGAAGGACAGGTTATTCAAGCACCTCAGCCAGTGATAATGATAATCCACAAATAGATGCCTCTGTTCAGCGTGTTGTCCCTTTAGGGGTAGACACCCGCGCTATACTGGCCTAATTAAGAACAAACCCACGAGACATGCGCGTCAATCACAAAGGCAGAGGAGGCAGCAAACCTCAGAGTGGACAGAGAATCTAGTCTTCAATTTGTCTAAAATGCTGTTAACAGAGCATGAACTTCAAGTTCTAGGTAAGGGGCTCAACTTTCTCCCTTCCAACAGACACAATCTTTTCCAGTAGAAAGTTGACAACTATAAACTTCAAAGAAAATTTAAGTATTAAGGGGATATTTTGGAAAGCAATGTAATAATTCTGTGTATGACAAATCGCATATTCCACTTCAAGTACAGAAATGATCTGCTTCCTCAACATTTGATCTGCAAAGTTTGAATCCATCTTTAAATACATTTTTCAGAATGTTGGAACAATCCACTCAGTATACCAATCCCCCTTTCTCGCACAACCTTACAGAAGATGAACTCTCTGCCCCTAAGGCACTTCGGGACTGACAGGATATTGTGATAATAGGTGCCGACAAAGGGGGAGCTATTACAGTGTTGGATGTGGAGATGTTTAGAGAGGAGTGTTATAGATTATTGTCTGATCCTATTCCTAACACATATTATGCCGCTCTTGACCACGATCCCACCAAGAAATTCCAACGAGAACTGGATGCGCTTCTATAGCTAGCTGTAATGCAGGATATCATTGACAGTGATTTTAAAAGAGTTATTAGTAAAATACACCCTAGGGCACCACTTTTCACCACAGAGACCCCCTAGCAGGATGATTATTTCAGCCAGGGGTTCTCTGTGTGAATTTATCATGGCTTATATTGATTCCAACCTACAACCCTGTATCACTGGTACCTTTACACATTTAAAAAATAAGTGCATTATTATGCACTTTAGAATAATTTGAGGAGATTCCTGATAACTTGACCTTGGGCAGCATATATGTGGTGAGCTTGTACACCAGCAATCCACATCATGCTGGCCTGCAAGCTGTCAGATCTCTTTACAGATAATCCATTATATGTTGGCCTGGATGTTGATTTTATTCTGTTATTAGATTTTATGCTCACACACAATTATTTTTTACACGGTGGTAAATTTTGTATTCAAATATCGGGCTGCGCTATATGCTCATGCGCAGCCACATTATATGCCAACACATTTGTGTATAGTATGGAAACTGAGCTCTTTTGTAGATCATCTCTGATCAGTCAACATATTTTTTCATTATAGTCGGTATATTAAAGATATCCTTATGTTGCGGACTGGACCATCTACTGAGTTGCTTGGAATTATAGAGATACATAATATGTCTGAATTCCCAGATAAGTTATAGATAACATGTAATGAAAGTAACATTAACTTTTTAGATGTGAAACTTAGCATTGTAGGAAACATGATTAAAACTAAATTATTTTCCAAACCCATGCACCGGAACACTATTCTTAAACACAATAGCTTCCATTCCAAATCCACAATAGCTAGTTTGCCATACTCACAATTCATTAGAGTTTGATGCATCAACAGTCATCCTCTTGAGAGAGAGAAACAATTGGACACTATGGTACACATATTCCTTGACAATGGGTACCCTAGCAAAGAATTGTTGATAGCTAGAAAGAAGGCTTGTAAAATGAATAGATCGACCTTGTTGAAAGAAAAAGAGTGATAATTCTATAATTGACAACATTCCATGGTTCAATCAATTTAACCATAAAAGTTACCATACTAACAAACGTGCCAAGACTTTATGGCCATTGGTAACTTCGGACCCACAGTTAAAGATGTTACTACAGAGGAAACTCTTACCCAGTTACACCAGAGGTCCCAATTTGAGGGATTTAATTGGCTGTAACAACATCACAGGGATGGGTACCTCTAGAACACACTTCATGAGTAAGAAAGGTGGATGCTATAAATGCACAGGCTGTGTAATGTGCAGCTTTTTGGTACCAGGCAATAAATTTTCCCATCCCTATAAGGGCAATGTATATTTCATCAAACAACCCTATATTATGCACCTCAAAATACATTGTATATCTCCTGTCTTGCCCATGTGGGTCACACTATGTGGGCAAGAAAGAGAGACAAAGTAAGGAGAGAATGCTCCAACATAGGGTGGCCATTAGGGTTGCCTTATCACAAGGCAGCATGAACAAGCAGTCACATGTCATTTTGCGGAAGTCAATCATAACATGACTATGCTCTGTAACATATGATTGACCATGTACCAATGGATATCAAGGGAGGTGATAGGTCTAAAAATTGTGTAATTGGATCTTCACTCTCAATACCGTCAGCCCAAATTGGTTAAATGAGGCACTGCATTTGAATTGTTATTTTATAGTTCATAGATGGCGATACTATTTTCTGATATTTATAGGGCACAGAACCTAAATGTTTGACTAGTTTATTCAGCAGCGATATTTGGTTCTCACCCAACATTTTTTATATGTATTTATCAATTTTGTGACAATTTACACTGTAGTACATACCCATTGGTTATATGTGAATTTATCACTTTAGAATATATGTAGCTATTTTAAATAATTTTTAAATAACATCTATTTGGCATTTTTTTACACAGTTCGCACATATTTTGTATATTTATAAGTATGATTAGCACTTTTTGCATGTTGCAATATGATGTGCCTACACAGGAGTGTGCATTTGTCATCATGCAATAATCTATGTGTACTGCTCTTACATATGGTTGCACTATTGTCCTGACCTCTCTTTTGATTATAATGTATTGTTTTATGATAGATTTATTACACAGATGTCCCACACAGAGCATGGCATTGCTGCACCATGGTAACTTGTCACACTATGTTTGAGTAGCAGTGTCAATCCCAGGACCCAGTCACACTCGCAACATACTGATGCTGGGAGTATGAGCAGCACATGGGAGGGAGGTTTGTAAGTATAAAAGTTGCATTGTTATTCACTGATTTCATGGGTCCTGATGACGGGGGGGTCACATTCCTTCCTAGGGAATCCACACCTATATTAGATTTTTTTTTCTTTATGTCATAAATAAAAACTGCAATAGAGATTTGTCATGCAGTGATGAACTTGGAGAGAAAAATCACAGCTAACATGTTGTAATGAGTACTGTAAACCATTTTAACCTTTTTATTCAATCAAATTCTTCATTTGTTTTACAAAATAGACTACAGAAATCAGACATATGATTGCTTAATGTTATTTGGCAATGGCAAATTAATCTTAAATGTTGAAAAATAAATATGCTTAAATCAATAAAGGTTCAAGGGGCTGTTACTGGCATTACTGTGTGCCCTAATGATATAAGGTGCATTACTGTGTATGGCATAATGTGTAAAGAGCATTACTTTGTGGCCTAGTGATATAAGGGTCATTACTGGGTGTGGCATAATGTGTCATAAGGGGTATTACTGTATGTGGCATAATGTGTTATTAGGGGCATTACTGTGTGTGGCATAATGCATAAGGGGCATACTACTGTGTGGCATAATGTATAAGGGGCACTACTACTGTGTGGCTTAATGCTTATAAGGAGTACTACTGTGTGGCATAACATGAATGAGCTTTGTGAGGCATTACGTGAATGGGCTTTACTATGTGGCATAATGTGAATAAGGGACACTACTCTGTGAATAAGGAATAATACTGTGCAGTGTAATGTGACGAAGGGACACTAAAGTACAGTGTAATGTGACTAAGGGGCACAACTGTGTGGCACTATTTGAATTGTGGTTACTATTATATGGCCATGCCCCTTCCCAGCGAGACCACACTTTTTTTTTCTGAAGGCGCGCTCTTCCTGCTTCACTTGTGGATGGTGACACAAATGCTCTTTTCTCAAAATGTGTTACAACTCTGCTTTGGTGTGCACAAATGTGTCCTTTTCTGTGTTCAGCACCCCAGCCCAAAAAAATTCCTACAATGAACACTATCTAATTCTCTACAACTGCTAAGCTAGGGGTTGGTCAATTGGGAAAATGCTTTCCTTTTTCTTTGTGTGTGACCTGCTGTACATCAATGAAGTTTCAGATTTAACTAACAGAACAGGCCAAATACCACATGTCTAACTATGGCACATGTATGAATCCCCTGCAGGATGTGTTCTGTTATGTGTATTTTAATGCAGAGAATGATGTGCACTTGTATGTTGTTCTAATTATATATTTGTAAGATCATAGACTAATAAGTGGGAGGAGTCAGGAATAGTATATGCCAGGAGCCAGATGCTGAAGCGAGGTGGGCCTGTGTGCGTAAATGCCAGTCCGGCCCTGTTTAGACATACAGTAAAATAAACACTTTCCAAAATACCAGAATCAAGCACAATACAATACTAGCTGAAAAGCGTTACAGTTTGACATGATTGAAGAGTCTACAATCAGTGGTCCCTTTTTTGTACTCAGATCATGTGGCATGCTTCTGCTTATACTGTGTATATATATATATATATATATATATATAAAAAATATATATGTGTGTGTGATGGCCATGAGAGACCCAAAAACGTAAATGCTTCTGATATATAGATTACAGATTTCCCCCTGAAGCTGATAGGTGCTTTCTTCATTGATTTTTTTCATTGGATTCTTTTGTTACTTTCATTAGTATGTGGAAAAAAAGATTAAACTTGCTGTAGTATAGCTTGTTTAAGTCAAATCTAATATCAAATATTTTTGTACTATCAAAGCAAATGTTAATGTGTCTCTTGAACTGTGTGTATAAGTGCATCTGGGTGTACTACTGTAGACATTGCATAGTACTGGTGCATATATATATATATATATATATATATATACTTTATCTTTATATACTTCTGACTCAACATTTGTCCATAAATAGACTATTTTTGTGATTTTTTTGCGCATATGCATCCACCTCAGCATTAGTCCCTAAATTGGCAATTAGCACATTAATGGTTTTATTTTACCTTAATAGAGATCAAAACAATCAGCATTTATAAGAACTCAGTGGACCATTGCCCTTTTTCACCTTTACTAACAATGTAACTGCATTAAAGGAGAGGAGTTATTGTAGCTGTTTCTCCTTCATCCCTGATTTCTCATTCTCTTAGCAAGCCAATCTGGATCTGCTACAATGACAGTCTTATTTAAAACATATCTAAAACATGTCCAACCAGTTCAAATCAAAATTAATGCAATAAGACATTTAATTTTATCACGACAGCTCACAAGCAGCTCACATCACATTTTAGCTCCCCTATAATTCATTACTTCCTCCTTCACTGCTATAACAGGTGGATAAATTGTATGTAATGGCTAGAATATTGGGCTCAAATGAACAAACAATGTTTTGACCTTTTAACCCAGGCATTTGTGAGTGAAAGGAAGGATTGTTTTTCTCTGTGTGATATAGTTACACTATCACCAAGGTGACCTTAGCTGTTCTAATTTAACCACCTGTCCCCTTGACCTTGTTTGTAGGCTTAACTATCAAACTTTATGGGTAAATTTATTAAAACTTCTAAAAAAACAAAAGTGGAGATATTGTGCATAGCATCAGATTCTAGGGGGTAAATTTACAAAAATTCAAGTTTGGTCGAGGTTGCAATCTCGGGTGAGTTTAGGTCTTTTTTCAACTCACAAATTTACTAAAGGCAAACTCAGGTAAGATTGCTCTCTTTTCAGTACTTTTCATGAAAAAGATACAACTCGGGAATTTACCAAGATTCAAGATTACAATCTCGGGTGTAATTGTAGCAAACTCGCAGCTAAATTGATTGTTTCAAATAGACCACCTCCTGAACTGCCAGTTTGGCAGAAACATACACAGATCAGTGTGATTTGTGTATGTTTCTGCATGTAAACACTATTTAAAGGGTTAATATAAAAAAAAATAGGTACCCCCTCCAAAAAAGCATAACCAGTCCCGGACTACTCAGCCAGTCCTGGTTCCTAAAAATACGGGGTTAAAAATGAGTAGGGTTACCCTGTATTTTAGGATCCAGCACTGGGCTGCTGAGCCTGTCCTGGTTTCAAAAATAGCGAGAATAAATTGCATAGGGGTCCCCCTATTTTTAAAACCAGCACCAGACTGAAATCCGGCCAGGGTGTAATGCCACAGCCAGGGGACCTTTTCACCGGGTCTCCCTGGCCAAAGCATTATCACCCCAAGCTGGTCAGCCCAAGTTGGGGATATCAAGGGAGGTTGGGTCCCCCCTCTCTCGAGCACCCCAGGTTTAGGCTGAAGCCCGGGACTCTTCCCCGCACCCCTGGAGCATTGGATACAGGGGTAATAGTATTGAAAATAGATATAAACTATTGTTTTTTACAGTGGAACTACAAGTGCCAGTATGCCTGCCCTTTGGCACTTGTGTAACTAGAAATGGACTGTAGCAATGTATGTGCCCAATCATATCAGCCAGGGGTTCACTCTACAGTTCTGTCTCCAAATACCTTGATTACTTTGTTCAGCCCCTGATTATGAAACAAGCAACATTCCTTAAAGAAAATAATTAATTTCTAGATAAACTTGGACAGTTACTACAATTACCACCAACGTTGTTGATGTGCACAATTAATGTGGTATCCTTGTATACTAGTATACCACACACACAAGGTTTTGAATACATGGAGCAGTTTATTAGTTCCCAGGTTCACTATGAAGGCCCAAACATACAGTTTTATGTTCAGTAACTGGAAAAAACCCTAACCAGAAACCATTTCTTATTCGACAGATCATTCTTCCTGCAGCAAAGGTGATGTTCAATGGGTTCCCACACCGGCCTCCATTTACACATACATGTTTTTTTGTGAAAAAAATATGTTCTCTGATAACAAAGACTTCAATCAGAATACACTATTTTTTACCAGGTACATAGATGGCATCTTTGTTCTCAGGACTGGGACTGTTCTTGAATTTGTCAACTCCATGACTAAAATCAATACCATTCATGAACACATTAAGTTCACATTTGAATGCAGTTGTGAAGCAGTACACTTCTTGGACGTTAACATCAGATGGACAGGCATCGCCTTTGAAATCTCCATCTACAATAAACCCACTGATTGCAACATGCTCCTCCATGCCCAAAGTCCCCATCCAGCATTCCTAAAATAGAGTTTACCCTATTCTTAATTCCTTCTGGTGCAAAGGAACACCAAGGATGCTACTTCTGTGTAAGCTGATATTGATAAAATTATGTTGAAATTTCTGAATAGACACTATAACTGGAAGGACCTGACTACCGCCAAATTTAAACCCCTATATTGAACACCCACATCTAACAATAAAGAATCCAACTGTTGCTGTAAGAATGAGGAAGCAATGCTGTTTATTAATCATTATAGCACAGGAAGTAATTACATCAACTCCACAGCCAAGAAGTTATGGCCGATCATTAACACTGACCCTCTCCTTAAACCATTAAAGAATTCCAAGGTAATGATCGGCTACAAAAGAGGGAAGCACCTCAAATACTGGCTTGTCCACAATGATATTTCCGTACCCAAGCCTGACCTGGGGTCTCACTTCCTTGCTAAGAAACAAGGGTGTTATAGATGTATAGGATGTACAACCTGTAGGTACTTAGAGACCACACCAGATGTCATGAATTCCCACTCAGGGAAACTTATTGCCATCAAGCATGTCCTAACCTGCACCAGCAAATACATTATTTACATCATCAGATGCTCATATGGCTTAGCATACATTGGCAAGACCTCCTGTACAATGCGGATAAGAATGGCCCAACATAGAATGCCCATTAGTCAAGTGATTGAATGGAATGTAAGCATTCAACCAGTGGCCCACCACTTCAAATAGTTGGGACATCCACCGGAAACTTCGTCTTACAAGATCATATCAGATAAAGATCAGAGGACTGAATGAAGTTCCCCTTTTTGTTTGATATATTTACTGTGTTGTGTAGAAGGGAGGGTGTCTTTTTAACCTATAAATTCTTTGCTACACCTGTAGAGTATCACATTACCCTCACTCACAACTATAGTAACTTATTCCCCTCCTTCACCTCTGGAGTAATACATTACCCCCACTCACCCCTGTAGTAACACATTCCCCTCACTCTCACTGTAGTAAAACATTTGACATTCTCCTCCCTCACTTGTGTAGTAACACATTCCCCTCCCATACCTGTGGGACACAACACATTCCCTTCCCTCATGTCTATAGTAACACATTCTCCTCCCACATCTGTGTAGTAACTTATTCCCCTCCCTCACCTATTTAGTAACACATTGCCCTCTCATTGCTGTTGTAACACATTTTCCTCTCTCACCTCTGTAGTAACACATTCCTTCCCTCACACCTGTACAAACACATTCCTCTCCCACACCTGCATAGTAACATATGTCCTTCCTTCACTATTCAAATAGGGAATACATACCAACTGCAAGTGATATTTGGCAGCACTTGGGGTGACAGTTGGAATTTGAATAGTGAACTGTGTTGCAGCCACGATGAGCCAGTCAGGATATTGCACAGGGGGAGAAAACATTTTAGCCATTTTCACCCCCTTAGGAGTTGAATTTAGAAAAATCCCTGCTTAGTGGGTGCCTATGTCATGGAAGGCATACACTCCCTGATTTTCATGTTTCTAGGTACAGGGGTTTGGGCTGAGCATTGATGAGTCAGTGAGTCAGTGAATTAATGAGTCAGTCAGTCAGAACATTTGATTATATTATAAGTCATGCCCTTATATTGAGGCAGAATCGAAAAAAAACAGAAATCTCCATAGATAATTCAGGATGGGGAGCATAGTGTTTAAGGGGCTACACCTCAAAAAAATAGGATTTGGGAGTATTATATATTTCCAAATGTCAGTTTTTTCTGACACTCTCAGTTAGAACCACTTTTCTACTTTTCTCTATGGGGGATTTTTGGGAAGATATAACTCAGGGTAGGGGGCAAATTTATACATGGGGTTTGTTTTATTAGGCAGCTATTGTTCCAGGGTAGGGCCTTTTGGGGTTCAGGTAATTGAGAAAGTAAAAATTTTTAAACTATTACTTCAAGAATGCGCAATTATAAAGATAGGAAGATTCAATTCATTGTGCAGCCTCAGTAGGAGTCTCCAGCAGGTGTACTCACTGTAGCTTCACCTTGGTGCACCAAGATGGCTGCCTTTAGCAGGTGTCCGCGGTGGAGAGACCTTGCAATGGTAGTGGGTGGTAGCAGCTGCGGAGACCCGGTGGTGGTGGTGCGGGCTTCAGCAGGGACAGTAGTGGACATTAGCTGCAGTGCCGTGGGTGTAAGTGGTGGTAGAGTGGGTGTCAGTGGCAGCAGTGTGGGTGCCAGCGGGACCCAATGGCATTTCAGAAATGGCACCTCAGCGCCATTTTTGAAATTCAAAGATGGACAATGCAAGCCAATCACGGCTCGCGACGTCATTGCCCTGCCCCCTCAGCTGGCTTATATAAGCCAGTGTGAGGAGGTGGCATGGCAGTCCGACAGCTGGGAGGGAGCAAAGAAGAACTCCTGAAGAAGGAAAATGCCAGAAGTCCTAGTAAGTGGTGGCCACGAAATAAAGCTGACACAGGCTACCGCCCACTAGGTGAAGATGCCAAAACCCTGGTGAGTTGGCTCCTGCCAGGCAAAGACACCTAAGCCCTGGCGGGTTGGCGCCTGCCAGGCGATGATGCTGGAAGTCCTATTGGGTGGCAGTCAAGAAATAGAGCTGACACAGACTACCGCCCACTAAGCTAAGACACCGGAACCCTGGCGGTGTGGCGCTCGCCAGGCAAAGATGCCAGAAGCCCTAGTGGGCAGCGACCACAAAAAAGAGCTGACACAGGCTGCCGTCCACTAGGCGAAGACACCAAAGTCCTGGCAGGTTGGCGCCCGCCAGGTGAAGATGCCCTGTGTTGTGTTTATTTTAATATTTTTTTACAGATGGATTACAGGTGCCAGTGTGCCCTTATGCCCTGCATGCTGGTGCTTGTGGTTCTCCAAGTACCAGCATGCAGGGGAGGCTCACTGGGACCTGTGCTTCACCTGCAAAGGAAAATATCATTATACATATTCAACCCAGCACCCACCGCCCAGGGGTGCCATGGATAGCCCCAGATTATCAGTCTAGGCCTGGGGTGCCCTGGAGAGGGGGACTCCTTTATTGGGGGGCCATGCTCCCCCTGGCATGGGCTGACAAGTGGTCATGGTTAATGCTTTGGCTGGCAGGCCCAGTGAAAGGGCTCCCCTGGCTGTGGCATTAGCCCCCCACTAGAAAAAGTCTGGTGCTGGTTCTGTATAATACAGGGGGACCCTAATCATTTTTCCCCATGTATTTCCAGAACCAGGACCAGATCAGAGCCCAGTGCTGGTTGCGCAAAGAACGGGGGACACCAACATCATTAGTCCCCCGTATTTTGGCAACCAGAGCTTTTTCTGACTAGTCCAGTGCTGGTTGTGCTAGATACGGGGGGAACCCCTATGCTTTTTGTCCCCTGTATTTTCACAACCAGGACTGGCATCAAAAGCCCAGGGATGGTTGTGCTTTGAGGGGGGCACCTAATTTTTCGATTTAACACATTCAATATTTAACATAGGAGCATAAATGGATCTCACTGAAGCGTCTGTGCATCTGTGACTTATTGATGTTATTTTCTCAGGTGCATGCCCAGTACCGGTGAGCCCTTTGCCGCCCACTGATGTCCTTGTGCACTGTCCCGCTGCTGCCACTGCTTCAAACCCCATTGCTACCACTATCCCACATGCCTACAGCCTGCCCCCACAGCCATCTCTCACTCTGCACCTCCCAAACCTCCTCCTGTGTGCCAGACCCTCTTCCACCTTTGCTAGTGTATCATTTTGTTGTTCTTCTCCCCTGCAGGTGGCCCGGTTTGCTCCTCCAAACCCTGAAAGTGAATAAATTTTAAAAAAGCAATGAATTCCATAGACAAAAAACCTTACGGTTTCACATGTCCCATTAAGGCTTCTTAGACATGATCTGAAACGTTACAAAACCTATTGAATTTTTGCCACTCAAACTTCAAAAAGCAATGAAATTACAATCATTAAGGCTGATGCCTTATTGGACGTGGACAGAGAATATAGTATGAGTCAATAAAATAGCATAAAGGTGTTAGCATTAAGTGTATTGAAGAATAGTGCCCGCAAACCGCAGAAGAACATGTTAAAACTATTTATGGGAATGTCAGAACATTACCTACTCTGCCTTACAGTGTATAATGGAGTTGCCAGTTTGAAATGGAGCATATTTATTAGAAGCATTTTGCAGTAAATGACCCGCAAACATCTGCAAAATGTAAGCATTTCCTGGATGTATTATGGGGTTCCCCTGATTCCATTCACAATAGTAGCTCCCATAGGTTTCTATGAGGACTGGAATATTGTGAAATTTAGCTATTGAATGCAAAGCTTGCACTATCCCCACACTAGGGGGTAAATTTACTAAGATGGAAGTTCTATTTAAGAAGTGATGTTGCCCATAACAACCAATCAGATTCTACTTCTCATTTATCTAGTACCTTCTAGAAGATAATACCTGGAATCTGATTGGTTGCTATGGGCAACATCACTTCTTCAATAGAACGCCCATCTTAGTAAATTTACGCCTAGGTGTAAGAGATCCATCAGACACAGGCTTCCCTTCCCCATATGCACTGTGCTGTAGATACATGCCACAACTCTCCCACAAGTCAGGGCACTTCCCACCCTAAAATTGACAAATTTTGTGGAAGGACAGAACCAGTCAAGTTCCGTCCAACTCACAATAAAATGGACATACACAAAAATGCATACATTTGTGTCTGCATTGCGTTGTTTGCACAAACTTGCCATTTGCATTTTACTCAGAATCAGCCCATTTGGCCACAGATGTATTTTTTCTAGTACTATTAGCAATTAGTGCACTGATCCTTGTGTTTATTTACCTACTGTTTCTGTCACTTTACCTACTATATAGCATGTCAGTGGCAAACACAGGCTTTCTAGAAGGAGTTACCAAATGCTTTATTTTAGAGTGAGTGTGACCACCAATGAAGAGGTCATAATTTGAACCTAACCCACTATAGTCTGCCTCATACAAAGTGCAGTGTATGTAATATTCAGACATATGCATGGTCAGCATTCACAGTAAGCCATTAGATGTAGTAGTAGGGCTGGCCCACCTTAGCTCCAGATGTCGGCAGCTTTCCACAATCCACGTCCCCTGCTCTGCATAACATTGGAGCAATTCCAGTAGTCTAGAGGAGCAGCAGAAGAACCTTATACACTAGATAGTTTATGTACTACAGTATTAATAATGAACAATATTGGTCTATATCAGTGTACACCTAACACCAGTGGCGTAGCATCAGCCCCCGCAGACCTGCTTGGGGGTGATTAAGGGGGGAGGCGCAGGGCACATTGCAACACCAGTGCAGTGTACATTCTACATGGCACAGGCCAATTCATATGTCAGCCAGTGCCAGCTGCCTCGCTCAGGGAATTTGCATTCCCCTGTTGAACACAACCCTGCCTGCCCACCCCCTCATCTTTATGTAATAGGTTGTGCTGTACCCTGGAGTTGCTGCCTGGAGGTCCGCTGAACCATGCAGGGAGCAGAGAGGGAGGAGACTCAGGAGAGGTGTTGGTGCTTTCCTGCTGCGATGTGGATGGAAGAAGGAGGAGCAGGACACTCCAGGTGCTGCATTCCAGTCACACTCCACTGTCTGTTCTGTGTGAGGCTGCTGAAGTCAGCAGTGTTCATGGATGGAGAGACAGCAGCTGTGACCTAGGAGCAGCAGAGATAATGTGACCCCCAAAGATTCTCCTTCAGCTTACAGTGACTTTTCCAGCGAGTCCTTCCACTCCAATGCTGTCCTCTGCTTCCCACCACCACTCCTATCCTGCCCCCTGCCTTCCACTGCTACTTCCATCCTGCCTCCTACTGCTACTCCCATCCTGTCCCTTGCTTCCCACTACTACTCTCATCCTGTCCCTTAGACCCATGCTTTCCACTGTTACTACCATCCTGCCCCCTCCTCCACACAACTACACCCTTGCTTCCCCCTGCTCTGCACTACTACTACTACTAATCTCATCCTGACCCTTGCCCCACACTACTACCACCAGCAGCAGCATAAACGAATGGAGCTTGCAAAGTTTTTCACTGTATTTAGTTCTTAACTATAATAAATTTGTCATCTTTATACATCTTCTTGGTTGTTTGGGGTTTTTTGGGGGGGCGTGGGTGGCAGAATTTTTCTGGTAGGGGGTAGCAAAATTTATAGTTGTGCCACTGCCTAACACTGGATGTTTTCTATATCTATTTGGTGCACAGCAGTATTCATTCTGTGCTGACATACTTTAAAAGATTTACAGGTGGTGCTCATTTTTTATTTTGTGATGCTTAGGAGATCTGACAAATTCACTCGCTCCGGGGCTGACTACAAATGGGGCGGCTGTTGATGTTGATCGATAGCTCGCCCCGTTTTGTAGGTGGGGTGGGGGGGTGGCCGGACAAATGGAGGCGTTACTGAAGAAGAGCCTGCCATTTGTAGGCGGCCCTACTGACATCACCAGTGATGTCAGTAGGGAGCTTCCTGCTCTGTTGGAGAAGGAAGCTACCTGGGGCTTGCGGTAGACGAGACCCTACCACAAGGGTCTCTTCGCTAGCCCCGATGGTCGCGATAGTCTCGACCTTCACCTGGTCACTCGCTAAAGCTGTGGGTGGTCACCCACAGCTTAGCAAGCGGCCAGGAGGCCGGCTTTTAAAACAAAAGCAGCCGGCCTCATTCAGAGCGAGCAGCTCTGAATGAGGGCCATAGTGAGGGCAAGAGAATGTGATTTCCAGGCAACTGGAAACCCCCATTTGTTTGACTATGCAGGTCATTGTACTCTTTTGCATCCAAACCAAACTAATACAGAGTCAAACTTGTAGCACATTCAAAAGAACTGACATTAAGATTAACATTCTGCACAACAATTTTGTAACATTTACTTAAATAATAAAAACACATAAAATAGTCATAAACTTCTCCATTTGCATTTAGTTTTTTGAGTAAAACTTGGGAAGATATGTTATATTCTTCAAATAGTCTTTTTATTTGGTATTTAATGCATTGCTTTATTCTGAAAAGTTATAGTTCTCTGCATAGAAAGTAATTTATAATGCAAGCCTAACTGACAAGCAGTAAATTCAATTTGAATATATAACTGATCAGTGAAAAATGCTGTAATATGTGAGAAATTGCTTCATCATTCTAGGATACACTGTCACTTTGATCACTGATGCACTTAGCATCTCTGTGCAGCATCTTGTCAGTTGTTGCATGTAAATAAAACAGTTATTTAATATAACATGTAATGTCTTATTTTTGGCATAATTTTTTACTAATATGTTTAGTGAGTAGAGCCATGGCCAAAAGTTTTGAGAATGACACAAGTATTGGTTTTCACAAAGTTTGCTGCTTCAGTGTTTTTGGACCTTTTTGTCAGATGTTACTATGGTTTACTGAAGTAAAATTACAAGCATTTCATATGTGTCAAAGGCATTCATTGACAATTACATTAAGTTTATGCAGAGAGTCAATATTTGCAGTGTTGACCCTTCTTTTTAAAGACCTCTGCAATTCGCCCTGGCAAGCTTTCAATCAATTTCTCGGTCACATACTGACTGATGGCTGCCCATTCTTGCCTAATCAATGCTTGGAGTTTTTCAGAATTTGTGGGTGTTTGCTTGTCCACCCGCCTCTTGAGGATTGACCACAAGTTCTCAATGGGATTAAGGTCTGGGGAGTTTCCTGGCCATGGACCTAAAATTTTGATGTTTTGTACCCCAAGCCACTTAGTTATCACTTTTTCCTTATAGCAAGGTGCTCCATCATGCTGGAAAATGCATTATTTGTCACCAAACTGTTCTTGGATGGTTGGGAGAAGATGCTCTTGGAGGATGTTTTCGTACCATTCTTTATTCATGGCTGTATTCTTAGGCAACATTGTTAGTGAGCCCACTCCCTTGGCTGAAAAGCAACCCCACACATGAATGGTCTCAGGATGCTTTACTGTTAGCATAACACAGGACTGATGGTAGTGCTCACCTTTCCTTCTCCGGGCAAGCATTTTCCAGATGCCCCAAACAATCTGAAAGGGGATTTATCAGAGAAAATAACTTTACCCCAGTCCTCAGCAGTTCAATCCCTGTACCTTTTGCAGAATATCAGTCTGTCCCTGATGTTTTTACTGGAGAGAAGTGGCTTTTTTGCTGCCCTTCTTGACACCTGGACATCCTCCAAAAGTCTTTGACACACTGTGCATGAAGATGTACTCACACCTGCCTGCTGTTATGCCTGATCAAACTCTGCAATGGTGGTGCCCCGATCCTGCAGCTGAATCAACTTTAGGAGATGGTCCTGGCACTAGCATGACATTCTTGGGTGCCCTGAAGCCTTCTTCACAGCTATTGAACCTCTCTCCTTCAAGTTGTTAATGATCCGATAAATGGTTGATTTAGTGCAATTTTACTAGCAGCAATATCCTTGCCTGTGAAGCCCTTTTTGTGCAAAGCAATGATGACTGCACATGTTTTCTTGCAGGTAACCATGGTTAACAGAGGAAGAACAATGATTTCAAGCTCCACCCTCCTTTTAAAGCTTCCAGTCTGTTATTCTTACTCAATCAGCATGACAGAGTGATCTCCAACCTTGTCCTCGTTAACACTCTCACCTGTGTTAACAAGAGAATCACTGACATGATGTCAGCTGTTCCTTTTGTGGCAGGGCTGAAATTAAGTGGAAATGTTGTTTTTGCAATGCTTTCCCATTTAAAGTTTAGTGAAGCAAATTTATCATGGACAGCTGTGGTAGAAACACTGCAAACAGCAACTCAAGATGGGGTCAGACAGTGGCGCCCACAGGACAAAAATACCTTATAAATAAAATAAGCAATTTTCCATTTTCTTATATCTGGGCTTCCTATGCCAGGACACACGCAAAGGCCAATAAGCCTGCTCACTTATACATTCCTAGGCAAATAGCTGACTCTTCCAGCCAGTGTCACTGGGAAACACAGCATAATTTAGCTGCCCAAGTGACTTTCCTTTATAAATTACATTAAAGAAATTTCATATAACTGTAATGTCTGTGATTAAGGGATATGTTTAGTAAACGCCCGTGGCCGCAATCCCGACTGTCGGCTTCCCGAATCCTCTATCCTGCCTAGAGATAAATGACCGGCGTCTAAAATATAGACGCCTGTCATTTTCCTGGCGCTGGGAGACAGGCACCCGGCATCCTGAGTAAAGGGATGCTGGGCACCGCGAGCGGACAGCCGCGTGGGGGGAGGGTTAGATTTAGGGCACCCGGGGTGGAATTAGAGTTAGGCAGCCCCCCGGGAGGGTTAGGGTTAGGCTAGTGGGAGGGAGGGTTAGGGTTAGGCACCCCCGGGGGACTTAGTTTTAGGCAGCGGGGAAGGGGGGGATAGGGACTTAGAGGGGGAGATTAGGGTTAGGCACTTGGGGGGAGATTAGGGTTAGGCACCCCTAAGGAGGGTTAGGGGGGTTGGTTAAGTTAGTAAGTACTTACCTTAGGGACGATCGGGATTTCCAGCGCTTTCGTGCTTCCGCTGCCGGACTCTGCTGTTTTGTCAGGCTGCCGCAGCCGGGAATCAAACTGCCGGTCATGCGGCAGCCAGCTATTCATACCGAATGCGTGATTTGGAAGCATAACAATGTTGAACATATTTGAAAATAGAAGTATGGCTGAACTTTGAAGGGAATTACACAATCAGTACTGTATGTAAGTTTCAAAAACAATCAGATACAGAGAGATAACAATAAAATAGTATAGTATAAGTCAGTTAAAATTATATGGGGCATATTTGAAATACAGTGAAATAAGTATTATGGAAAGGAGATAGAGATTTCAGACTACCAAATATTTTGTGGTTATATTTCATGAAACACTAGACTCATAGGCTAAAATTTTATCTTTTCCTGAAACTTCTGTGAAAATACAAAACATTGCCTGTCTGAGTGAAAAAGTTAACACATTAAATAATTTACAGTAATTCCAATATTTTATAGACAGGCAGTAATACACAAATTATAACTCTACTCTCCGTGCTGTGTTGTGTGTTCTATGTCTTTTCTAGTGGTGTATTGGCAACCTTGGGCACTAAAAGCCACATTCATGGTTGGCAACAGTGATTGAGCATGTTAAATTTGTCATAGGAACAGTAGCTGGTGTATATATCACTGTGTGTACTGGGAAAGTGTTGGGCATACAGTATATGTAGTAACTCTTTATTCTTTTAATTCACATCAATTAAATACAGTATGTATTATGATTACTGTATATATTGAAAATCACTATTTACTTATTCTAAACATTTAAAGATTTGTATGTGTGATAACATGCATTATATTTATTAGTTCTTTAATGTTATAGCTATTTGTACTTTTTATCTTGAGGTGACAAAGGCAAGCTTTGATACGGAAATCTATGCAAACTAGAACCAAAAATATTAATGAAATTCCCACTTAAAATCATCACACCGTTACTATTATATGCTTCCCGGTCCCTACTAATATACGAGAATCACCTGAGTACACAAGTTACTGCCTTCCACAAGATCAGAAGACTAATTTCCTGAACTAATTTATGACATTGTGAAAATCAATGATAATATCATGGACTGCATATAGTTCTGTCCCTGCCCATTTCAAATCTATTAACATCTAGACATGACAAGTGATAATGAAGTAATAAAAAAGCTGTTCTGATACTACTAAAAAAAATCCCCATAATATTTTATACAAATTATAAACATTCATAAAACAATTCATTATTAGACCAACACAATAAACATGTGAACATTCCTTAATAAATTGTAATACAGCTGAAACCTGTCATATCAGCTGATATTATATAGCAGTGCACTGTATCTCCAAGAGGCTTTTCTAACACTTTCTGTTGGATCAAGATTAAGGTAGTGCCACCTTGTGGACAAAAGTTTTATAAATTTCATTCTCATAAGTTATATATAAAATGGGTGTTAAAGAAGAGGAATAGGGTGAACTCTCCTCTATATACTATTCATTTATATGGGATACTGGGAGAGATGTAAGATCATCTCGTCTGCCGGAGTGGGGGAGTGAAAACTCACCCCTCCGGGAAATCCTTTTGAGGGAGCCCAAAGAGCATCAGCCTGTGTCTCACTCCTGGCTGGCTCCACTGGGCATGTACGGGATCTCTCAAGCATCATGCGCAGCCCCTGGAGCAGACATCCACCACAGCAGGGACAGTGCTGTCCCTGCTGTGGTGATAGGGCAACGCCAGCTGCAGTTTTTGATATCAATAGCTGCAGCTGTTGGAACGGTCAGGCAAACTGACCGTTCATACATTGCTAAGATTATCGGTGCTACTATCTTGTAGATAGCAGTGCTGATATAGACAGGGGTGCATACATGGGGGAGAAGTGGTATCAGCATGCATAACGTGCACTGATACCATTTGGGCGGTTCAACATCTACTCCATTGTATATTCTCATTGAAAAACAGTATATCTTACGAAAATGTTACCCCTTTAAACACATTTTTACTATATATTGATATTTGTGATATTTGTGCTATGATGACTTCATTAGGAAATCAATAGGTTTATGTGAATACTGTAAACAAGAAATAATTAGCATTATATCTTAACTACAGTATGGTGGCAACATTGTGTTGTTGTTTTTTTTAAATCTAGTCTGTAGCTAAAAAAAATTGAGAAAAAAATAAATTGTATTAAACAGAGCATGTTGTTTTACTAAAAAACAAAATCTCACCTAACCTACAGCAAACTCATATTGAATGTTTATATTTAACAAGAACATTTATTAACAGTAACTTATACAAGACCAGCTTACAATGGTACGCTTTTCTTGCTAATTATATATAAAACAAAATTGTATTCCCTGTGGTGATGAAAGCCCCCCTTACTGCTTTGTTTAAAGTAATGTTCCATCTACAAATGATCAATATTTCTCATAATGTACAAGCAAAAGTAGAACTAGAATGTGTTATTTATTAGTAATAATTCTTCTGCTTTAGACCTTATGGGCATCAAAGCTCCTTTTTTCATTGCAATTTGAATTGCAATTTTCATAGATTTATGACACAATCATCCCTTAAGACACTATCATAGTTATACTACGCATTATGAATAAAAGGCTAAAAAAATATAAAAGGCTAAAATAAATAAAATGCAGGTTATCGGGTTGTTGTTAGATATGGATATTTCAAAAGATGCTCTTGGGTGTTGAGTGCCTTTTCCCCAATATATATATAAAAGCTGATATTTATTGTTTTAAAAGGAAATAACCTGTTCATTCCAGATGCTGAAAATTCTAAGCCATAGGCTGAATATGTTCTACTTTTTCAGGAATTGATTCATATGCAATGCTATGCCTGAGCAACATATCTTTTGTTTCCCATACTTGTAGAAGTGAACCTAATAATGAGAACACAATGCAATTTACAAGGTCAGATTTGATATGTTTTTCAGCACAAAAAATGCTTATCAGAGAAAGTAATTTAAAGTTTTTTTTGTTAGTTTTTTTCCTAACAATATTGTGACTACACATACAGAGACAGGTTATTTAAACATACAGTAATTATGTTTATTCTAAATTGTTAGACAATGTACATTTTAAATGAGATCTAATATGAAAATATTGATATTATGACAGGTCCCATGAATTATTTAACATCATTATGTCACTGTACTGAAAGTCAAAGTGCCTGAATAGTTCGTTAAATACCAAAACAGAGAAACAACTAGTCCTAAAAATAAAATTATATTTTTTAATTACAAACTGGATGTCATCTTTGGTACATGTTGTAGGAAAATGCATGAGTATATTTGTTTACATACGATACAACTATCAGTATAGACCTAATGCACTCTAAGATTGTTTGGTGTGGTTAAAAATGTCCACACTACAATGGTCGACAGTCATACACCAGAAGGTCGATTGATGACAGTAAAAGAGTCCATATGATCATTAGGGCAACCATCATTCTGTCTACCTGGAATTAGGTTAACGGGGTTAAATGGTCATTACAGCTAAAAAGGTTGAAATTCAACATGTCAACACTAAAATGATAACACAATGTTTTTTTTTTCTTTTTCAGCCTAACCCTAACTCTATCTCTAAACCGAACCTTGACCTTAAAGTTTACCCTAGGCCTAACACTAAACCTTAAAATCATGAAAGAACCATGTGTTAACATGTTAGTGTCGACATGTGAAATGTTAACCTTTTTTGAACATTTAAACCTGTCAATTTAAATACATGTCAAAAGAATGATGGTCGTCCTAATGTCCATACCAACATTTTTTCTGTTGACATTCGGAATGTGTCGATCATCTGGGGTCGACTTTTTTATTGTCGACTAATCGACCGGTGTATCCCTACAATGGAAAAAGTAAGTAATAGGTTAAAAAGTTAAAAGCCACAGAAAGCAAGCACATTTTAAATACCTCAATAAACTAATAAATATTCCAAAATAATTAAATAGTCTGTATAAAAACTTATGAAAGAAACGTAGTCCAGTATTTATATCCATTGTCTAAACCATTAGATATACAGAAATTAGTAGTGAAGCATGTTTTTTTTACTAATTAATATGCATAATAAACAAAGTGAAAAAAATATATTTTATTGGATAAAATTGATCAAAAGTCTCAGCTTAATATTGGCACAGTTATTAAAGAAGCAGGAACAAATAGCATAATTGCACTCTCAGAATATTCAGACTTAAATGATTTAAATGAACACGCAGATGGATTTGGACCCCTCTCTCTGACACAGGCAAAACAGAATCAGATGTAAAAAAAATCCCTTTTAATTCTTGAACTGTCAACTGCAAAATAAAATATATGTCACCTATCTTGGGGAGAAAAATCCGCTGTCCCATAGCTGTAACCAGGGCTGGGCTTGGATTATAGACAGACGTGGAATACAAAGATCCCCAGCCCAAATGTATGTATCATTTCAAAGTTTTTCTCATCTTAATAATTTTGCAAAGAGCTCATGCATGGTGACAAACTATTATGTCTACTTGTGAACCGGGAAGCAAGTATTACCTAAGTCAAGAACATGTTGTGAATGCAGCTTGTGACTGCTTTATTACAAGCATGACTTTGGTTGAGTAGTCATTTAGAAAATAGTTGCCCATGGATACTCTATCCTTATGGAAAATGCCACAATTGTCAGCAGACAGACAGTGGTGGCAGCTGACATAACCTCAGTGAGGTCGCATACACTTGGTATGTTTTCTCCAGTCAATTACTGCTCACAGAAAGATGACAACCACCTATTGTTTCTTACAGCATCTTGCATTTTTAAAAATGAGCAGAAAAGAGAAGAACTGCTAGACTAATTTGGCTCCCAGTGATGTGTTATAGACTCTGTTTTACTTTTATCTTACATACTGTTGCATTTGTAATAGACATCCAGGATGAAGCATTCCTTTAGAAACAATAATGGAAATAGGTGTTTGACAAATGTGTTTTATTATATTTGTTTTTTGTGTTGGACCAAATATGTTGTTTGTCCCTTAAAAAATATAATAAACAAGAATGTGTGTGGACCCAGTCATAAATCTGAATGGCTAGTGTTCATTTTGTCATTTTTTCTTATTGGCTAATTACAAGCATGAGGCTCTCTGTGATCATGTAATTTTGTTCAGTCTAATACCAGATCTATGGAATCTTGGTTCATCAAGTATGTGGTCAATTTGGTCCTAATTACAGTCATATGCCCATAAACTTCCAAATAGAATGATCCTAACAAATCCTATGGATCAATTGGCATATAAAAATTATTCAAACCAATATCATGCAAATAGTACAATTAAAATGTAATTTGAACTTTTTAAACCAATCAAGATTGCTATTTTGTGATAAAGCCTGTATGACAGTAAAAACAGAAATGACAATGACTTGGATTACAACATTATTAAAATGGATGTGACTTTATTTAAGGTACTACAACTGTTAATGTACAGTACACCCACCTATGTTTCCTGAATGATCTCCTAAAAGAAGAATGTCATAACCAGTGTGTTGCATCCCACAATTAAAACTTTTTCCCTAATATCTACATTTCTCATAAGCCTTACATATGCATTTGTACTAGTTATTTTATATGCTTTTATATGAGTCATATTGTATATCAGGTTTAATGATCCACTCATGGTTTAAACAAGTAATAAATTAGTGAACACATAAATCCATATACAAAACATTATGTGGGTAACTGTACTTAAATTAACTCACTAACCTTCAGTCACTTAAATTGCCATATAAAATCCACATTTATATGTTCAAATATTTATCCATATTAAAAATAATTGTGACTCCATTTTCTCTAATAAGTTATTTCATCCTTATGTTACATACTGCACAATTGTAAAGTAGCTTACATTCTGCAAGCATAGTAACAACAAAGGAATAGCAGTTGCACTGAATCATTTTCTGTATTTTCTTTTTATTAATCTTCAATATACTGTAAAAATTCATTGACAGCTTCATATGGAGTCTTTCTTTAATATCTTTAGATGTTATGGAAACATAATGGAAAATCTTGGAATTGTGAAAAGCACAGGTGGTAACCAGGGCTCTTTCTGTGTCAATAACATGCCTATCATACAATAATACAATCACAAAATTAAACTCTTCACTGGATCATATATATTTTGATCCTGTTAAATATAATAATAAATAATTATACAATTATTTCATAACCAATAGGTTACAAACATTTAAAATAAACAAATACACTATGTATTACAGTGTTCTTACTGTATTAACATAAACACGTGATATACAATAACAAAAATATTTATAGTCTGGGTTCTGTTATCTGGACAAATTTATCTAGACTGTTTCTAAAATCCAAAAATAAAACTAAATCAATACTAAATAAATAAAAAGTAAAAATTAGCCACTGTATTGTAAATTTATCATAAATGCACCATGCCTTTTAACTGTCCCAGACTAGATGAGGCAGTCCTGAATTGAGGTCCGGGCCTCATCATGCCAACCATTAGAATGCTAATGGTCAGAATATTAGGGGTATGAACATTCCCAACCATTGGCCAGAGATGAACTATTGCAAAATTCAGGACTGCATATTAGATTTTATTAGTGTGAGAGTGTTAGGTGTGGCTTAGTGCTTTAAAAGTACTAAGCATGCCCCATGTTTATGTGGCCATAGGCCAGTTATCTTCCCTATTGTCACATGGACACAGTTTCTTTTTAATGCATCCTGACTGAACATTTTCAAAAGTTCAGAGGTGCTGATAAACAATTTAATTGAGAGGGTAATGCCAGGTACAATGTGCCTTGTTTATTCTTTTGAGCAAATCCAGCTAAAGGGTGCAAATTTTAACCTGGTCTATGTTGTAATGCAAGGGATAATCCTGTTCCTATTGTATGGGTAAAAAAAAATGGTGTCAATATTCCTAAAGGGGAGAAACATATACTGGTATTAAGGATAACACAACTGGGAGAAAAAGAGGGCCCTGGTATGAATTGTTAAAGTTGTGATAATGTCAACATACATAATGCCCACACCATAATGTCAAAAAGTACAAAATATTATGTTGACAATCAAAGTGTTGACATGGTACAAAATGTCGACAATCAAAATGTTGACATGGTGTAAAATGTCAATAGGTACAAAATGTCATAGTACAGAGATAGGTAGTATAACCTGAGCTCACTTCCATCGCAAGATTCCAAAACCAGGTTCACCACACTATCCAATACAAATTTAGGTTGGCCACCAAGCACTGGAATATGGTTTTATAATTGTGTATCACAATCTAGATTTAAAGGCATTAACTCCCAATTAAGAACTCACCTAAAACAGGTGAATGCTGTTCCTTGAAATATATCTTTATTCTTCTCTACATAATCGACCCTAGAGTCTTAAAATCTTCACTGAAGAAATTCTTTGGTGTACCCTTAGATGGGAGGAATACTTTCCCCAACCGTGGATATCAACCTCCAAAATGTACAAACATAGAGAAGAGGTCTCTCATAGTGGTTAAAAGTTTAACAAAATGTTTATTACAAAATGTACATAGCAACAGCAGGGTTAATTTGTACCATTTGGAGCCTTCCTGAGAAAGGCACACGTATGAGCGAGTTATGGTGGCAAATGCACCTGGGTTCACCACTTCCCTTCTAGACATGGACCTTCACAGGATCTCCTACAGTCACCAACCGGGCATATACCTCCTCCACCAATGCATTTTGCCACCTTTGTCAAGGTGTAAAGGAGGCATGCCCTGGGAGCCATATATATACCCATAGTAGGTCACGTGATGCTCCACTTAGTTCACACTCAATCTCTCTACTTGTCAAATAAATAAAACAAACAGGATCATTGTAATCATGAAACCTAATACATACATGATTAACTATCCTAATCACAAAATGGGATCAGTATGATTTATGGCCAGATGCAAGTCCGGTGGTACAAATCCCGATGCCTGAAGACTGGCACCAGTGAAGATCCTGACTGCACTAAAGGTAAGTACAACCTAACCTAACCCCCCTTTAGGGGTGCCTAACCATAACCTTCCTCCCTGGTGCCTTACCCTAACCCCCCTCTAAGTGCCTAAACCTAACCCCCATTCCCTGATGCTTAAACCTAATCCTACCAGGGGGTGCCTAACCCTAACCTCTCCCGAGGGGTGCCTAACCCTGACCCCTCTTTCCCCTAGTCTAACCCTAACCTTCCTGGGGGGCCTAACCCTAAGTCCCCCCAGGAACCCCTAACCTAACCCTTCCCCCAATGGCTGTTCGCACCCAGTGCCTGGCTTACCTTCGATCGGGATGCCGGGTGTCGGGCTCTTGGCATAGGTAAAATGACAATTGTCGGGATTTTGATTCCTGTCATTAGACCCTTGCCAGGATTAGACAGTCAGATGCTGATGGTCGGTATTTAGACCATTGGCATCCCAACTGCATACCTCACAAAATATATATCATTTGGATTATTTGCACAGAAAAACAAACATATATTCTATCTTGATATAAAACACCTGTGTGCTTTCATAAAAACCAAAATGGATGTTCAAATTTAATTTCTATTCTCTATATATAAAGAAGTTCACAATCCTTTTTTGTTAGAGCTGGGATTTGATTGGTACCGTCCTCCATCTCAATGGTTCCCAACCAGTTTCTTATGCGGGCCAGGTTTTGACAGATCCCCTTTGAGTATGAAGCTTAAGATGCTGGCCAGAAACTATGGATGGGGTCCTTCTAACCCCAGACACAGCTGAAGAAGTACTTCCGGAGCAGCCCGTGGAATGCATGTTCTAGATCTTAGTGGACTGCAAAACCCGGAAGTTCCTCAACTTTGAGTGCACTTGTGGATTTACATATGTATGGTCATCCGTTTTTAGTATAAGTCATAGTGAACATAGAAAGTAAAAATAAACAGAGTTTGAGTACATAAAATACACAATACAACATTTTCTTTATCTAAAAAATAGTATAAAACAATATACAATAAGACTACTGTTATATTAACCATATAAAATCAGGTGAGTGCACATAAACACATACTGTATTTTAGAGAAACCATTTGGTCTTAAAATCAACATTAAGACCCAAAGGGACTACAGTGTGAAGTTCAAAGATGGTTCTCATCTCTGTTCTTGCAAGTTCCCCCTCAACATCATAATTTCTCCAATTGGAAACCACTACCTTAATTCCATATCCAATGTTAATTTAATGCTCATGGCTATTTCAATAGCTTTATACGATGAATGAGTGTACGTTCAATGGAAAATACAGCCTGCATTAAAAAGGTGCTTGTCTTCATTAAAGCGCGTTAAAAAGGTAGTTTGCATTGCATTTAACGTTAACAATCCTGTAGTATAAGACTGTACCAAAGACTGGCTCTCTTTGCCATATTGCTCCATTTTCCCAACTCCTCTAATGGTGTCAGTGTGGGCTGCATATCTGTGTCTGATCCTTGCACCTGCAACTGGACTGGCTAGGCTCTGTAGACATACCCTTGTAGAAGACTGCTTTTGAAGCCCTGTGGTGGTTTCATTGCCACAATGTGAAATGCCTAGTGACCAGAATGTTGAAAGATTTGATAGTGCTTGAGAATGATGTGGATCATGTGGCTTCCCTTCTGGTAAAGTCAACTGCTGTGGAATTTGTTGCACTGTTAGAGTCTATCAACTATGTGCCTGCACCTGGTTTTCTGACTTTGGACCCAAGGAGACTGCAGAGAGCTACAGAACGTGTTGTCAGGTGACTGAAGGAGGTGCTGGTAGCAGTCGGGAGCCATGCGGTGCTGTACAGGAGCTACACTTTTTCCTGAGTATTGCTTCCTACCCTTGAATCTGTTATTGATGCTGGTTAGAGCTACTATCTGTGGGGTTGTCCTTGCTTTCAAGCAACAGACATTATTGAACTGTTTTTGGTGGTCCTGATTAAGTTATCAGAAAGCAGACGAGTCATTTATCAGTACTGCACTACTATACCTGCTACAAATTCCTCACCCTGTCTGCACACCCACCTGTTTGGCATGACTCTGACATTGATACTGGACTCCTGGAGAGTATCCCCCTTGTTTGTTTGTTTGGTACCTGAGAATAGGTCTCTTCTCTGCCAAGTCTTTTGTCATAGTGATACACTTGTCTGTACAAGTTGATTGTCAGGCTTGCATTCTTTGTACTTAACACTAACTGATAATATACACTATAACTGTGCTATTGTATTAGCTGTTTATCCTCAGGTTGGTACTGTAGCTGATTTCACAGTATTACATTTAGCTTTATCCTCCTTTCTAGTTCAATACCAATGATGTTGTGTAATGCTATTATATAGTATTATATGTAATAATATACTGTACATACAGCATTGATTTCTTCATAGACTAAACTTTTCTAAGTAAGCTTTGATATATTGTGTACCAACTTTAGTTTGCTTCTCCCAGAGCTAATATTTTTTCATTCTAAGGTTCAGGCTGCTGATTATTGAATTGTTGTTGTGAACTGTAGTGTGTTTTGGTAACTGTGCACCTTAGTCCTTGGAGTTTGTTACATCAAATGGACAAGTCTTACATTTATCACTCTATCAACCAAATATTGTTTTCATATACTGATTATATCTTGGTTTCAGATGAGTTAATTAATCAGTTACATACAGTATATGATGCAGTATTTGAATTTTGGCTCATGCTCCTGTATACATATTTTTGGTGCATACTCATCTCTATCAAACTAATTATATATGGCATTTCCAGCATTACTTAACCAGTTCTGCTGATTTGAAAGTACATGTGGTATATCATTGGCCTAATTACATTGTTTATAATTTATATCTTTGGTGAAACTCAATTCTTTTTTGGGATGCCTCAAAGGCTGTTATGCATCGCCATGTTATAAGCTATGTTTCATGTAAAAACTATTTCTACTTACTGTATGTGTCTTTACAAAGTGCAACTGTTGAAGATTTTTATAGATGATACCTTGATGATCTCCAAGATGGCATTGTAATTACTGAAAAGCTATTTAGTCTTACATGGCAAACAATATATTGATTTACAAAGCATAAATATTATAGATGGGGACCTCCCATGTTGAGTCTAATCTTTAAATGCATTTGTTCAATGTGGCACATTTGCTGAAATTGACATGTCATCAGAAAGAAGCTCTAGTGGGTGACATCATAATAGAAAATGTCACTACCCTCCCCAATCATATATCTCCAGAGCCAAATGGCTTCTCCAGTGATTACTATCACATGTTACAGCCACATATAACCACAACCTTACTTGAATAATACAAAACTATTCATAGAACAGTCCCTCCCAGTCTATTGTTTACCAAGGCTTGCACATCTTTCATATCCAAACTTAGCAACAATTTGCATCATATAGACCTAAAAGATTTCTGAATGTTGAATTTAAAATAGTGGTCAAAATCATGGACACTAGGCTGCAAACATTATTGTAATCCCTTCTCACTGATAATCAATTATGGAAAATGTTTGTCATGTTGTTAGAGGGATACATATGACATTTGTAGAGGTAGTTGCATCTTTGCATTGCTCCACTCACCAAAACATAATGTTGACCCTAGATACTGATAAACATTTGATATGTCTTTGTCCCCCATTTATTTCACTTGTTGGACATAAGGGAGTGTGAATATGATTTTATTAACTTGATGCAATATTTTTAACATCCACTTCAATATTGCTCAATGGTCTTGTGGAAAGTAACTATGTCTGTAAAGGTGAACCTGTCAGGGCTATACACTTTCTTCTTTCCTGTTCATTTTAGCCTTGAACCCTTTACAGAGGCAGATTAAGAAAGAAGAGGGCCAGGGTGCAGTCTCTATGTGCTCCTCCTCTCTTGCCAGCACAGGTACTGAGTAGACTGGCACTCTGCCATAGTCTATTACACATGCTTTGAACTCTGGGAACATGTCACCCACACCATTTGCCTGGTGTTTGCTTTACTGCATTATTTTCCTTTTTGTTTTTTATAAAAAAAAATAAAAAATGTAGAACCAATATTTTCTCTAGTTTTGATTTCACTGATGATTATTTTGTACATTTTTAAGTGCTAATATAAAAAACATTATAGATTTTACATAAAAATATACTTTAATAAAACTATATTTTTCTAGTGCACCGCAATACCAAGCTCCCTCCTTCCTGTTTAAGTTATATATTGGAACTTTGTGGTAGCACCCCAGAAAATTATAAATAAGGAATTGAACCTAATACGAAAAATCTGTGTGGAAAATAAAAATTAATGTAAGTATATAAATAACAGATTGGAGCAGGATAATACTTTTCACATGTGCAGATCTCCAGTAAAATGGTGTCTGCATCAAACTGCTTGGCATCTCTGATCATTTAAAGAAAAAACACCCTGTGGACCATAGACCATCGACCGACTTACTCTCTCACTAAGCTACAATATAAATTCTGCTATGGTTATTGATTTATTCTTCTCTCTCAAATTTGAGATTCTGATTTAATGCAATCACAGTAGTTATGATCCCTGATAGAATTGAGGTCTTTAATTTTGTTTTGTACATATTCCTATTGTACATTTGAAATACCTGTTTCAAAATCATTTCCTGTGCTATTGTTGATTGTTATTGCTTTATTGCTACCCATTTATATTTTTAGGTAAATAAAATTCATAATTATAATTTTAGCTACTGTATATGTGAATCTCTGATTTACAATCCAAGAATAGCCTAAATAGGAAATTACATTTAGTGTCCACTTAAAATTACTTCTTTCTTTTCCTTTTACAGTGGCCAAAAGCACGCTTATTGACAATGTATTAATCACATGCTGCTGCTATAATAATTGTCTCATACAATTAATACTGTTTTTGACATATGCATAGTTTTTAAATCTACAGGTATAGCATACACTAAAGAAAAGTGATGGGATAATTATATTAAGTTTGATATTAAAACAAGGTATGTAAGCTTTATATTACAATACAAGTCAGGTGCATAAATATTGGGACATTGC
Source organism: Taudactylus pleione (assembly GCA_031769625.1). Classification (NCBI taxonomy): domain Eukaryota; kingdom Metazoa; phylum Chordata; class Amphibia; order Anura; family Myobatrachidae; genus Taudactylus; species Taudactylus pleione. The sequence continues at coordinate 7,391,818 of JAUIMM010000082.1, forward strand.
CAGAATTTTCATATTTTGGCCTCTATTCGCCACCACAATGGCTTTGAAATGAAACAAACAAGATGTTCTTTAACTGCAGACTTTCAGATTTAATTTGGGGGTAATTACATCCAAATCAGGTGAACGGTGTAGGAATTACAATGGTTTCTATATGTGCCTCCCACTATTTAAGGGGCCAAAAGTAATGGGACTATCAACTCAAAAGCTATTTCATGGACATTTGCATTTGGAATCAGTTGCTGTTGACTCTCAATATGAGATCCAAAGAGCTGTCACTATCAGTGAAGCAAGCCATCATTAGGCTGAAAAATAAAAATAAACCCATCAGAGATAGCAAAAACATTAGGTGTAGCCAAATCACCTGTTTGGAACATTCTTAAAAAGAAAGAATGCACTGGAGAGCTCAGCAACACCAAAAAACCCGGAAGACCATGGAAAATAACTGTGGTGGATGACAGAAGAATTATTTCCCTGGTGAAGAAAAACCCCTTCACAACAGTTGGCCAAATCAAGAACACTCTCCAGGAGGTAGGTGTATATTTGTCAAAGTCAACAATCAAGAGAAGACTTCACAAGAGTGAATATAGAGGGTTCACCACAAGATGCAAACCATTGGTGAGCCACAAAAACAGGAAGACCAGATTAGAGTTTGCCAAACAACATCTAAAAAAGCCATTACAGTTCTGGAACAACATTCTATGGACATATGAGACAAAGATCAACTTGTACCAGAGTGCTGGGAAGAGAAGAGTATGGAGAAGGAAAGGAACTGCTCATGATCCAAAACATACCACCTCATCAGTGAAGCATGGTGGTGGTAGTGTCATGGCGTGGGCATGTGTGGCTGCTAATGGAACTGGTTCCCTTGTATTTATTGATGATGTGACTGCTGACAAATGCAGCAGAATGAATTCTGAAGTGTTTCGGGCAATATTATATGCTCATATTCAGTCAAATGCTTCAGAACTCATTGGACGGTGCTTCACAGTGCAGATTGATAATGACTCGAAGCATACTGCAAAAGCAACCAAAGAGTTATTTAAGGCTAAAAAGTGGAATGTTATGCAATGGCCAAGTCAATTCCCTGACCTGAATCCGATTGAGCATGCATTTCACTTGATGAAGACAAAACTGAAGAACAAGCAGGAACTGAATACATTTGCAGTAGAGGCCTGGCAAAGCATCACCAGGGATGAAACCCAGCGTATGGTGATGTCTATGCTTTCCAGACTTCAGGCTGAAATTGCCTGCAAAGGATTTGCAACAAAAGTATTAAAAAGTGAAAGTTCGATTTATGATTGTTTAGTTTGTCCCATTACTTTTGACCCCTTAAAAAGTGGGAGGCACATATAGAAACCATTGTAATTCCTACACCGTTCACCTGATTTTAATGTAATTACCCTAAAATTAAATCTGAAAGTCTGCAGTTAAAGCACATCTTGATTGTTTCATTTCAAAGCCATTGTGGTGGTGAATAGAGGCTAAAATATGAAAATTCTGTCAATGTCCCAATATATATGCATCTGACTGTAATTGAAGTATGTAAAACTTTGAAAGGAATATATGCAGATGGAGAAGCTATCTGGTCACTGAACATCACTGAATAACTGACTGGTATCACTTTTGAAACTCAAATCAATACTGTTTCTCTAATATTCATTCTTCATCTATTTCCATCCTTCTTCTCTGTCTTTATTTCTCTCAGTTTACATTAACAAAATTGGACTTTAATGACTGTGCACCAATGACATTTAAATTGCCAGTTAGTTCATTACCATGGGAATAAATTAGCCTTCAACAGCTGCAAGCAAAATGTTATTAAAATAACCCATCTACATAAAAAAGGAAAATAATTATCTGAATACATGTTATTATGCTTTTAACAAGTATATGTCTACTTTATTTAAATTAAATTTTGTAAAGAGAATTAAGAACTATCCAAGATATCATTGTTTTTTTAAAATGCATGTAAAATATATATCTTCCATATTCAGCACTGCTATGAGGGTCTGAAATAGAACTGGACAATCCTTAGTGATTTATTTTGCAGGACAATTTATGATTTGGGCACAGCAGTAACCTATATAAATTGGTTGTTAAATATTACATCCATTGCTAAATATAAAATATGTATTTAAAATATGTTTAAAAAATAAAACAGTTCTAACTTTTATATATTTATTTGCATACTTTAAAATTTAAATTGTTATATTTGTTTTTTTGCTGTTTTTTTAAATTCTTACAATTTTTTTCACATATTCCTCTTCTCATATATCTCCATATCAGCAGATTAAAGTTTGTAAATTGAAGCAAGACCCAAAAAATTACCCAAATCCATAAGAACCTGGACCATTTGAAATTTGTAGGATTTTGCCTCATTTAGAGTTGGGAGTAAATCAACCACATGGTGCTGCAGATGGTGCATATGGGGGTTTGGTGTGTCTCCAAGCTCAAGCCTATATCAGAGTAAACATTAAGTTGTGTGCTAATAGCAAAAGCAGGCAATATTTTCCCTGTATGCAAATAAATAAATAAAATTTTCTCCTGTAAAATTTCAACTTGTTATATTCAGGTGCAAAATTGCATCCTTTAGATTGAATAGCTCTGAATTTAAAATAAGTCCCCTCACAGTAACTGTCACTACTGTCAGTGATAAATATTGACTAGGTAGTGCTTGGTCAGTAAAGCCTACGATGATCTATACATTTTAGTTCTGTTTACCAGAGCAAATTAAGAGAGCAGCAGACTGCTGGGGCCTTAGCCACTTGCCTGGTGTGGTCACATGATTTTTTTTTAAATTCTATGTTCTACTGTTTTGTTTTTGTTTTTTCACAAAATGTCACCAACATTGTTTATTTTTTTATTATCAAATGTTGTAAATAATAGTAAACTAAATGTAAACTTGATTAAGTATAATGTTTCAGATAAATCTGTATATTTGTTAAAAAACATATACTTAATCAGGTTTAAATAGCTATTATATACATAATTTGAAAATAAAACAAAATGACAATTTTTGGGGTATTGTTGGAAAAAAAATATCCATTAAGTGGTTAAGGCACTACAAGCATTGCAGTGCGGACAGTCAGAGATAACAATTAAACAAAATATATAGGGATATTTATGAAATCTTGGAGAGAGAAAAAGTGGAGTTGCTCCTAGCAACCAATCAGTTTCTGTCATTTGTCTAGCACACCCTGTAAAATGACACAATCTGAAGGGTTGGTAATTTATCTTGCACCAAGACTTGATAAATCTCCCCCATAATCACACATAAAAAGAAAAATTTTCATATGAATTTGATGAAAGAGTTGCATACTTGAAAAAAAAAAGGTTGTATAATGTCCTGCTCATAAGAGTTTACAGTATAGAAGGAGAGATCAAGGCTGAGACAATAGGAGTTAGTAGGACTGGGTGGGAATGTGGCTGAAAGTGGTAGAACAGGTGGGATATGGATAGACTATAGTGAAATGGTGGGTTTTGAGAGAAGGATTAAACGATTTAAGGGAGATTCCAGCCAGTTTGAAAAAAAAGGGCAAATGTAAAGTTTTTTGCATACAGTATTTTATAAAAACAGTAATAATAATAATAATAATAATAATAATAAGGATAATTATTATTTTTATTTTAATTACTATTATTATATAAAATGATAAAATATCTAGGATTATATTGGATTAGGAGTCATTGTTATAGCTGGATTACCCTTAGGACATAACTAACATGCTATTCCACATTCTTATTTGTCTCTCATTTCCTTTTTACATAATCTGTGGCCTGGTGTTGCCTTTAACCCCCACCCTTCAATCACCCTACTGCGCTGCCACCTGTTCTTACTGGAAATTATTCAATTAATAGATACCCATTTATTTGTACTGTATGTGAGACCTCTCTCATCTAAATACATTAAGAGCAGTTTTTCTTATTTTTATCACTATGCGTTCCAGTATTTCTTATTGTTCATTTTTTACGTTCTTTGTACATTGCTCTTAATTGCCCTTATTCTCTGGTACTTTTGTGTATTATGTGGTCTCCAATGTCTATGTAATTTGTTTTTATTCTATTATTACAAATAAAGAGATTTAAATAAAGAGATTAGGAGTAGAATCGAAATTGCAAAGCTAAAGATGACCCACACAGATCAAAAGGTTCCAGACTTTGCCCTTTGTCCAGATGCAATTTGCTTCATTTGTTTAATCATTTATAGTATAGTGACACATTGTTCTGATTAGAAATAAAAGCAATGTTTCTGCTAGTGCTTTGTTTCTATAAAGATCAGTATTTTACATTTGCTGAATCAGTTCCCAAAGTTTGCTCAAAAAATTATATTAGGATTTAAAATTATTCTTTTAAAATGCTATTGTAGAGTTCAGGGCATAACCAGTAGGAACCATTAGGAAATAGTATCACTTTACCCCCCATTAATAATATTTAGATTATTCCCCAACTGAGAAATGTAGATATAATTTAGATTCTGAAAATCTATGATTATTGAGGGCAATTAATCTCATTGATATTATAGTACAGGTTGAGTCTCCGATATCCAAAATGCTTGGGACCAGGGGTATTTTGGATAACGGAATATTCCGTATTTTGGTATGTTTGCATATTATAATGAAATATATTGGGAATGGGACCCAAATATACACACATAATACATTTAGGTGTTATATACACCTTATACACACAGCCTGCAGGTAAGTTTATATAACATTTTCAATAATTTTGTGGCTCAAACAAAGGTTGTGTACATACATAAAATTCAGGTATGTTTCACATACACCCTATACACACAGCCTGAAGGTAATTTATACAATATTTGTAATAATTTGTGCCTTAGACAAAGTTTGTGAACATTGAACCATCAAAAATCAAAGGTTTCATTTTCCCAGTCAAGCCAAAAAAATTCTGTATTTTGGAATATTCTGTATTTTGGAATACTTGGATTTGGGAGTCTCAACCTGTATCTGCTTTTTGATCAAGGAACACTTTTAAAGTGGAACCCCAAAACTAAAATGATTATATGTGGTGTAATACTTTTGTTATCCTGTAACATCTGGGAGACAACACAAAGGCTCTATGTTAGTATACATTCCCTGCCAGGCTTGAATTAAGTAAAATATGACTGTACTGTACAGTAGGTGCTAAATCTGTTTTGATAAGGATAGCAGCAATCCACACACAAGAAACATGTCAGCTGCAAGTTTGTAAAAAAAATCATCACAGAGGCTGCTAAAAAAGTAAGAATTAAAAAGATCTGATTTATTTAAAGATGAGACGCATATGTTAAACTCTAATATTACAAATAAAATATTTTATGTAATAAAAGTTAGGGGTAAATCACATATAAATGTTAAAGTACACAATTACAATATTACCACATAGCAAAGGGTAGATCTCTAAAATTACATAGTATGCTGTGTAAAGTCAATAAGATGCAACTCAAATGAAATGGTATGTTTTTTAGTATTAGAAGCCATAGGAAACAGTCCAATTAGGAAACTTTATACCCTTAGATATAGTTGTAGATAAGCTTCAAATCTGGAGATCCAGTTTTAAAGAACGTATTAATAGTATTAATTCATAGCAAAGATCCCTTTGTTATGGCCAAAGACTTAAAGAATAAAACCATCCTTTGCCATAAGCATGAAAGTCAGACACAGATAATACCTGTCTATAGCTGGTTCACCTGATTCAGTAAATGTTTCCCACAATATAAGGTGAGTACATACTGGAGCGATGTCACTCCAATTTGGCCGATTTAGCCAAATCAGAATGATAGATCATGCATATCATGCAGTGCGTATGCAAGACATGCGTGCTCCCACTGTATCATGCAACATCATCAGGTTTGATGTGCTACACATACAACCTGATAACATTGAATGTAGCGCCTTCAATGGCAATGAAGAATGGAACAAGTGATTGTTCCATCCTCCATTAATTGTTGCAGCATGTACCACCAATCATGTGATGTCCAGGGTGTCCCTGGACATCAGCATGATTGCTGGTCGCACAAGTGTGTACACACCTTTAGAATCTATTGACCTTTAGCACAGAAGATGTGTTTGTTATCCAGTCCAGTTTGTTATCCAATATGTATCAAGGCAGCCAACACTGTTGCAGATGCCAGATACTATATTGTAGATTAAAACAACTGGCTGCTGCCAGCCATTAATTTTGAAACTTTGATATGACTTTGCTAGGTCCTGTCTTGATGCGAGTATTTTAACAAATTGAATGAATATTTCAACTGTTATCAATCTAAGAACAAAGGGATATGTGTCTTTAGATGCATTTATACCCACATATACTAACATTAGTTACTTAGAACACTACAAAAAAAATAACACATGTTATAAATTTTCAGATTAGCCAGAGGCATATCTGTAGTATTTACCATATGAGAAACCTGTGAAATTACTTATCAGACAAATGTCTCATTAAAGGGGTATGTGATATCTTTTGGAAAGGTGGGTTGGTGGCCAATCCATCAAGATAATTATTATTTTTCTGTAAGTTTCAGGTGAAACAATATGTGAAACATTACATTCATGTTTTAGAAGTTACTTCAGAGTAGAAGTAATTGTCATAAATTCATCATGTCACAGGAGTATTGTAAATGTCTTCACTAAGGGTGTAACAGAGGCATCAAAAGGTATTTTGAACTTTGATTCAGTGTCAGGCTGCAATGAACATGCTTATGATCTGAAGACTGTTCTTATATTGTTTTGAGTTTATGTAGCAGTATGTATGAACTCTGATGTACATTTTATATATTCTATCATTTTCTCAATTTTATTTTCAAAACTGTTTTATAGTGTGTTTCAAATTGTACCATAATCTTTTGTAGCCAACCGTAGCACAATTTATTGTATATAAAAATAATATACATTGAATTCTGCCATTCATGTGGATGTTACCTTAACACATACAATGTAAACATTATTGCAGACCAAGCACATCCTGTCATGGAAAGGTTATTCTCTGATGACTGTGACCTATTTCAGCAGAATAATATTCACTTTCACAATGCAAAAAATGTTCTGGGTGATGGTTTGAGAAATGTGACAAAGAGTTCAAGGCATTGACTTGGCCACCAAATCTCCAGATCTCAATCCAATCAAGTATCTGTGGGATGTACTGAAAAATTTAATCTGAGCCATGGAGGCTCCACCTCCCAATTTACTTAAATGATCTGCTGCTAACATCTTGATGCCAGATGCCACATGAGGTACCTTCAGAGGTATTGTGAAGTCCTTGCCTCGATGGGTCCGAGCTGTACCTCAGCATGAGGGGTACCTTCACAATATTAAGCAGGTGGTTTTAATGTTATGGTTAAGTAAACATGGCAGTATTTTCTTCCTACATGAGGTTACTGATCTCAAAGTTCAAATACAGTATGTTGAATGTTTTAGGTTTAGTCCTGATGTTTTTATGTGGTGCAAAGCGATAGTAATACAAAGTTCTGCATTTACTTCACTAATCAACAAAATGTCATCACATTATGGGCAAAATTTACTAAGTGGCAAGTTTTGCAGCAGTATTGCTATCTGCAGATTTAATAAGGCCAAAACCTATGCAAAATCACAAATCACACTTTAGAATAGAACAGAATTAAATATCAAAGCATCATCAATGTTTTAGACCATAAAAAAATAGTAAAGAAACCCTGGATTTATCAAGCAGGGGTTTTGGAAACCAACATAAAACTGCAAGCAAACTCACCGAAAAAAATTAATTATCCTTATGAAAGGCGTATTTGCTTAAACAGCAGGTAAATGAATTGATTTTAACAGGCAAAATTATAGTCCAATTGGATAATATTCCTGTCAATAAGAGTATCATGATGTCTCTCACCAGTCATGACTAGTCCTTATCAGAAATACACAAATAAAAATATAAAACAAAGTATATAAAACACTAACACACAATCACACTGCCCTCACACACAAAAAAATAAATCACTCAAAACAAAACAGACAATATGGAAAACACCTCAAATAGATGAATACAGAACAGGAAACAAGACAATTTATAAAACCACAGTTAGCAATCACTTTATATCTTTCTCCTTATACTTTCATCCAACTTTCTCCTTCCCCACTTACACTCCTCACAAATCAACAACGCAAAGTAGTCAGCTTTCTGTTCTACATTCTATTTTATCAGGTAAATATTGTGGATATTGTTTTTGAAAAAGCACCATTAAATGAATATGAATAGAATTCTATCTAATCTACTGTGGTCTGTTTCTATGATATAAATTGAATTCTGCATTTTATAACAAACAGAGTAGCACAAATAAATAAATAAGAATATAATATCTTCTATTTCACAGTGGTCTGATTATATGATATCAATTGAATGGTGTTTCTATAAAAACACTATTAAATTAATATGAATAGAATAGATTCTAATTGCAGTGGTTTCTATAGAAACCACAGTCAAACCACTGCCAAATAGAACACTCCGTAGTAGGCTATCATTTACAAACCGGGATAAATGGGTGTTTTGGTTTACACATCAAAACCAAACTTTAGTAAATGCTGTCAATTAGTAATAGAAATTAGATCAAAACCACTGCTTATTAAATTTAGCCCTACGTGTCTCACCGACATATCGCATTGGCTGTGCTGCACAGCCGATGGACAGATATGACTGCAGACATATCTGTCCATCTGCAGGTGTGTATGGGCAGTCGGCAGACTGCCTGTACACACACAGCGGCACACACAGCGGCAGCCATGAGGAGGGGGGTGGGACATGCCTCCCACCCGCTGGGACATGCCCCCTGGTCACTGGGACCTGCGGGCCAGCACAGATGATGGCTGTTCAGTGTGTATGAACAACCATCATCTGCAGATATGTCTGGCCATACATCCAATCTTCTCTTTATCCATTCATCAAACACAAGATTAATCAAAGATAGGATGACAAAACAAAGGAATGGGAAAGGAAATAAAGAACATAAAAAGAAGAAAATTCATTTCTGATAAGAATGACTATGAAAATATTCACACAAAAAAGGTAGACACTATTAAAACTCATCAGAGTTTTTTTTTTACAGAAGAGACAACCACAAAGAAGGACAAATGAAAACCTTGAACCAATCATCAATTCTGAGGTCAATACAAAAATCAACAAAGGAGACATTGGACAAGGAATTGAGACACAGCTAATACCCTATACATTCTTATTTATGTCAACCCAACCAAAGATGATACTAAGATGGATGGAACCTCAATTAATTTCAAGAAAATAAATATAAATACTGTATACCTTCTCAACCAAGATAAGAAAATGGTCATGCTAGGCACAACAACAGTAGGGGCTCCATATGTGATCCAAAAAAGAGGATCAGGATCTGAATAAGATACTCAAACCCATATTTTTAACAACCCCATATCATCAACATAGGATATTTTATTAGAGATAGGTTTTGACCACATAAACAAGTTTTGATTTTCTAGAAAGTGTGGACCTGGCTTCACCAATGGGACTCAAACAAGATCTAGAAAAATTAGAGGAACTAGAGGGTGAAACAGGAAACAACCCATCAGAAAACTGAAATTAGAAGGAACCACCAAGAAAACTGAAATTTTCAACATCAGCGTTTTGAAACTAGATGAGAATCAGCAATCACTATATAAAAAGGGACTTTCCTTTGCCCCATCACAAAAGATGGACCACTTCAGGAATTATATAGACATCAATAAATATGTCAGAAACATTACTATCTAAAGATATTGCATAAAAACAACACCCTAGTATGGAACTTCAATAAGGGACAGACAACAAACAATATGGGGAAAAGATTTACTCACAGCGAACTAAAGAAGAGATCTAAATTAAACCCCACTTACTGCCAAAACATTTTGATCTTTAGTTACAAAAGACTTGGAAAATAATAAATGTTATTGCAACACAAATAACCTGGCCCAACCAGAAAGAGACAAACTGAAAAAATTAAATGAAAATCCAGAAATTATTATCAAACAGACAGATAAGTGAGTAGGGATGGTCATCCTATATAAACATAAGTAGTACAATGAAGTAGATATGTTACTCCAAGATAAAGACACTTATAGCCTGTAACAATAGACCCAACAAATACATTCTAATGATGCCTCTTCCTACAACTAAAGAATATACTTGACAGTGGGATTTTAAACAAAGTAGAGTTTGACATTTTAATTATCACTCATCCAAGGATACCTTATCAATATTGATTGCCTTAAACTTCATAAAAATCAAACTAATCCACCAGGAAGACCGAACATCTCCAGCATTGACTCTCTCACATCATCATTATAGAGATATGCTGACATATATCTGCAGAAGTCAGTATCCAAACTCTAACCTTATTTAATAAATTCAGCATAGAAAAGTAAGACACAAATACCATAGAAGAATGAATATTTATGTGGCACAATGAATTTGGCCTCACTATACAATAATAAAACATCATCATATTTAAGAGCCACAAAATTCTACCTTGAAAATAAGGGAAACCTATAGGCAGCACAAATGCGTTTTACTTTAGATAGAATAGCTTTTACACTTGAACATAACTATGCAGTGTCGGAAAAATATACACAAACCTATCTTTGTCACAAGGACAGGGCTAGTACTGGCCAAGTAGGGGGAAGTGGTTCCTGGGTAATTCAGGTTGCACCAGGGGCAGTTATAGTATGGCCCTCTTTATATTTATAGTACTTTCAAATTGACTGTTGCCGGCTCGTGGTGCTTTCATGCCACAACAGTTTATTGATTGGCCTTTGTTTATTAATAAATGCTGTAACCTGAGATTTCCAAAATTACAGTTGTAAGCTTCAGTACGTTAAAGTTAATTAGACAGTTTTAGTGCTTGGTTTAAATCCATCAACTCTATATTCATTAAAATGAGCCAAGGCTGCTTAGGCACAAAGCAAAAATAAACATTATTAGTTTGTGACTGATAATATTAGCTACTGAAACTTTGCTTGACAGGTGAACCTCTCACTCCACCAATAGATTCTCCATGTAATTGGAAATGTTTCCCAACCCCCCTTGTCCATAGGAACCTTTTGTCCCTCCCCCCTTCCTCTATTGCCTTCCTGTTTTTTACTGTCAACAAACATTGAATTTCCCTGGCAATACAGACATGCAAATAAGTCCAGGGGCAGATTGGGATCGAAAACCAGCCCAGGAAATTTTTGAAAGCAGCCCTGATGGCAGAGGGCTCTGTTGAGACGTGGGGGTCCTGCTGAGGGAATGGGATACTCCCTCCTTATAGAGCCTGATTCTAAGGTGTACGCAGTTGTGGCTACTACTAACCCCTGGCAAGGTGCACACTCGGGTGTGTATATATATATATATATATATATTTACACACAGAGTATATGTATATCAAGTGGATGGGTGGCACTTTAGATGTACTGTACCTGCATATATGTATATATACATATATATTTTTTTATATATATATTTACACACATACACAGTAAATATATATATATATATATATATATATATATTTATATATACACAGTGTATATACTGTGTATATATATATATATATATATATATATATATTCAGGCAGGCAGACATACGTTGGCTGGCTACAAATAATTCAGTTTACTTACTGGCTTTCAGAATTTGTACTGGCTTTTGCTGTTCCTCTGTGTACAGTACTGCTTGATGCAAACAGCGTCCAGTACATCCTTGTGCACGATAGTCTTGTAGGTGCTAAGGCGGGCCGCAGACAGCCTGTTGGCAGTCGTCAGTTATGACTGACAGGCTCCTGTCAGGCATTTTTATTAAGGACAAAACGCTGCCTGATTGGATCTGAGCTCTGATCGCGGCAGAGAGCTGGTTAAGCTGAGGGGTGGTTGCCGGCAATTCACAGAAGCTGCAGCCCCTAAAGGGCATAAAAAGGAGCCAGCCCAGCGGGAAATATCCCTGATTAAGTCATTCATTCAACCAATTAACTGTGTACAATGTTGCATAAAATTAGTACCATGAGAACCTATTGATACATTGGTTTACCTTCTGCATTCATTGTTATCCCACAAACACAATGGTTGCTAATATCCAGCTACAAATGCTTATCTTTATTCACATATATATATATACAAACAGTATAATATGATGTTGCTAGTATTCAGTAATATACATAAATTATGGTTCATTTATATACAAACAGCTAACGCTGATGTCGCAACTGACACTGGATTGCATTTAAATTACCAAATAATGTATGCTAGTTAAGCCTTCATTTACGCTTTTTTAGTAATATTGCACTCTCCTCATCAAGTTACTACTAACACAGTGTTTGAAAAAGAAGTATCATTAATTAATATAGAAACAACCACCCACACCTGTATGACGCCTTCCATGGGCAAACTAGCTCATTCTTTATTGCCTTCTCCATTCAGGCTGCTGCAACACAGGATCCAATCATTTATCTTGTCTCTAAAACGGACAGCAGCCAATCAGTGTTCATGTATCACATATGATGATGTGTTTCCATGGCAACAAGCACCACATGTCATCCACCATGTAAGTGGGTCTCCCCTATTTAAAGAGACCATTCATTTCATCACAGCACGCCCCTGAAGAAGGCTGACAAGCCGCTATGCGTTGGACATCCACACCTACTTTCTTCCCCTATTACCTCATCTTTCATGCCTAGTATTCTTAAGCTAATCCAAGACAGCGTCCAAACTGTGCACAGCCCGAACTGCCGACTGACTATATCCCCCAAGTCTCCCCACTGGCCGGTGGTTCGAGCGACTTGCCACGTCATCTGTCAGCCAGGACCATGTGACCGCAAGGGAGTGTGAGCTCCGGCAGACAACTTTATGGTGTACCAAAAGTGAGTGTGTAATGAGGCACACATTCCAACTGGAGGCAGCGGGACTTAACATCAAGGGTAGCAGAGGACTTTGGCACCTGCAGGACACCGGGTAAGTTGACAGACCAGAGGGTTAGGGACACTGACCCTCCAGAGCGCAACTACCAAAGTCTCTGGACAGCACCTTGTTTTCTAATTGCCAGACTTTTTGACTTTTTTTTTTTCAAGACTTTTGTTACTTTTGCATGTACATAATTTATATTATCCTGAATTTTTTATTCTATTCCATACTTCCTCCATAGGAACTTTATCAAGGTTGTTATCAGTTTCTTCCCCCCCCTTTTCCCCGCCCCACCCCAGCATTTTCCTTTAAAAACAGTTTTTTATTGATTGCAGAGAGGAGCAGTGTGACTCAACTTAATTCTCTAATACAGCAATAAATAAACCTATAAATTACATCATCATCATTTACAATAATATACATTTATACATTTATTAATTTTCAAGCGCAGGCACATATTTTTTTGTTGTCAATTATAATCTAGGGGTCTGGATTACCCCCAGGTGCCCACTTCTGATTTACTTCTTAGAGAGTAAGAGCAAGTTCTACTCATTTAATTACTTTTTGATTGACAGGTATTTTGTTTATTAGTGTTCCCATTCTTTTGTGAAGCCAATGAAAGAGTATTTTAGGGCAGCAGGCTTTAATTCCATATAAGCTTTCAATCTGACAGTAAATTGACCTCTCTCCATTAGGAATCCCCATTAGACCCCTAACATAAAACCCACCCTTACAAAAGATTTACTGTTGAGTCCAGATTGTGATATTGGACTCAGGGGGTGCCTATTAAACACTTCAAATTGAGCCATAACATTATTTAGACACAAAATGTGTCCATTTCTGTGCAGTGCAATTATGTTTAATTACTTGTTTATTAAAAGTTGAAATGAAATATTATCAGGGACTTGGCTGCCAGGAGACTATATGTGGGCAGCAAATTCTTGATTTTATGGAGTTTTATCTTCTGGTAAAGGACACACATATAGTTGATGATAGGGGAGTGAACCGTTGCACAGAATAATAAGATAAAATAATAGTCCAAAAATAAATGTTGAAGTGTATCTCTATATCTGCATCACCTCCATGAAAGAGGTGCCTGTAGGCATGACTTGTTCAAGCTGGAAAATGAGGTCCCTAGATGAGGTCCCTGGATGACAAAGATTTATTGTAATTCTTAAAAGTTACTTGTTTGAAGAGGATGGTAGATGTGCATTAGCAATGTATTATTTGAAGGTAAGAAAACACCTCAGTGAAGAGAGGTGTAAAATTCATCTTTAAAAAGTTGCAAATTAGACCATTTTTAGTGTCATCAGCAACACTATAGGCATCATTTCCTCCAAGCTGAAAATTTCCTTGGATTCAGCTCTGGAGAATCTTTCAGTGAAGAACTAACATTAATAAGACGCGGTTGCAGAGTGGGTATAAAAAAGCCCTATTTTTGTCACAAAGACCCCGGATAATGCTGATCACTGAGCTAGAGCAATTACGGCCTACTCTGTCTTTGTGGAATGAAAGAATTGGTCAAAGCACCTATATACTTGAGTTGGCTTCCTCAATATCTACTGTATCCAGTGTGTTGGGGAGACTTGTAAAATACATACATTTCTTTACATTTTAGTTGTTAGGGACTTTTAGTCCAATAGCACTATTGCCTTTTCCCAGTTCATATAGAGCCAGATAGACACTTTTGAAGTAGTAAGAGTGCAAATTGTTTGTGAAATGATATAATAATTGGCAAACAAGTTCATTATAAAAATTGAAAGATTTTACTACAATGGTCACCTTGAATCAATTTCCACATTTCATGGCTTTCAAGGCTTTAAAAATTAAGGCCCATCTGACTCCGACAAATGCATTTTAAGGTCAAAACTATTATCTCATAACTCCACTCCCCTCCCGCTTCCACTAAAAATAGGTGTCCCCCAAGGTCCTGTTTTAGGACATCTCCTATTTTCCTTCTATACATCCTCTATAGGTGAGCTCATCAGCTCTTTTGGTCTCAAATATCATCTCTATGCTGATGACCCTCAGATCTACCTCTTCTCCCCTGACCTCTCCCCCTCTCTCCTCACTCTTATCTCCATCTGTATCTATGCTATTTCTTTCTGGATTTCCCAGCACTTTCTTAAACTAAACATATCGAAGACTGAGCTGATAATCTTCCCACCCTTCAGCATAACCTCTCCTCTCATTATTTCATTATCTATTGACAGCACAACCATCTTGTTGAGCCCCAAGTGCATTGTCTTGGAAGTTATCTTTGATTCCTCCCTTTCCTTCAAACCACACATTCATTACCTTTTGCAATCTTGTCATTTCCATCTCAGAATTATTTCTAGGATAAGACCCTCTCTCACCCTGGAGGCAACTTAAACCCTCATCAACTCACTGGTCCTCTTAAGATTGCACTATTGTAACCTCAACCTACCTGGCCTCCCTGACTTCCACCACTCTCCACTCCAATCAGTTCTCAATGATGCTGACTGGTTAATTTTCCTCTTCAAATGTACTACATCCCCTCTCCTGCCAGCTCTTCACTGTCTTCCCTACCCCTTTAGAATCCAAATCAAGCCTCTAACACTCACTTACTAAGCCCTCAACCAATCCTCTTTCATTTACATCTCTGACCATTTCTCCTTTCACACTCCCCCACTCTTCACACCACAAATGAATGCCACCACTCCTACCAACTGATTACTTCCTTCCACTCCTGATTCCAAGATATTGCCTGTGCTACTCCCTACCTCTGGAATTATCTTACTATCAGACTCTCCACCCCTCTACTAAACATGAAATGGTCTCTAAAAACCATCTTCATCAAAGCCATCAAGCTCTCATCCTAGCCCACTGCTTATTGCTTCTCCTTCACTGTCTACTCCATCTGTGTCATCCATGTCTGTCTTACCCTCACCTTTAGAATGTAAGCTGTCATGAGCAGGGCCCTTTTCCCTCATGTGCTTCTCCTTTCCCTTCTTATACTATCATCACACTCAGGCTATGCCCACCCTCTGCTGAGGTATTGGAAGACGTGGAACCAGGTTGGGAAAAAAACAGGAGGTGAAGGGCCTGGATAAATGACTTCCTCATCCACTAGTACTGGATGTTGGCTAGACCTGACCAATGGTGCAAAGATTAACTTACTGGGAGGTGTTCACCAGTGACCCCTCCAAGCAGGATTTGGGATTAAGCTGCACACAGCAAGCAGGTTGCAGCCCTTTGGTCAGGTGTCCAGCACAAGTGGAAAATGGATGAACACTATCAAAGGGAAAGTAATGGAAGTTTGTACTGGGGTGATGTATTGAGTACGAGAATGGTATGATGAGATGGTACTTGGATGATGTACTAAGTACACACACTGTGGCATGCAGAACTGGCAGAGACAATGACTCTAGGAGATTGTACTCAGAAGACATACTGAGTACACACACAGTGCATAAACACTAGGAACAAGTCACTAGAAGCAACAAAGCTTGGGACCTGGAATGCTGCAACAGCAAATCTTCACTGGAAGTAGCAACATTGTACAGGCAACTTCCTGTTGTCCAGAACCAGTTGAATACCCTAATGTAGAAGTCCATTGGAGGATAGTGTCAGCTGAGAGCAACCAATGCTAAGATTGGGTAAAGGGCTAATCAGGATATAGACTGTCATGGCTGCGTCCATGATGGTAACCACAGGTATGACATCACAGAGCAAGCACATATATATCCTAGCAGACCCCTGGTATAATCCTCAGTGCATCACTCGCCACTGTGCCTGGCATCTGACTGCTAGGGAGGTCAGGGGAAGCCCACACTGAGGTGAGTAAAGGCCGATCCACGGCTGCAACCTGACAGTTTCAACCCCCTTTTAGGAAGGACTCTGGACACCCACAAGACTTATCAAGAAACTTCTGAAAAGCATTAACAAGCTGTGGAGCATGGACATCAGATGCCTTGATACATGCTTATTCTACCCCTTCCAGTCAATCAGATAGTGAAGATGATTCAATCAGTGTGGAGAGTCAAGGATCTTCTCATTTTCAAATTCGACTCCCAATTGAGTCTGAACTTGAGGAGTCTTGGGTGGAGAACACTGGAATTGATTAAGGATTACTGGTCTTAGAAGAGAAATATGACATGTGTTGGAAATCTTCAACTGAGGAGGTAGCTACAATTTATACACCACAGAATTGATAATTTTATGAATATGATATGGTCCAATGAAGCATGGAACAAATTTTATGCTTGGAACCTTTAGTCAAATTTTCTTAGTTGACCGCCGTACCCTATCTCCAATCTTCAGAAGAGTAACTGTAAGATGTTTTCAATCCGCATATTTTCTGTAATTACTAGAAGCTTTTTTCAAGGAGTGAATATTCTTCCATGTATCAGACAATGATTCCACAAGATTAGTGATGGCAGGTACTTCAATAGGAAGTAAATCTTGAACACATGGATGTCTTCCATACACTGAAAAAAATGGAATAGAATTTGAATTTGAGTGGTGCCTAAAATTGTGGGCAAACTCTGCCCATGGCAATAAATCGACCCAGTCATCTTGAGAAGAAGAAACGAAAAGTCTAAGAAATGTTTCCAATTCCTTATTCACCTTCTCAGTTTGGACATTTATCTGTGGGTGGTAGGTGGAGGAAAACTTCAGTTTAATTCCTCAAGAGGCACATAAAGCCTTCCAGAATTTGAGCACAAATTAAGCACCTCGATCCAACATTATCTCCTTGGGCCGTCCATGATGATGAAAGAAGTCACAAATAAACATTTTGTCCAACTGTGGAGCAGAAGGAACTCCCATCAAGGAAATAAAATTGGCCAATTTTGAAAATTGGTCCACTACCACCAAGATAGTATTATGTCCCTTGGAGGGTGGTAATTCAGAGATAAAATCCATCAACAGATGAGTCGAAGGAACATCAGGAATAAGGACACAGAGTACCAATAACTTTCTTGAGCGTGGATTTATGCTGAGCACACTTGGCATAGGAAACAATAAAATTCCGGATGTCTTCCTTCATAGTGGGCCACCAGTAGGAGCGCTGTAAAAATGTAAATGTTTTGAGGATGCCCAGGTGACCAGCAAACAAGGAGACATGAGACCAGGTTAATAAGTTATTATGCAACTGAGGTGCTACAAAGATCTTGCCAAAAGGAGGAGAAGGAAGCAACTGGGCATGAGCAAAGAAAAGAGGATACAGAATAGGACGAACTTGAGGTTGTTCTTCTTCCTGTGGAGGCAAAAAGGACTGGGGGAGTGCATCAGCCTTTTTATTTTCTATGCCAGGATGAAATGGGACTTTAAAATCAAACCTGGATAAAAAAGAGACTAGTGAGCTTGCCTGGCATTCAAACGGTGAGCTGTCTTGAGATAAAGAAGATTCTTTTGATCAGTGATGATAGTAATAGGAAATTTAGCACCTTCCAAAAGGTGGCTCCATTCCTCTAGTGCCAATCTCATAGCCAACAATTCTTGATTCCCTATGGCCAGGCCCAGTGACAGGGGGGTACAACGGGTACACCCATGTCAGGCCCCAAGGTTCAGATGGGCCCCGAGGTTCAGGGGGCACAAAATGGGTCTGTAGCGCCTGACAGTTATTTAGAATGGTGCTGCTGCCCGTCCAGCACATGTATATGTAGGTAAAATACACCCCTTGATTACTGGCTACCCCCGTCAATTGGTTTGGTCTGATCCGGCACTGTGCAGTATAAGAATGATGTCACAACACGTGACGTAATTGTGCAAGACGCTGTGCCCGGCGCCGGCCCTACCCTGCCACAGCAACCCACAGAAGAGGAGCACTTCTCTGCTGAATAGGAAATAGGGAGTAGGAAGTAAACACAACCCGCTGGGCATGGTACTGATTCTGTGACAGTACAGCACCATGAAGCTGCAGGCCCAGCACTCTCCACCTTCAGACACTCTTCCTGCATAGCAGCCCTGCCCAAGAGCCAAAGTGACTGCAGACTGAGTAAGCCTGTGTGTCATTCTAAATGCAGTGAGATATATGTATGTGTACATATGTATATATATATATATATATATATATGCAATGTGTGTGTGCATATACATATAAATGTATGCGTACAGCTGACCTGTGTCAGGTAATTACTGTTTTAGTTTAATAAAAGCATATTAATTTACTTATAAGTCTCCAAGTGTTGCCAAATTGCCGTTTTATATTGGAGTGCCAACCCCGTGGAGGGCAAGGGAACTAATACAGACATTCCTCACTTAATGACCGAGTTCCGTTCCTACAACTCGGTCATTAAATGAATCGGTCTTTAAGTGAGGACATACAGTGGCCGGGGAGCAGCAGGACCCAGGCTGAGGGTGACACATACCTGTGTGTGCCCCAACTCCTCTGAGAGCATGCCATATCCCATCCTTCCTTTCCCTCATGGGAGGTAATGTCCTGTGTGTCCTGCACCACAGCCATGGTGCAGGACACACAGGACATTCAACAGATGAGTCGAAGGAACATCAGGAATAAGGACACAGAGTACCAATAACTTTGTTGAGCGTGGATTTATGCTGAGCACACTTGGCATAGGAAACAATAAAATTCCGGATGTCTTCCTTCATAGTGGGCCACCAGTAGGAGCGCTGTAAAAATGTAAAAGTTTTGAGGATGCCCAGGTGACCAGCAAACAAGGAGACATGAGACCAGGTTAATAAGTTATTATGCAACTGAGGTGCTACAAAGATCTTGCCAAAAGGAGATCTTTGGCAACACTTGGAGACTTATAAGTAAATTAATATGCTTTTATTAAACTAAAACAGTAATTACCTGACACAGGTCAGCTGTACGCATACATTTATATGTATATGCCCCCTCTCGGTGAGAGTTGTCTTTTATTTATTTTGTTTAATCAGTGCAAGCCACAGTTAGCTGATCGGAGCGCTGGCTGTATGTCCGAACAATCGCTAAACAGGTAGGTCGTTAAGTGAGGAATGTCTGTACTGTCTACAGCCAATAGATGTGTACAGTGTTTGTATATATACAGTATATATATATATATATATATATATATATATACATATATCTATGTGAGTGTGTGTGTATATTTGTATATATATATATACATATTATATATATATATGTGTGTGTGTGCGGCCGAGGGTGTGGGGGTAATGGTGCAGGGGCCCCAAAGATAACTGTATACTGGGACCCAAGATTTCTGTTGCCGGCCCTGCATAGTTCTGCTCAGCCGGGAAAAATTTAAGAGAAAAGAAACCACAAAGATGATTCTTTCCATCTTCAGCCACTTGAGACAGTACAGCTCCCACTCCTACTGAAAAGGCATTGACTTCTAGCGTGACGGGTATTTCAAGTTGTGGTTGACAAAGAATTGAAGCTGTTTTAAGGGCTTGGAAGGCAGCCGCTGCTGCCAGAGGCAAATGAGATGGGTTTGCACCCTTCTTAGTGAGAGCCATGATGGGAGCAACAATCGGAGAAAAGTTTGCAATTAATCTTCTATAATAATTAGAGAAGCCAAGAAACCATTGGTTGGCTTTCAAAGAGTGCTGTTGGGGTCAGTTTTGGATAGCTCTTAGCTTGACTGAATCCATTTGAAGGGAATTTCCTGATATGATGTGCCAAAAATGGCATGGAGGACTGTTCAAAAAGGCATATAAAGATTTTCCCGTACAGATGATGACTTTGAAGAAGGGACAAAACCTTTCTGACATGTAGGTGATGGGATTGCAGGTTCTCTGAAAAACTTAAAATGTCATCCAGATAGACTACAGCAAATTTGTAAAGGACATCTTGGAAGATTTAATTGATGTAACTCAAAAAAACTTCTGGCACATTACACAAGCCAAAATGCATCGCCAAGTACTTATAATGGCTGTCTCGCATATTAAAAGTGGTTTTCCACTCATCCCATTTTAATGTGGATTAAATTGTAGGCTCCACGGAGATCCAATTTAGTGAAAATGGATGCTCCATGAACCTTGTAAAAAAGCTCTGAGATGAGTCACAAAGGATATCTATTTTTCATGGTGATTTAATTCAGCCCACGGTAGTCTATTCAGGGTCTGAGACCTCAATTTTTTTATTTAACAAAGAAGAATCTGGCCCCAGCAGGAGAAGAAGATGGTCTTATAAAACCTTGGCTAGATTTTCTTTTATGTAGTCAGACAACAGCTGTTTCTGGAATCAAATTGTGTAGATATGGCCATGAGGATATCTTCCCAGGGATAAGATTAATGCCATAGTCCCAAGGGCGATGGGGAGGCAATTTGTCCACAGCTTGTTCACAAAAAATGTCAGGCAAATCTTGATAAGGTTTTGGCAAATGAGAATCTGGTCTAGAAATGGATTGATCAGACATAGGAAACTTCAGGGAAGATTCAGTAGAGACTTATTGGGTTCATACTGGAACAACATGAGGAAGGCATTGGTGAAAACAATTAGATCCAAAGTCAGGACATGCATGGTGGATCAGTCCAGTGTGGGGTTTTGGATTTTCAGCAGACCAAAAACTAGAGCATGGGGAGTTTTAAATAGAACCAGGAATTCTAACTCCTCTTGATGTAGACATCCTACCTGAAGTGAAACAGGTAGCGTAACTGAAGATATAACATCTCCAAGGATGATATTGCCATCTACCCCAGGAAGAGCCATCTTGCTTGGAAGAGGAAGAAATGGAATTCCTAGTCTGTGTGTCAGAGATTCAGAAATAAAATTCCTGGGGCTCCAGAGTCCACTAAGGTTTTAATATTTTTTGTTCGAGTCTTGAAATTAATTGACACCAGTAGAAGACTATCCAACAAGTGGGAAGGCTTAGTTAACACCCCCAACCGGACACTCCCAAAGCCAGTTAGGGTCTCTCTGTTCCTGAAAGGAGAGGACAAACTTTAAGAATATGATCAGGGGCCGCACAGTAGAGGCAAAGCTTGTTCAGGAATCTGCAGGTTCTCTCAGCCAGAGTAAAACGAGACCTGTTAATCTGCATAGGCTCCTCTTTAGTTAGTGCAAGAGAGGAAGAATGTGCAGCTGGCAGAAATGGATCCTTGAATTGATCTTCATGCCCTTTACTAACCTGCCATTCTCTGTGCTGCAAGTCTATCTTAATGCATAATGAAATTACTTCTGATAGGGACTCAGGAACATCTCAAGAGGCTAATTCATCCTTCATTCTCTCAGATAATCCATGAAAAAATGCTGCACTAAGCGCCTCATCATTTCACTTTAACTCAGAAGCAATCGACTGGAATTGAACCACATACTGGCCGATTGGACATTTCCATTGTCAAACTCGAAGGAGATCTGTGGAGGCTGAGGCAGTCCGGCCTGGCTCATTGAAAATTCTCTTGAACGAACAAATATAACTTTCATAATTAGAGACGAGAGGACCAGCTTGCTCACATAATGGGAAGACCCACTCCAAGGCGGTCCCAGATAGTAAGGATATGATGTATGACACCTTCAACCTTTGAGTGGTTCCAGGGGCACTGGAAGCCTTGCAGGTATCACTGATCTCTTGGAAGGCACCAGTCTCACACCCAATGCATAGAGCTCTGATATTATCACCTCTTCTCTGCTACAACCTGTCAGCCCAGTCCACGGGTCCTGATTAAGATCTTAAAACCCAAAATGTGACAAACATTATCACCAGTGAGTCCATTGGAAAAGGTTAGTTTTTTTTCCTGGCAAAAGCATTTGCAGGAGAAATTGAGGCAGGGGATGTTGTGCCACTTGACTGACAATTTGCTCTTTCCATCTCTTAAGACCTGAGTCATCAGAATCAGAATCAACTTTATTGGCCAAGTATACAATTATATACAAGGAATTTGACTCCAGTTAACTGCTAGCCAAGTACTCACTTAACACGACAAACATACAGTACATGCTCCATATGAAATCATAAATAATACACACAAATAAAAACCTTAAAATAAAACAATTTAACATGATAAGGCCTAGATATTTCCAGTTAGGAATTTAACATCAAAATCACCTGCGGAAAAAAGCATTTGAGATGTCTAGAGATCTTAACAGAACATGATCTATATCACCTTCCAGATGGGAGCAGCTGAAAGACCAGGATGTGCTTCATCCACCACAATATTGCTGGACCACTTCCTAACCCTAGTTTAGTATAACTCCTGTATAGAAGGAAGTTCAACTGATTATCTTTTCTGGTATCCTAACTACTCTCTGTAATGTGGACCTGTCATGTTTCCTGGTTGCACCAAACCACACTATAATCTAGATACATAAAACAGACTCGACTATTGCAGAATAGAAGAGTGTCATCAGTTCCTTTGGAAGGATAAACTACCTAAGCTGCCATAGGAAATACAACCTCTGATGCACTCTCTTAACAATAGCATCTATGTTTTCCCCCCACTTCAAATCCTGGAAGATTATAGAATCCAGATATTTGAAAGAATCCACCACAGAATCAATAACATCAGCTATTACCAACTGAGACACATTAACAGTGTCTTCTAAAATTGATAATCATCTCAACTATCTTGAGTGGGTTTAACTCTTAGTTGTTCTGACTGCAACACTGTGCCAACCTGTCAATCTTGTAAGCGGTCTCATCCCCATCACTTGGAGAAAAATACATGACATATGACTTAAACAAAGGATTAATGATGGTTGGCAAAATGTGCTGATCCAATTGCAAAATGTTGCTAACCCTTTGGTCCTTGTGAAGTGAATAAAGAACTTGATCTACAACATATTTAGGGGCATATTCAATTACCCGCGGGACTTATCCCGCAAGTAATTGCGGCTTGAATGTCCCGCGGTGCGGGGTTAAGCTATTCAATAAAATAGCTTTTTCCCTGCACCGGTAAATGAGCCCTCGCTCACGGCAACACACTGTTTCTGCGAGAAGTGCGGAAACAGTGTGTTTTTCTGATGCGCGCGAGGCCGACAAGGGCGGCTTCATGCAGCTGTTACCTAACACCTACATGAGGTGCGAGGTAAAGCCCGTCAGCGGGGATTCGCGCGCGGGGTCTCGTGGACACCCGTGTGTGGAATCCCCGCTTATTGAATCACCACCAGCATGACAATTGAATATGCCCCTTAGTGTAATCCCATAATTGTATGTCTACATTTAGTTTTTGTAGCTGCTTTTCCATTAGTTTAAATAAGATTATGACCTAACTCAGACTGTCAGTGTCTGAACTCACTTAATTGGTTACAATTTAAAATGATTTCAGTAGTTTGCATAAAACTGAGAGTATTCTTCAGTGTTCTGTAGTAAGGTGGTAACATGACCTCCCTTTCCCTTTCTCATGGCAAGTTGATGTGTATGTCATGCTGCTGTTCCTCTAGTTGCTGGAGCATACAAAGGGTGGATTTCCACCTGGTTACTACCTCTTGCTTCAGTTGGTGGCATGGCAAATGGAAATGTTCTTGCAGCTACTGCAATCTTTCACATACAGTTGCTGATTGCCACAAATACCTAGAAATTTTAAGGGCATACAGTCAGCATCTCCTGCACTGTCCTGTCATTTTTTTAAGAAATTCTGAACCACCAATTTTATTGTGTGTGCAAAATATGGTACATGTTAAAATTGACCCAGTCATATAGCCTCTACAATGTTATTTGCGTTATTGGAAATGAGAAATCCTTAGTGTGTAAACCATTTTGTTATCACATCCCTGAGTTTTTCCAAGGGACTGACACTAGTATGCCTCTAATTGAAGCCAGTGATACAGAGAGTAGCCTGCCTGTGAATTAGTCACATCATGTTTTGGATACTGCTGCTGCTAAAAATGATACACCCACCCAGTGGGCTGTCACGCCCATGTAATCTTTAGTTTGACCAGTACCGCTTGTCCACATATCTCTGGTTAAGTATATAGTTGGTACAATGATATTTTCAAAGCAAAGAACAACTTTTTGCTTAATGTCCCAGTCCAGGCTGTTCTGGTAAAATGGATTTGAAATGAAATTTGGTAGCATGGGCACCTGACCTCAACTAATCATCTAAGACCACTAAAACCAGATGCACTGATGATAGATATTGTACGCAGATCTAATGCTAACATAGCCATCATGGCTTCAGGGATCCACTGTGTAACAGGATGGCAGCGGTCATTCTTGATTCCTCTTGCAAAAGCTTATTTCACAGACAATTGTATGAAAATACTAGTGTCTTCTTCTTGGTCCCCTTCACTCTCAGCAGCAGCAGCCCTAGCAGGCAAGGATTCTACTTGGGAATCCAGTATAGAGGAGGAGACAGTTTGCTCTTGCAAATTGGTTGCAGGACTACCTCCAATCACTAATGTGGAGAATGAGGATTATGAAGGTGTTGGGGATGAAGACTGCATGAGCTGGGTTCTATGCTGCTGGTAGCAGATACTGAACTGCTTGTTATATATGATTTTATTTATTTATTTTATTTATTACCAGTTATTTATATAGCTCACACATATTCCACAGCACGTTACAGAGAATATTTTACCATTCACATCAGTCCCTGCCCCAGTGGAGCTTGCTTACAATCTATATTCCCAACCACATGCTCCCACACATACACACTATGGACAATTTTGTGGGGAGCCAATTAACCTACCAGTATATTTTTGGAGTGTAGGAGGAAACCGGAGTACCTGGAGGAAACCCACGCAAGCACAGGGAGAATATACAAACTGCACACAGTTAGGGCCATAGTGGGAATCTAACCCATGACCTCAAGTGCTGTGAGGCAATAATGCTAACCATTACACCATCTGTGCTGCCCAGATGTGATTTTCCTTATTTTGATAAATAACTTGAATAAAATAGCTGCAAATTACATAACAGGGAGGGGTTACCTAAATGGTTAAAGTCCCTACCTCTACTTCCATTGGTTCTATAAATGGATCAGATTCCTTGACAAATGTTGTCAGGATTTGGGTTAAAAATTCCACATGGAAGAAGTGATTATTTTGATCTTTTTCCCATGCATGACAATGTGCTTCTTTTTTATCACTGGCAATAAAGTTAATGCTCTAGGTAAATTTGGGGTGCATAAAAATGCTTATAAGTAGATATTTGTGTAATTTTAAGCCACTTTCAAAAATGTGTTAATAACATTTGTAATGGTGCATACTCACAGTATCAATAACGATTGTAAAAATCATTCAATTGTCCATATCGTTGACATGTAGGGCATGCATCGACCAATGATGTACATTCCTGCATGTCAGATAACGATATCTGACATTGACTGTGTTTGCAGACAGATTTGGACAATTTCATTCATTTTAATACTGTCAGAAATCATTCATTGCTCAAGAAATCATTCATCAAATCGTTCAAATTGTTGATCGTTGATCTAGCAAGTCTGACCATGTGTATGCACCATAACTCCCACCTGCAAGCTTAAAAGCTTCTGTCCTATTCATACAGCATCCCTTTATACCTGTCCAACATCTTGTAACTCATTAGTCTGCATTTTGGTGAATTTCACCCCAAAAAGGATGTCATTATTTGTAAAATTAAACACTTTTAAGTGCCTAATTAATCATTAAGGAGGGTGTCCCAGTGGGTCTGAACCAAGTTTGAACAT
This sequence comes from Taudactylus pleione, assembly GCA_031769625.1. Taxonomy (NCBI): domain Eukaryota; kingdom Metazoa; phylum Chordata; class Amphibia; order Anura; family Myobatrachidae; genus Taudactylus; species Taudactylus pleione. Next base: position 7,418,236 of record JAUIMM010000082.1, read on the forward strand.
TTGTACCTTAAAATAGGGAATTTCCTCAACTTTTCACCTGCTCAGGAAGTCCCAAAGAAAAAGACTTGTTAACTAATTAACACACATAAAATGAAATAGCCTCAAATTTGCATCTCCCGTAAAAATTCACATTTACACCTATTATTGGATTCAGCTCTAAGTTACAGTAGCTGAGTGAGAAACTAAAGTGTGAAAAGATTTCATTTTTGCCATGAAGTTTGATGACAAGGCAATATTCTCTCCCTTTGATCAGGGGCAGAACTATGGGAGACAATGGAGGTGCCTGCCACTGGGCTCCAGCACTGAAGGGGCAACTCCTCCATTGCCCACAATATATTCACACCACTTAAGGCTATTCTATATTAGTGTTTTTGTGTATATGTGATAGATAGATAGATGGATAGATAGATAGATAGATAGATAGATAGATAGATAGATAGATAGATAGATAGATAGATAGATATGTGCCATATTTAATTTCCCTTTTGCTTTAGGGGGCACCAAATTATAGCTTGCCTCTGGACGTTTGGGATGAACTTACGCCATTGCCTTTGATGATTGTTATCATATGGCTCATGAAGATTTTGTCTGTCACATATTTCTAGTATAATTAATTATTTAACATTAAGAAATGATTTATTAACATCCCTGGCTCAGTAGTAGAGATACATTTTGCCTTAGGCAATTTGTATATTCTGTCAATTAAGAAATAGTCAGTAGGAATATCAATAAAAAGTACATTCTTAAAGAAACTCTTAATAGAGTTGATCAATTCATGAAGTTGAACTTCCTTGTGTATTCCTCTAACTCTGAGGTTCTACAGGGTTTATAAATAATACTATGTAATTTGAGAATGATTTAACTGACTTTACTAGGGTAGTAGTCAGATTTTTATATCCATTGCAATGGGCAACAAAGACAAAGATTATCGTTTTGGGGCACTCTTAAACTAGAAATATATTCAATAATATTTAAATGGTATTGTGACTGTATAAAATTTAACTTTTATTAAAATACCCTATTAAAAGAGAGGTACTCAATACATTCAATATACAAAGTAAACATCCAAATATCAATACATAAAAATAGTTTTTGGTGAAATGTGTTTAATCACATAATACATGCTCAGATGTATAGTTATAGGCAAAATGTCTTATTATAATCCATGATAAACAACATCAATGGTCACCGACCTACAGGGATATTGTCATGCTCAGGCTATGCAGACCCTCTGCCGAGGTATTGGAAGATGTGGATCCAGGTTGTGAAAGGAACAGGAGGTGAGGGGCCTGGATAAAATGACTTCCTCATCCACTATTACTGGATAATGGCTAGACCTGACCAAAGACACACAGTCTAACTTACTGGGAGGTGTTCACCAGTGACCCCTCCAAGTGGGATTTGGGCTTAAGCTGCACACAGCAAGCAAGTCACTGCCCTTTGGTCAGTTATGTGGCACAAGCAGGAAATGGAAGAACACAATCACAGGGTAAGCAAAGGAAAAAGAAACTGGAAGTTTGTACTGGGGTAATGTAATAAGTACACACTCACATGATCCAGACACAAGACTGACAAAAGAGATTGGCACTAGGAGATAGTACTTGGATGACATACTAAGTATGTATGCTGTGGCTTCAGACACAGAACTGGCACAGGAGAATGATATTATGAGATGGTACTTGGATGATGTACTAAGTACACACACTATGGCTTCAGACGCAGAACTGGCAAAGGATAATGGTATGATGAGATGGTACTTGGATAACTAAGTACACACACTGTGGCTTCAGATGTAGAACTAGCACAGGAGATGACTCTAGGTGATTGTACTCAGTAGATCTACTGAGTATACACACCGTGGATAAACACTAGGAACAAGTCACTACAAGCAACAGAGAAGTAACAACATTGTACAGGCAACTTCCTGTTGTACAGAGCCCATTTAAATACCCAAAGATAGCAGTCCATTGGAGGATAGTGTCAGCTGACAGCAAACAATGCTACCATTGTGTAAAGGGCTAATCAGGATATAGACTGTCATGGCCGCGTCCTTGATGGTAACTGCAGAAATCACATCATGGAGCGAGCACATGGATGTCCTAGCAGTCCCCAGGTATTCACAGCGCATCACCCGCCACCGCACCTAGTGTCTGACGGCTCAGGAGGTAGGAGGAAGCCAGCGCTGAGGTGAGTAACGGCTTATCCCAGCTACATCCTGACAGATATACAGTACACCAACTCCAAATATTACAATTATATTTAAAGATAAGCCACTTGCATATATTAAATACAATCAAGAAAATTACTGTTTCATACTGGGGTTATGTGTTAGCAACCTGGGAAGATGAATTTTGTATTCAATCTCTTAATTATTTATTAATTTTCAAGGTCATTATAGCATTGGAAATAGAGATCTCTCAAACATAATATTATAAGACTCCAAGATAAACAAGCAATCCTTCATTGATATTTAATGCACTATAATGGTTTTTTGTACATTCACTGGTTTCAAATTAACCATCAATTAAACATCACTTTGGACTAATAATAATAGTTGGAGCACCTTTCATGAGATATATATCTTACCTTAAACCATGCTGCAGTAGGTGCAACAACAGAGTGTTTTTTAAATAAGGGCTAGATACCAATTAAGCCCTTATATTTAGTTGACATGTGAAATTGCAGCTCCACCATTTTAATATATGCATATTATATAAGTATCACATCTGGTATGTCTGCCAATAGAGCAGCTGTGCTATATTGATGGGATGTGGTAAATTGGTCGAATAGAAAGTCCAGGGTGGGAGGGAAATGTCTAACAACTTCTACTTTCCCTTGTTTGTGGCATCGAACAAGGGATAAGAGAGTGGGAGACGCTTTCCCGGGGAGAAACAACAGTCGGTGCTTCTGCTGCCTGGGAAGTCAGTCGTGTCTCTTCCCTGTTACAATGGAGGCATTGCAGGGGGGGTCACAGGCATCACCCAGATTACAGAGCGTTATTACAGGGATAGAGAAAGTACCTCCTGTCCACAGGTCCATGAAACAAGGGCTGCAGGAGTGGTGTATAAGTGCTGCTGTATTTTATATTTAATATAATCTACTATCCTTTCACCTCTTTAGTTATTAAAAAAAAATCTCTGTAGATCCCTTCTAAGGGAATGTTAATATTATTTTAATTTTGCTTCTATAACAGGACCAAATTTGGATTTCTGCCATTATACTGTACACTTCCCTAATTTAACAGCAAAAGCTAAAAACAACACATCAGAACAACACACCTAAGAAAGACACAAATAAAAGATAAGCTGAAAATGCACTTTTAACTGACAGATCGGCAAATTGTGTGATCAAATTCTGCAAATAGTTTGCAAATCACATATTGTCTTATGAGAATATTATATTTTCCCAGCATATTTGCCAATATTTATTAAATCCTAGCTAAATCCAAGGAAACTTCCTGGATGACAGATGGAGGTGGTCACAGATGGGAGTTGGGAAGAGCCTGCAAATTGTGTAATTTATATACATATTTCTGCAGTTTGGAGAGAATCACACTTCTGTCCTGCCCATTTCACTAGAAAGTGGACGGGATGCTGCTGTGTGCCTAACTTTTTGGAGATCCATGGGGAAATGTGTGAGTCTCTCTGATGTTGATGTAGTACCAGCATTAGCATTTATAGCCTGTGCTAGCTGTGTCAATTTTGGAGGTGCACGCAGAGTAGATAAAACCACAGTGTAGAGTAACTGTCAAAATTTCACCTAGCCCCAGCACTGTATTGCTTAGATGGCCCATAATAAAAATGAGTACCCTTCATCTAGGAAAAATTTATCTCTGTGCTAAAAGCACCAGTGCTCCTTTCAAATTCCCTCCTGGTGGAATTTAGGATAATAAATGTAGTTAAATTAGATATTTCATCATTGTTTCTTATGGCACTATTGTCCCAGTAATTCATGGCGGCCATAAACAGCTTGAAACGCCAGGAAAAATAATCTGTGAAAAAAATTCTCTCACACAATGGAGAGAAAACAGTTATTGAAGTAAAGATTCCCTACCTCTTACCCTTTTAGTAGTTCCCTAAATGTATAGGGGCCTCTCTTCAATTCTTCAGCTTTTATTACATTTCAATTTCAATTTAAAATAATAAAAAATATAATAACTTAACAATAACATTTGTATGATGCTACCTTGCTCCACATGTGGCAAGCTGTAAACAAAGCTTGTCATATGTAACCAATCTGCTATTGGACTACACTGACACATACATTTTAATGAACTATAGTACACTGTGTCAATGTTTTTTAATATTGGCAGAACCCACTTGGAGTCTAGCTGCCAATAACACATTAAAGTGGCTTTTTTACACTCAATCACCTTTAAGAAAAAACTGCCCTGTTTGGTATTACTGCCAAGCTGGGAGCAAGCCAGTATTGCAAAAATATATATATATTTTTTTTGCTAGATCCCGTTGGTTTAAAGATGCAACACTGAATTTATGTGACTAATTTAATTGGTAAAACAGGGTGTATTGAGGTATCTTAATTTTATTAAGTTTTCTTGTCATGGTGTGAGTGTTTTCTTTGTTTTCTGGTCACATTTTAGGTGGTTGGAAGAGCATTCTGTTGTTTGCAATTCTACAAATTCAGCATGCCCAAGCAGTTTATTGCTGCCATGTCTTTCTATGTCCAGCAGTGCCAGGGGCGTATCTATAATGGTTGCAGGGAGTGTCATGCACACGGGCCCCTGGTTCCAGTGGGGGCCCACCCTGCACACCATGCATGCATATTTTTTTTAATACTCACCTCTCCGAAGTCCCACGTTGGCTGTCACAGCCCTGAATAAAACGCCTTGAAAATGGCCACTGTGACCATTTCTCCGGCGTTTTGCACATGCGCAGTGAGGAAATCATAGTAGGGCAAAATTATAATGATCTCAGATTACTCCTTCAAATAACATAGAGCTAATGTAGAAAAAAGCATTGATATGTGGTTTAATAGTATTTGAAGCAAATAATAAATCCCTTTACCCTACAACTGGAATGCAACAGGTGCAATAACTACACCTGTTGGAAGGCTCAGAGCAAGGAGGGGGGTCTGGCAATGCGTGTTTGTGCCCCCTTCAAATCTTCAATTACCCACCCCCTGATGCCACCACTATGCTCCAAATGACCACAGCAAAGGCCTCATCCCACTCACACAATTCATCTGTGCCTTGTTGGTTATTTTAATCTTGTGTATAGTGTATCTATGTAGCTGTATAACTCTGCTCTGCTCCCAGACAGTCTTGTGTCTGAAAGCAAAAGGGGGTCCCTTGAGCTAAAGAAACATCACTGGGCAACTACCCTAATTGTGCTATGGAATCTGGAGATGCACTATTCCACTATCTGTGCAGAACATAATAATATATTTACAGCAACTGTCATAGGCAAGAGAGAGAAAGAATTGCATGTAGTTATTGATATTAAAATATGGAATTTGGCAGCAGATAAGAACCACTTGGCCCATCTAGTCTGCCTTTTTTAACTTTATGGTAATCTTCAACCCTATTTTGATCCTTTGTTCCTTGTAAAAAAATATCCTTCTGTCTATTACAACAACAAAAGAGGAGGAAATTAAATGTCCTAGAATGGTGCACTAAACTAGTATTATCTTAAAACATAGCTTTTATATAGTAAATAATAAAATTCTGATATTTTCAGATCGTAACAAAAGACACTGCGAAAATAGGTTTAAAATACAGGTGGATTGTGTGAGAAGATATAGAAAATATGTGGTTTAAGATTTTTGTTCTAAAAAGAACATAAAAAGCAGTACTCCTACTTGTTCATATAATTTCTTGTTGTTCTTGATATTTGTGGTGTGTATATATTATATTATATATGTATATAGTGTTCCCACACTTTAATACACCACCACATAAATCAGAATAATTATCCCTGCTATTAGTGTTAGTACAATGTATACTGCTCTGGTTATTGATATACCTCACATATTGAAGGAGTTCTGTCCTTCTGCCAGTGTCCCATATACCCTCACATAGGGTTATTATAGACACATGATATCATGTATTTGGCAATTATCATCAATCCAATCTGTTGTTAGATACCTGGGTATTATTCAGTACCCCCACAGTAATTCTTTGGAGATGCTTATATTATTCAAGTCACTTATATACTGGTGACTTCGTGGTATTTTTATTATCCCTGGGTGATCATTATGAAGGGTATAACCAAATAATACATGTAATACATTTTCAGTATCCCTCTGTTATATACTCATGTGAATTTGCCAGAATGCTTCTGAGAAGAATATGTAAATCAATCAGCTATTCAGTATCACATGCGATTTGCATCCTCATCAGATGTTTTAATTGTTATACTCTCATATATAGTATGACTCTCCATCAGGGTGGGGCCGGCTTATATTAACATGAGGGATCTATCCAGGTTCAGAGTCTGTTGCTATACACCTGGATACTATTCAGTATCCCCACAGTAGTTCTTTGGGAATACTTTTATTATTAAAGTCACTAAAATGTTACTGAATGGCACTTATATTATCCATAGGTGATCCTTATGTCATAATGGGTATATCCTAATAATACATATAATACATTTTCCATTATCCCTTGGTTACTGTATATACTTGTGTGAATTGGCCAGCGTATTCCTGGGGAGAATATGCAAATCAATCAGCTATTCAGTGTCACATGCAAATTACATCCCGATCAAGTGTTTCAACTGTTGTATTATCATATACAGTATAGCCCTCTGCTCGGAGTAGAGCTAGCTCACACTAACATGAGGGATGTATCCAGGTTCAGAGTATAGGTAGTTCAATTAACAGGAATAATGTGTATAACAACACATTGTCATGATAATGAATAGTAGGCAGTGCGCCATGACAGACTCAGCGTTTCTCTAAGAAGCTCTTAGCGAAACACTGCTTCTTAGCGAAACACTGCATTGGTTTCTACTTGGTATTACATGCTCCCTCCTCCTTATTTTCCCCATCTGTATCATACCCATCTGTCTGCCCCTCCCCTTGAGAATGTAAGCTCTTGTGAGCAGGGCCCTCTACCCTCTTGTGATTCTCGTTACTTTAAGTTCATCTACTTGTTACTCACAACTAGGACACCTAACACTTGGTGCCTATGCTTTGTTGTTTAATTGGGTGTTATGGCCACCTATGTATCAAAGTATATTATCCATGTCCTTGTCCTTCATTGTATTGTATTTTACTGTAAGTCACTTTTTGGTTATGTATCTTGTAAGGTGCTGTGGAACACTTGTAGCACCATATAAATAAATAATAATAATAATAATAATAATAATAATAATAATAATAATAATAATAATAATAATTTAAAGGGGCAATCACTGTCCCCTAAACTTGGGAGACTTATATATCCTGTGCGACTGGAGAACTTATATCTCCTTCTGTCTATTCCAAGAATGTTTAAATTGCTCTACTGTATTAGCCTCCACCATGTCTGATGGGAGGCTATTTCACATATCCACTTAAAATCGCTTTTTCAATCTAAATTATAATAAAATACAAATATCACCTGGAGTAGTCAATATGCAATTCACCAAGAGTTTTTACAAAATGCATGTAGCGATAGGGATCATTGTGCCTTATAACCAATTCAGGGAGCTGATACTAATCATCCAATTTGAAATTATATTTTTCTTAATATAACAGCTACATAATGGGGGTAAAGTGCAATCAGGGAGACAGGGAGATTGCTACTATATCTGGGAGAGTTGGCAAGTATGATATGGTGAATGCAACTAGTAATAGTATTCAATAGCAGAGTCAGGGTATAAAGCAGAGGTCAATCCTGGCATGATCAATGGTAGAGTCAGGGTGACAAACAGAGTCTAAAAAGGAAGCACAGTAGCCGATAAGATGAGCGAGAATATTAGTATGAAATGTCATAAACACTGAAGGCTCTTTATAGATGAGCGCTGAGAGAGTTTACAAATAGCATGTGATGTCAATATCTAAGGGCCTGATTTAGAGATGTATGCAAACCCTATGATTGGCATTCTGCAGGAGTTGGGGGTGGTGATGGTGGCATGTCAAGCTAGGGACTGCATCATCGGACACAGGCCCTGATTCAGAGTCAGACGCTCTGACCAGAGCGCTCGCTATGAATCAGGGCCCACCTCCATAAATATGGAGCGTCCTCCTGGACGCTCGTATAGCTGTGGGTCACCACCCACAGCATATACGAGCGTGCAGGATGATGGTCGCGATGGTCTTGACCATCGCGACCATCGCCACTGCGAGCAGAAGCCTGCGGTTGAGTTTCTCAACCGCAAGGCCAGGAGTGATTTTGGCTCTATCAGAGCCAAAATCACTCCCACTGACATCACTAGTGATGTCAGTGGGGCCGGCTTCTGATGGTAGGCGTTCCCTTGGGAACGCCTCCATCTGGGAGGCACGCCAGCGTCACGCCCACCAAAGGGGGCATGCTGTCAATCAACATCGAAAGCACGCCCCCTTTGATCAGACACTATGAGCGAAGGAAAGTCCTTCGCTCGTCGCGTCTCGCGCATGCGCACGACGGAGCTCCCTCCGTCGTGCGCATGCGCAGTGCAGACCATCGACCCACTTGCGAGCGGACAGCCGCTCGCGAGTGGGTCTGAATCAGGCCCACAGACTTCCTGGACCAGGCTGTCCAGTTTTGTCGGCCAGGCTGAGTAAGTCTCAGCTTATGCAGCCTGGCAAAAGCGGCAAACAGGTTCCAACAGTGTTTGGAGGCAGTGTCTATGGGCGCTACACTCAGATCGCATATTCATGCTGGAGGAGTGTATTTCCTCCAGACACCTCTGGCTGTATTTGCATTTAGTTGGACATTATTACACAGCTGCTTTCTTGCATCCATCTCTGAATCAGGCCATAAGACACAAGACATACTGGAACAACTACTAGTGGTGAAAAGCAACAGCAGAGAGCCTAAACACATACAGATATCTGCTGCATCTACCATTTTGTATATAACAGAATTTGCATAATAGTTTTAAGTGGGGAGCAAAGGAAAGTTCTGAGTCAAGTATAACACCTAGGTGGTCAGCTTGAGGGATAGGGTTTATTATCATGTTGTCAAAAAAAATAGAGATATCAGAGCATTAGAGCTTCAACTGATAAAGTGGAAATGGATCCAGAGAAATGAATATTTAAAGAGTGGTTTAATAAGTAGTGTGATAAACAGGATAAGACAGTGAGAAGAGATTGGTCATCAAAGTCAAATGCAGCAGAGAAAGTCAGGAGGACTAAAATAAGTAATGGCCTTTAGATTAAGCAGTGATCCAATAATGGAATTGCTCTGTCAATGCAATCTCTATGGAGTTCAGTAAGTAGTGTGATGCAAGAGAGTGTGTGAAGTCTTCAGCAATAATAGTAATCAGTGGCCATGGTGTAAAATAGATATTTAAATGTATTAAAAAGCAGGAAAATATATGTATAACTTTAAGTATATCAGTTATTATTTTACATTTGAATATATTATACTATATAATGTACTTATCTCAGCAGCAACAAATATTCCTGAAGAAATTGCACTTTCATCAATATTACAATAATAAATAATTTATTTTGTTCTCTTTATAATGGTTATAAAACAGATACTCACAAATTAAGTTGAAATGAATGACTATTTATTCCCTGTCATGCTTCCATTGTGCAAATAATTAGTAGTTATTTATTTTAGAAAAGACAACCAAGCTGTGCAATTTGCATAATGGCCTCATATTTTGTAGACATTCATTATTATCCTATTAAAATTGACAATAGGACATATTTTATCAGGCTTCATAATAAAACTATAGATTTCATGCAACATGTTGTATTGGCAAGTTGCAGGACAAATACTGCCATAATAAAAAGAATATCTAAATGGCTAATCATCTGCTCTATTGTTCTTTGAAGTTGGAGTAAATTATAGTTTGCATGGCTTAACAAAAATCACTTATTATTGATGTAATGTGTTTAGAATGGTAACTGGTCTCTGACCTAATTAATTAAAATGACTATTTGCCATGGGGTAAACAAGCATAATTTGTTTTGCATTCATAATGGAAAGGAAGCATTTTGTTTCCATAAATGTCTCAGAGTAAATTCAATATATTATTTTTATGACAGTGTGTCTTAATTACATATAAATAACAATACAGTTGTTTAAGACAATTGCAAGAAGACAGATTTCAAATGAGTGCTGAATGAACGCAGAGATAGATGTACATAGAAACGCACACAAAAACAGGATGGCACTCTGGGATTTTAAAGAATAAAATTTATTATGAACAATATAGGTAACAAAAGCTTACTTACTTTTTTGTCTGAAAACTAACAGATACACAACACCAAAGTAGTGAAACACTATATTGGTGTTTACTGTCCCTGTATTTGTATCACTTTACCCTTCTTCAGCTGCATTGTGTAAATATATCCTCAAAAAAGGAACCAGAGTTGCAATTATTTCTGTATCCATTTTGAGGGGACTTCACTTACCTAGGGATTCCAGCTCCGAGCTGACCAGTTTGGGGCTGGTTGCAATTATGGCAGGCAGACCACATGCTGTGTGTCCCCCTACTATAGCACCAGCCTATTGCTGGTTATTGCAACATAAGGTGGACCTCGTGCAGTTCTTTCCCCTTTTTTCTAATACCAACCTAAGATCAGAGGGCCAGGACTGGTTAATGATGTAGGGTAGGACCCCATGACATGTTTTAAAAAAAGGTTTGCCATCAGAATTGATGTGGAATGGAGGGGTTGAAATCCAATGGGTCATGTAGTACAGTAAATACTGAATTTTAGAGTGCAATACATCACCATTACTGTTGGATTCAATTAGACAGCAAATACGATGCTTAGTAAATATACCCTATTATCTCCCACATTGACTATTTCAATAGCCTTCTAACAACACTTTCATCCCTACAAGTTATTCTAAACACAGGGCTAGACTTATCTGGTCTGTCAGTCACTACTGTATATTGGTTTACTGTATGTCTGCAAAATCCTTATAAAATACTTTTAGCAACAAGGCCATTACCAAATAATCCATTATACAGTACATGTCTGCAGTCAGAATATCCTACAATTTGAGCCATCTGAGCTACTGTATATAAAATCTGTCTTTTTTTATTCACTCCTATGTTATGGAACTTTATTTGGGCTGCTCCCAGCCTGTGGAATATGCTACTTCACAAAACAAGATTTTCTTCAAGCTTTAAATCCCTTAAGTGTTCATTGAAAACTCACCATTTAAACTTCAAATTCCTTCCCCATTCACTAATTTACTTAATTTAATCTACCCAATTTCCACCCCTTTGCACAGTTCAAATTAAACTGTGATGTGTTTGCTTTCTATCCTCAAACAACCCACCAACCCATATCAACACAGCAGTGTTACTAGATCACTTAAACCCTAGGAACTATTTACCCTTGCATTCTGGATAAAGCCAATAAGCAATACTGTATGTATCACCTCACATATTAATCTTCTATTATTCTGGAAGCTGGAGTCTCTCTTATTGTACATCTCACCGTCTGTCTATTAATAATGTACTTGTTCACATTTTGTAAAGATTAAAAATATTCTACAAAAAAAGTTAATAATGTTATTGATAATACCTTCAAGTAAAGCTGGGCATACATGTCCAGATAAAATGCCTGTCAGACCGACAAACATTTTATCTGGTAGTCTGCCCGTCCGCAGATATCCGCGGTATATTAGCCCCGACATCTGCGCTCTGCCCCTGGGAGAGGAGACATTTCCCTGATCCTTCCATGGGAAGAAACACAGGAAATGTCGGTTTGTTGGCCGCGGTTGGGCATACACTGCCCGATGCAGCCGACATTTTAACTCATAAATATCACATCAGACGGGCATCCTGGACAATCGGCATGCCCGAGTGAGCAATATTTAACCCTCGGTCGCCCACACACATGCTACAATTATCGGGGCGATCACGGATATCGGGCAGATTGCCCCGATAATTGTAGCGTGTAGGTCCAGCATAAGATGTGATATGGTAATTAGCACTGTGTCAAAGCTACAATGATAATCAGAAATAATAGAAATTTCACTACATCAAAGGGAAGGCGATTTACCTGCCAGACCTGACCCCTTAGTAGCAATTAGGAGGCCTGAAATGAGTTCCCTATGTCCATCCTCTAAAGCTGCGGTGTGAGTTGATTGGTCTGCACAGTCATAGTATGTTAAGGAGGGTATCTGGCCAACTGGTTGACAGTATGAGTATGTTGAGACATCCAGAATGTCAATAATCAAAATGTCGACATGGCCATTAGGTCGACCAACAATATGTAGACATGTATTTAGGTCAAAATAATTAAATGGTCGACACATTCAAAAAGTTGACATTTTATATGTCGACACTAAAATACCAACATATGGTTTTTTTATGATTTGTATGGTTATGTTTAGGGTTAGGCTTAGTGTTGGGATAAGTTTTAGGAATAGTGTTAGGTTCAAGGTTACATTTAGGTTTTGGGTTAGGGTTAGGTTTAGGATTAGGGTTAGGCTAAAATAACCATAAAAACCATATGTCAACATTTTTATGTCAATCTTGTGAATGTGTCCACGTTGACCTAAATACATTTCTACATATTACAGGTCAACCTAATGACCAGGTTAACCTTTTGAATGGAGACATTTAGAAAGTGTCGATCTTCTGGTGTCAACCTTCTGAATGTTGACCGATTTACTGTTGACCAGTCATACCAGACCCATTAAGTAGTCCGTACTCAGAGTCAGCTTTCTATACTTTCATATATCTTTTTTATAGTAGTATATTCTAAGCCCAAGACACTAGACAATTAAGGGAAGAGAAGGCAAGAGTAGGCACAAACCAAACTAGATCAAATTATATCATGTATAGAGCAGAAGGAATTGTTATTCTCACAGCTTAAGCAGGTCTTTCTTCAGGAAAATAGGTCCAAATTCAATAAATCCAGGTACAGGAAGGGAAAGTATAAACAGGGGCAACCCAGAATCTGGAAGTGGAAAGTACAATATGGGTTCAAACTAGAGATGTGCGCTGACCCCCGTGTTTTGGTTTTGGATCTAGATCTCCCCTGTTTTGGATTAGGTTTTGGATCTGGATATTTATAAGCTAAAATCACATAAAATGGCCTTCTTTTGTTCCTACAGTAGTAATAACCTCAATAATTTATTTCCACTCATTTCCAGTAAATTTTGACCACCTCACAGCTCACAATATTGATTTTTTTCATGTATTTAAAGGGCCAAAAGGTTGCATACAGCTTGCTGGCTCAAAACTGATTGATATAATTATTAATAGAGTTGAGGACTGTCAAAACTGATTGATATAATTATTAATAGAATTGAGGACTGTGCAAATATGATGGTTGGGATACCATTGAGGATTGAAGAATTGATAGTTTGTAGTTGGTGCAGCCCCTGGCTGTAAAACTGATAAATTAATTAATAACAATTCATTGGTGCAGCCCCTGGCTGTAAAATTGTTAATAAGTTAATTAAAAAACAAATCATTGGGTGCAGCCCCTGGCTGAATAATTAATAAAAAGAAATTCATTGGGTGCAGCCCCTGGCTGTAAAATTGCTAATAAATTAATTTAAAAACAAATAATTGGTTCCTAAAACAACCAAAACATTAATAATGGAAAGGAAAAAGGTGCAAGATGGAATAATCCTTGGGCCCTCCCACCCACCCTTATTTTGTATACAAAACAGGACATTCACAGTTTAACAAACCAATCATTTCAGCGACAAGGCCTGCCAATGGTGGCTTTAATGATTGGTTTGTTTGTACCCCCTTAAAACAAGCTGCCAATGTGCATTGGACATGGAAATGATCCCATACACAAACTGGCTTTACATTACAACATCAGATGTCGTTGTGATCCTCGTCCTCATCATCCCCATCAGTGTGTACATCCTCTTCTTCACACAATATCAATTTTTCCAGGCTGGAATCCACCATAGGAGCCTCTGTAATTTTTGGATGTAATTGTTGGTAGAGGTCTTCCTCATGGAATTTGAAATTCATTTTAATGAACATCATGTTTTCCACATTTTGAGGAAGTAACTTCCTATGCCGATCACTGACAAGGTTGCCAGCTGCACCGAAAACCCTTTCAAGGTACACACTGGAGGTTGGGCAACTTAAGTATTGCAAAGCCAGTTTGCTTATGGGACTCCAAATTGCCTCTTTTTCTTGCCAGTACTGAAAGGGACTGTCTGACATGCTTATTAGGATGTTATCTCTGAAATAGTCCTCCACCATTCTGTGAATGGAGACCGTATCACACATAGTCACTGTAGAGATATGTCACTAGTAGGCAGTTCTCTCAGGCTAGATGTAATTTTTTGGTGAACGATCTGCATGACCAGCAGGCATGCTGTGAAGAAAATTGAGTTTTTTACTGGCAGCTGCATAAACTGAAGGAGGAGATGATGGCGTTTCACATGCGGCTGCAGCTACCATTTTTTTTCCCAACAGCTGTTTGCACAGTTTTAGATTTTGGTCTGTTGGAAAAAAACTCACAAGGTAGGACTTAAACCTAGGATGCAGAATGGTCTCCAAAATATATGTTTCAGATTTCAATAGATTGGTGACTCGTGGATCCTGGTTAAGTGAATCACAGGTTTATCCACCAGTCTGACATACTTTGCGCAATCAGTCCATTTCACCTCCTCCTTCAGTTTCTCCAACTGTTATTGCAAAGGTTTGATGAGGGGAATGACCTGACTCAAGCTGGCAGTGTCTGAACTAACTTCACGTGTGGCAAGTTCAAAGGGTTTGAGAACCTTGCACAACACGGAAATTATTCTCCAATGCACTTGAGTAAGGTGCATTCCCCTTACATGGCCTATGTCATAGGCCATTGTATTGCCCTGGATGGCCTTTTGCTGTTCCTCCATCCACTGAAGCATATAGAGGGTAGAATTCCACCAAGTTACTACCTCTTGCTTCAGCTGATGGAAGGGCAAATTTAACAGTACCTGCTGGTCATGCAATCTTCAACAAGTGGTCACCGAATGTCTAAAATGTCCAGATATTTTTTTTCCACTGAGAGCATCTCCTACACGAGCGTGTCAGATTTGAAAAAATATAGCACCACCAAATTATTGTGTGAGCAAAACATGGGACGTGTTCGAATTGGCCCACATGTAATGCTCTCACAATAATGCTGGCATTGTCCGAAATCACAAATCCCGAGGAGAGTCCAAGTGGGGTAAGCCATTTAGCAATGATTTCCCTGAGTTTTTCTAAGAGGTTCTCAGCGCTATGCCTCTTAGTGAAACCGATGATGCACAGAGTAGAATGCCTCTGTTTCAGCTGTCTTTTGGTAGATGTTGCTGCTGCTGTTGCTGTTGTAGGCAATACACCTACCCAGTGGGCTGTCACAGTCATGTAATCCTTAGTTTGCCCTGTCCACTTGTCCATATATCAATGGTCAAGTGGACAGTGGGTACAATGGCATTTCTGAGGACATTAGTAATGTTTTCTTAATGTCCTTGTACAGACTTGGAATTGCTGTTCTAGCGAAGTGGAATCTAGAAGGGATCTGGTAGTGAGGACACAGGACCTTAATTAACTGTTGAAAACCCACTGCAGTACTGGTGGATACTGGATGCACACCTAATGCCAGCATAGTTGTTATGGTGTCAGTAATCCTCTGTGCAACAGGGTGGTTGCTGTCAAACTTGTTTGACCTTGCAAATGATTGTTTGACAGTTAATTGTTTTTTGGAAGATACGTTACAAGTAGTCTTCCTCCTGGGATGAAGATCCAGTCACAGTAACAGCAGCAGCGATGGGCATAGTCAAAAAGGATCCTTCTGAGGAATCACAGACAGGAGAGGAATCACTAATGCTTTGAATACCAACATTGGATGCAGCAGGACTACTCCCGACAAATGAGGATGTTGATGATGCTGGTGTTGGTGTTGCAGATTGAAGGCGCTTGGATCTCACAGAGAGTGAGCAGGTAGGTGATAAAGGACTTGTTACTTTTTGAGTTTTGGAACCAAAACACTTTGATATTTGATGAATGCTCTCCAAGTGATGTAACAAGGAGGAGGTTCCTAGGTGGTTTAGGTCCCTCCCTCTACTAACTCTTGCATGGCAATGGTCACATATGGCTTGACAACTGTTGTCCGGATCGGGGT
The DNA here is from genome assembly GCA_031769625.1 of Taudactylus pleione. Classification (NCBI taxonomy): domain Eukaryota; kingdom Metazoa; phylum Chordata; class Amphibia; order Anura; family Myobatrachidae; genus Taudactylus; species Taudactylus pleione. The sequence goes on from JAUIMM010000082.1 coordinate 7,434,421, forward strand.
GGAAATAATTCCACACGTGAGAAGTAGATCTTTTTGTATTTTGTCCTGGCATGACAACAATGGGCTTTGGCTTTTTCAATCCTTGGGCAACAGATGTTGCCTTAGTTACACAAAGGACATCTTCAGCATCAACATCCTCATCACCAACATCTTCATCATCCTTAGCGCCTTCAACTACCAAAATATCCTCCTCCTCCATGTGCAATACCACAGAAGCATCCTCAATGACTATGTCTGCAAGATGTTGACTGCCCTTCCCAACATTTACAGAGGGCACACAAATGTTGGAACTTGGAGGATCCTCCAGTACATTAGTATTTTGGTCTGGCTCACACATGGCCAACCGCGGACACACTTGCACTCTCCTCTGGGATTTGTGATTTAAATTTCTCAGGGCACACAGTTGTTGTTTCCAAAGGGCTATCAGAATCAGCAGTCTTCCTAAAGAAAGGCCAAGGCCTTATCCTTTCCTTGCCACTTCGTGTAGTGAAGGGTATATTGACAATTTTTGGTTTATCTAAAGGCAAATTTCCTTTCAATTTTTTTTTTCTTAAGTTCAGTACAAGAAGCTTTACCATATCGATGATGTGACTTAAGCCCTGGGGCATGGGCCTTCATAGAGGATGAGGAAGTTGACGGCCTCGCACTGCTGGCGGCAGCTACAACATGTGGTTCTTGGCCTTGCTCTCCTGTCATATGACAGCCCTCCATATTTTCTGCAGTCTTGAAGCAGTGTCACAAGCACCAATAGTGTAGCCAAGGTGCGGTTACAAAATTCACACACGTGCAGTCGTGCACACACAAAAATATTTGACAAAAAAAGACAATTGATTATTATTTTTTTTTCAGCTCCAGAACTTGAGCCCAGAGCACTGATTGATCACGACTGGAGTTGGGCAGCACTAGGTTGCAACTTGTGTTGCTGGCTGGATCTTGTGCGGTTAAGCCTAACACGCACGCACACACAGAAAAATATTACACAAAAAGACACATTGGTTTTTTTTTACTATTTTTTTTGTTTGTTTGAGTTCAAAACTTGGGCCCAAATGGATGCAGCAGAGCCCAGATGTATTCTGCAACAACCCAGATGGACACAGCAGACAGCACAGCAACACCACCAGCCCAGGACACAGCAGACAGCACCAGCCCAGAATGGATCAGCAGTGCACCAGCCCAGGACACAGCAGACAGCACAACACCAAACAACACCAGCAACTCTCCCAGCCCTGCACTACCCACCCTCCCTGTTCAGTCTCAACAGCCAGTGTGCCAGGGTAAAATGGCGTCCGCCGCATGGTCCCTATATACTACATTGATCATAGAGATGCAAGTTCGCGAACCGCAAGATTTCTGACTCTATGGTTTTGCCTCGGTTTTGAGATCTGAGTCAGGCGGGAAACCCTGAGCCTGCTTGGATCTTCTAAATTCGGGTGGGTTTGGATCTCTGAAATCCAAACCCTCTCATCTCTAGTTCAAACAAGTCAGCTTAATAGGATGTCAGACAAACACTAGAAATTTTATAATATTATTTTATTATTTATGAGGAACCAAAACAGTATTGGCATAACCAATGGTGTTGACAGATATAATTGGTGTGCAATGGAAGTCATTCCACATGGTAGATAACTTAAAAAGGCTTATTGGCTTATTAACTAGGAGATAACAGGATGCCGGGTATCACAGGGTATCACATGGTTAATGCAGGAATGTGCATATAACAGGTACAAACAGATCCAGCCAGGGGCTTATGGGATTAATGCAGGTAATGTGCTTTTTTGGGGTAGTATACACCTATATATGCAATCAGTGTTATTCTGGTACATCTGCTGTATCATCAGTCTCCATCACTGTGAGACGCTCAGGGGCACAATGGAGGATGGAGAGAGCAGATGTGCAGATAGGCAGTAGCACATTTTGTCGGAGGTCATGCTGTGACATCAGCCCACCTTGTCTCAGGTATGGAGTCCCAGACCTGGCAGTAAAGAGAGAGACAGCACAGAGTGCACTCACCTCTCAACAAAGGGTCCATAGCACCATACCAAGAAGTAAAGATGACAAGTTACCTAGTTAAATACATGCAAGTTCACAACTTCATATCAATAAATAATTTCAGTTAACTTAATTATGTATAAAATGCAATTGTTAAAGGGCCCTACTCACAGTTTACAATCTAGAAGGGACATGGGTAGAGGCAATCAGGAGACATACTGTAGGCAGTGAATGGGATGGCAGAGTCTGTAGAGTTGGGAGGAGAGGTAGTAAACTTGAATGAAAGGTAAGAAAGAAGTACCGTCTGTGAAATTACAAAATAAATCCAATAAATCCGCTTGCGTACATAAAATAAAATAGATATAGTTTATCTGAATGCTTTCTTCACTTATCCCTCATCTATTTCAAAGCGATATGATAAACCCAAAAAAGTAAAGTGCAATGCATAAATCTGTTTGAAAAATCAGCTGTGTAAAATAAAAAAACACTTCAATGTATAGTGCAGAGGTTCCCAAACACGGGTCCTCAAGGCTCCCCAACAGCTCAGGTTTTGGAGATTTCCATGGTTGAACACAGGTGGATATCCTTAAAACCTGAACTGTTGGGGAGCCTTGAGGACCGCGTTTGGGAACCTCTGGTATAGTGTCAGCACACACCAAAACAGTGCAAACAAGTAAACCACAATAAGTGTTCCAAAAACATGTATATCCAATGTCAATGCAGTGATTCTGCATTCCAGAACTGGAAACTAAATATTTCATTTATATTGTATATTGCAGCAATCATTTATTTTCCGTGATATCTCAGTAAGATATAGAAACCTGGCAGTACAATTATATGTTCCATTGGAAACTTTTATTACATGTAACACACAAAATAATCTCTCCATACATTAAATACACAAATACAGTATGAGGCTTTTCTGAAACTTAGATGGTCAAGGATTAGAGGTCAAAAGCAGAACCCAATGCTTTGTGTCCTCTTTAATTTATTGTGGTCTTGAGATAATAAAATACCAGTTGCTAAAGAAAATACTAACCTTAATCTGCCAGTTCGACTGGCTCCTCATTAAATTGCCATCAATATACATATATAATGATCTAATCATATTTTAATAAAGTTAATTTTTAGATGAATTCAAAAATGCACACAACATGTTCAGAATTTCTGCACTGTACTAAAAGAATAACAATTAATAACTATTTAATTAACCCATACAGAGAAAAATGGAAATATTGCTTTTAGCTGGTATGACACAATAAAGGGTATATTTACTAATGTGAGAGATTTTAGAAGTGGAGATGTTGCCCATAGCAACCAATCAGATTCTATCTATTATTTCCTAGAAGGTGCTATTTAAATGTTATGTAGAATCTGATTGGTTGCTATGGGTAACCTCTCCAACTCTCACGTTAGTAAATTTACCTCTTAAGGTGCATACACACATAACGATTTTTTGAACTATTTAACTATAACATCGTCGTTATCGTTCAATCGTTGTAAAAATCGTTCAGTTTCTGAGTTATAATGATGAACGATTATCATTCATGCGCGTTCTCGTTTGTAGTTCAGTCTGACTGACGAACTGAACGATTTTCATTAAGGGAAGTTACAAAAATCGTTTGTAGTTCAAAAAATCATTCATTACACTTTAAAAATCTGACAGATAATGTGACAGAAAATTGTTCATATAATCGTTCATAAAATCGTTGGTAACAAAATTGTTTAGTGTGTATGCAGCTTAAAGGTGCATACACATGGTCAGATTTGTCAAATGTGCAGATGAACGATTGAACGATCTGAACGTTATGATGAACGATTTGACCACCGATTTTAACTACGAACGATTTTTGACTGCATTGAAATGAATAGAATCGTCCAAATCAGACTGCAAATCAGATGTCAGATATCATTATCTGACAAACGGGAACACACAACGTTCATCGTTCATCCGACAAACATGTCAGATATGTCAGATTTTCCTTCAGATATGAATGATTGAACGATTTTTAAAATCGTTATCGTTCAGATCTGAAGAAAAATCTGACCGTGTGTATGCACCATAAGTGTTAATTGGTGTGCCAGTACCAGCAGTCATGGACATGACTGGTCTGCTTCCAAACACTCAGCAGGTCACTTATTGCTGGCCTTCATAATCAGAATCCTCAAAAGAACCCAACTGGGTTCAGCCTCAGAATAGAGATGCACATATATTGGGCCAGTTTAAATACTGGTTAAGGGAAACATTATAAATAATTATTTGAGGTAAACAATTGCTGCTATGTTGAATGCTGAACATTCTATTATTTATGTGTGAACATATTCTTAGTATACTGTATATTAGTGCACAAAAATGTTTTTATTGATATTCAAAAGAAAAGTGTTATCAGTAATTGTATGTGATTAAATAAATGTGTTTTATATATATTTGAGTTTCGACTGATATTTATTTTGCCATTTCACATATCTGATGTAAGTGATTCTCGCAGTTTCTACACATTGTCACTAGCCTTTGCTTTGGTTATCTGAGCATTCACTAGCTCAACACTCTGATTCTGCAGCTTCTTTTAATAACGATTTAATTAACTCTGTAAATACTTCATTGGTGTAGTATACAAAAAAATGTTTTGATTAGTGCCAAATTTATTTTCAATTTATAAGTAACAATTTTGCCTGTTAGATTGAGGAAGAATGAGCTCCCTCTGTGCAGAGTAGGAACCTTCGGATGTAAGTTAATGTGTGCTTTGCTGTGAGACTCCCTCACAAGTCCAGTTAGAAAAGTCTTACAGTATATATAGTCTTTTAAGACATTGGCCCTGATTCAGAGCCGGACGCTCTGACCAGAGCGCTCGCTCTGAATCAGGGCCCACCTCCATTAATATAGAGCGTCCTCCTGGATGCTCGTATAGCTGTGGGTCACCACCCACAGCATATACGAGCATGCAAAAAGATGGTCGCGATGGTCAAGACCATCGTGACCATCGGATCTGCGAGTGAAAGCCTGCGGTTGGGTTTCCCAACCGCAAGGCCAGGAGTGATTTTGGCTCTATCAGAGCCAAAATCACTCCCACTGACATCACTAGTGATGTCAGTGGGGCCGGCTTCAGACGGTAGGCGTTCCCATGGGAACGCCTCCATCTGGCAGGCACGCCCCCGGCACGCCCACCAAAGGGGGCGTGCTGTCAGTCACCATCGACAGCACGCCCCCTTTGGTGAGACACTCCGAGCGAAGCAAAGTCCTTCGCTCGCCGGGTCTCGCGCATGTGCACGACAGAGCTCCCTCCGTCGTGCGCATGCGCAGTGGGGAACATCGACCCACTTGCGAGCGTACTGCCGCTCGCGAGTGGGTCTGAATGACCCCCATTGTTCCATGCCATGTGCATTGGACTGGGATGACATATGTGTGTCCTCACTGACAGTTAATGAAAAAAGTTATTCTGACTGCAATCTCACACAAGATCTCTCGATCAGTAGCACCCACAGTAAGAACCTACTCTGCTACTTGCTCTACACCTCAAAGGAGTCAGTGGAGTCACTCCTGGTCCTATCCTAACCTGTCCTAGCCCAGAAGCAAGCCAGCAAAGCATCAACCTGTGGGGAAATGCCAACAGAGAAGGCTATGAAGTGTCCAAAGAACGGATACATTAAAAAAAAACAGGGACAAAATCTATTGCCATTCCTTGAAGTGGTTCACACATTTATTTGCACAGATGGCCAAAACTAATTGCCTATGTTAAGTACAGACATTTCTAAGAGTCATATAGACCAAAACATGACTTCTGACAAACTATGTTGTTCTTTTTGATTTTATTAAAGCCTATAATCATATTAAACTGGTGTTTTTTGCCCTGGTGCTCTACAAATGCCAGCAGGCCCAGGTGCAAGGGCATGCTGGCACTTGTGATATTGCCATATTTTGCAGCCAGGCATGCTGTTTTTGTACCATGGACAAAATGTACTAAATATATTATAACTCCAACCCAACTGCTACATGAGTTTGGGGAAATGCACTTGTGCTTTTGGCACTGGTGCTTGGTTTACAGTACTTAGGAGGGGGATCCTATCCAAATTTTGTATGGACCTGAGCCCTGGTGCCAACTGGCCAAGGGCTAGTAGATTTATGGTGAGGGGACCACCACACTATAGGTCAGCCTTTATGGATCCACCAGCCCTAGGCTGAACAAGCCTGGTGCTGCTGACAGGGCCCCAGTACTATTGAAAGGGCATGATCTAATCGCAGGAGGCATGGCCACACCCCTTTAGATTTACAAAGAATATATATTTGCATGGGGAGGGGGGTGCTGTGAGGCCCTCAACACATTGCAAATCAAGGGGGGCACGATCAGTGTGATTGCTCCCCCCAACAGACAGATGAGACAGCTGCAATTAATTGGACATGCTTGTTTGGGTCCCCACAGATGTGGATCAGAGAATTTTTAGGTGGGCGAACCTTTCTCATTAAACCCACAAACAATGCTATGCCCACTGTAATATTATACTAACATGTCATTACTGAACAATATCTTTTAAAGATTTTTATCAAGAAATATTTTTATTGTTATAATAAACATTCATGCATATATGAACTATTGATCTATTATTCTTTTGAGTTTTTGTCCTTTGGTGCTAGGGTTTATTTTTAGTAGAAGTTTATCCACGTGGATGATGCTCTCCAAGTAAAAGGACATAACGTGGAGTATATGGTCTTAAAGAAGACAACGAGATCCGTGGGTCATCACTATACCTTTGTTTATCAATATATTGAAACACAAAGAGGACATATTAATATTGAACATTATCTAGAGACTTTAAATTATTATTAGTGCCCCTTCTCAGTGATTATTTGTGGTGTCTAATACTTAATCCTTCTAACGGGATTTTTGTGAGAGGGAGCAGCTTGTGGACAATTTGTGTTCTGTGTATATCTTCAATATACTCTTATTTTTTCTCTGAAGCACAAGCCAAAGGCATTGTTTTGTGTTTTTTTGTATACATACGCATATATCCACACTGACACATACATACACATGATATACACACTAACATACAAACATACACTGTATATATACTCTAACACATACAGACACATACACATGATATAACACAGACATACTTACACTTCCGATGAACCAGCAGGTTGCTAATGGGGTGGGCACCTCCATCATTAGGCCATGCCCCCTCCAAAATGCCATGATTCGTGGTTGTTTGGGGGCGGGGCTTGTCACATTGGCTCCACCCCCATTACGATCATAGATTGTAGGGAGAATCGTCCATCAGCGGGGGTTCCCAGGTTGGAGGAGGAGGCCTTTGAGTAATCGAGTAGCGCGGGCCCCCTCCCATTATGCCAGTGTCCGGGCCCGGACACGCTCGCTCTGAATCAGGGCCCACCTCCATAATTAAGGAGCGTCCTCCTGGACGCTCGTATAGCTTTGGGTCACCACCCACAGCCTATACAAGCGTGCAGGGTGATGGTCGTGATGGTCTTGACCATCGCCACTGCGAGCCAAAGCCTGCGGTTGAGTTTCTCAACCGCAAGGCCCGGAGAGATTTTGGCTCTATCAGAGCCAAAATCACTCCCACTGATATCACTAGTGATGTCAGTGGGGCCAGCTTCTGACGGTAGGCATTCCCTTGGGAACGCCCCCATCTGGGAGGCACGCCCCCGGCACGCCCACCAAAGGGGGCGTGCTGTCAATCAACATTGACAGCACACCCCCTTTGATCAGACACAACGAGCGAAGGAAAATCCTTCGCTCGTCGCGTCTCGCGCATGCGCACCATCAACCCGCTTGCGAGCGGACAGCCGCTCGTGAGTGGGTCTGAATCAGGCCCCATAATCCTAATATTAGCTTTTCAATTTTCTCTTGTTCTCCCCCAATTAATGCTATATTCAAATTCAGAGCTTCCTGAATTTCATACTGTCTGGCTCCAAAGAAAACTTTTTTTTTGTAGTTAATGATACACTATGTTAACATTTACTACAGTATATGCAGAATACTTATGATTTGCTCTGTGTTTTTTAAGCATATGACTCATTTGGTCTAACAAATGAGTTTCCTTTAACTAAACATATGCCTTTAATGTTCACTAAGTAAGGCCGATGCAAATTTTGATGTTTATTAGATAATAGGTAAAAAAAGTATTAGGACATGTGTAATTATATAAGCATCACACTCTTTCACTCCCACTGATTCATACAAAAAAAGGAAAAAAAGAACTCCTATGTATAGGGCACACCTTAATAAAATATATCTTTTAATAGGAAAATTAATTAAAATATAGGAATCACTTAATTAGTAAAAATAGAACACACAAGATCTCAAAATGTCACATAGTAATCTATGCTCAACAGACAATACACAAGTACATACAGTAAGGAAGTAAGTAACATTAATCAAAGAAAAACAGGGGCAAATATTGGAGTATTAGTGCATAGAGCGTAAAGTGAATTGGTGTAGTCACCATTAGGTGACGGTGAAAATAAATCAAAACATATATACAGGTTGAGTCTCTCATATCCAAATATTCCGAAATACGGAATATTCTGAAATACAGAAATTTTTTGCCATGACTGAGACCTTTGAATATTGATGGTTCAATGTACACAAACTTTGTCTATGGCATAAATGATTAAAAATATTGTAGAGAATTACCTTCAGGCTGTGTGTATAAGGTATATATGTAACACAAATGAATTTCATTTCTGTACACAAACTTTGTTTGAGCCACAAAATGATTGAATATATAATTACCTGCAGACTGTGTGTATAAGGTTTATATAACACATAAATGCATTCTGTGTGTATATTTGGGTCCTATTCCCAAGATATTTCATTATGGTATGCAATTATTCCAAAAAACGGATTATTCCATTATACAAAATACCCCTGGTCCCAAGCATTTTGGATATGGGAGACTCAACCTGTAAATCACATGTATAAAACACATACATATTAAAAAGCAACATGACCACTTGTATGCTCAAAATTATTAATTCATACACTTATAATTAATTGAGGCATCCCTCTAATAAATGGGAATGTGGAGTATGCTTAACACCAGGTACATTGTACAATGATTCAAGTGTAGTAACTATTAGAAGAAAAAATAGACTGTGCATTTACATACACTGGGATCTGAGAAAAGTCTTGCCAAGCATCAGCCTGGGAATGGGAGTCCCATGCAATGGCACAGTGAAAGAACAATAAGCCAGTTTCTGCTGCCAGCACTGGACTATGAGTGCCCCCTGTTGCAAAGCATTGCAGGATGCAAAATCAAAGTCGCAGCTGGTGAGAGAACAGAGAAAATAAGTAAAGTACGTGTCAGTGATTCCCTGTGGGATAGTGGTCAATGATGCAGGGGTCCTCTGTGTGCACAGGGGTATCCCTCGAGCGATGCCGATGTACGTTTCGCCAGGGGCTTCCTTGAAAAAGTCCCTTGCAAAATGTCCATCAGCATCGCTCTTTTCTCTCACCAGCAACCTGGAGAGCTTCACCAGACTGTGCAACAACAGCGGGCCAAAGCACAGAGAGGACTCCTTAAAAACAAGCCTTCCCTGTGCATCAGTCCTCTATGAATTGTTCCTGCAGGTCTACAGCATTCACTAATATGTGTGACATCATATAGGGGGAGACCAGCCAAATAATAAAATAAGTTGGGGAGGGGGGCTGCCAATTTTGTCAGTCCAGGACCCCGCTATTATAATAGCAGCCTTGTTCAGCATTATACATGTTCCAAGAGTATTTTGATACATTTCAAAACTCTTAGAATATATTCTTACTACAGTTGCAAATAAGTTTGTTTACAATGCTCCAGCTAATGGACAGATCTAGCATCAGTAAGAAGTATTTCAATATATAACAGATGAAACAGGTATTGCAAAGTAATTAATGCATCATGCATGGTATATAAGCTGATTTAGCTTCCTTTAACATTTGATCCTGACTAATCACTCTCTCCATGTTAGTGGTTGCTTAAAGTATGAACAAGGAAGTAATATGGTTGAAGTCCATCTGTTTCTACTTGTACAGCTCAGTGATTATCCCTGCAGTTGAACTATTGTGTCACTCTGGTGAAGATTTATGTTGGACAGAGGTCAAAATGAAATTAAAGTTTCAGTACACATTTTTGACCTCTAGCTCAGTACACATTCTGTAGTATTCAATACACACTTCAACATTGATCATAGATTATGGGTTTGAGTTGTATGCAAAGTGATACAATTACTGCCACTTCCTGTGATTCAAAATCCATATGAACATCTACCTTCATTCTGATTCGGCCTCATTTCAACAACTACACTGCTCTATTGCCTGTTTGTGTAAAGGATTTGTGCTCTGATTCTGCCTCTATAGAAGTCAAGAATTGGTGTACTCATTAATATAGTGTATTTGGTATGAGACTGGGAATTTTGTACCGACAGATGTGTCCACATACACATTTGATCATTGCAAAGTCCATGGCATGCCAAACAGGACTATTTGGCCACGGACTGGTTAACTTAGCCGCACCAAGCATCTTTCCAGGGACTTTTTCTCAAAATCGTATTAATATAACTACAGTAGTTTCAAGTAGGGTATACAAATGCAAACAATAAACACTTCTTATACAATTAAAAATGTAATTTGTTTTAGACAGTAGGCTGCACCTCTAGACGGATCACCCGTCTCCTTAAACAATCCAAATAAATCATACAACACACTGTCCAGAAAGTTATTAATGTGCAATAGAGGTACTTCATGTAATAGTGATGATTAATCCAAACATGTATGCTTTAGTCCATCGGGGTGTGTAAATCGAAAGGCTTTATTCAATGGAGATGCATGGAATAAAACGTAGCTTGATCACTGAATTGGTTCTAAAAAGAGACCCTTGCATTTAGTGACACCCAAAAAACAATATAACAATTACAATATTGTACATACAATTTATAAAAAATCAGTGCATATCAAACCCTGGTTATACAGGGTGGAACCATCATATGTGCGCAAGTTCTTTGAAAAACCAATATGATAAAGCAAATTCAAGTAATTTTTATTTGAGAAATGGTTCCATCCTTTGATGTAAGCAATTTGATATGCTAATGTTAGCACTGATTGTTTTAAAAAATATATATATAAATATATATATATATATATACATATACTGTAATAGATAGATCTATATATATATATATATATATATATATATACTGTATATATATATATATATATATATATATATATATATATATATAGTGTGATGCAAGTTGTGAGTTATACAATACCTTAACTGAGAAATTGAGTAGATACAGGGGTTGTTCCAAGGTGTATGTGGAAATATTTTATGTAAAACATGTAATCTTTTTAGTTCATGATTAGAAATACTTGATGCTAGGTTTACAATTGATATATTTCCTGATATTTGTTAGCTCCTACTGTTAATACAGAATAAGTGGAAGCAGAAGCTTCATTATTCACAATACAATTCTAATATATTATTGATTGAAACATTACAAAAATATGTAAAAAAATAATTATATTTAAGGTCTACATAGTGATCAGATGTTACAAATGTAAATTAAATAAAAGTTGTACCTTTCCCACATACTGTGGTTCAGATCCCATGTATTCTTCGAGCACAAAGAACTGATTCCATACCCAACCACGTTTAACTCTCTGCGCTGCTGATCTCCTTCCCAACATTGTGATGATAACATTTTCTTTTTGCTTGAAAGCTGAAGCTTGTGGTGGCTGCTGTGAATGCAGTGGTGTTAACAGACCTCCATCAAAAAGGAACCAAAGAAGCAACGATAAGCAGTTCCTTGTAAGCATTGGAAAAGACGTCCCTTCGGCCTGGTAGCTAATACGCCAACACTTGTTGCAGCAATACTGTAGAATCCAGTTTGAAATGTATTTTTTTCTCACCATAAAACTCGTACTGTTGCAAAATGTGCATACAAAGTATTTCTTCAGCTGTTAAGATTATTATCACATTGATGTTACCCAATGGATTCCTGAAAATACACACAAAGCTAAATGTTCTATTGTATAATTATCAAGCATATACAAATATATACATTAACAAGAGGTTGTTTTCAACAGTATACATTATACATAATAGTGTATGCAAACAGCAAAGTAAAACATAATATTACAATACTGTATACAACAAAATAATAAATCAGCAAATGTAAAATAAATAAATGAAGGTGAAATATAAGTTACAGAAAGAAATATACTATTTAGATAATGAAGATCATTTCTAAATATGGAACAAGCTTTCCTTAGCAATAATCATGAGAGAGAGAAGAGAAGAGTAATGAGGGGCACTCACCGCGGTTTCGACAAGATAGAAGCAATTCTTTAATGGTCTTACATCATAAAAGCAGTCAGTCAGTTCTCCTTTTGGGTATTGCTTGTACCGATTACACTATGCTATGCTGCTGTTTGTCTTGAAAAAGGTCCCTATTGGTGACCGAAACATCGACTTAAGCTGGGTACACATGTAAAGATTTTCTGTCCAACCATCCAACTAGTTGATTGGTTGGATTGAAAATCTGGTAAGGTATGAAAGCGAATGACAATCAGCAATTTGCTCCCAAATGCAGGAAAATGGACAAGAACTGTTGTTTGAATAAATTGTTTAGATCAAACATTTAACAAACTTGTCTGACGTCCATTTTCATCTGTGGCATTTAGGAGCAAATTGCTGATCATCAGTTACTCCCATACATTTCCAGATTTTCATTCCAAACAATCAACTAGTTGGATGGTTGGACAGAAAATCTTTACGTGTGTATGCAGCATTACTGCTTTTATGATGTAAGACCATTAAAGAATTACTTCTATATTGTGAAAACCCTGGTAAATGCCCCTCATTACTCTTCTCTTTATGTTGGACTTTTTCTGGAGCCCTTATTTGTTTAGAAAAACAATAGTTGAGTAGGGGACTTGGACTTATAGATATGCTTATATATTAACTTGTCTATCATTGATAGATTTCACTTAATCCTGCAGGTGGCAGATATCCAGCAAATATCATCTTGAGATAAATAGATTGGCTAGATTAAATCTCTGCTGAGTTTAAAAGGAGAACAATCCTTATGTTCAAATGAATCTGTCTGTTATAATCCCTGGGGAGGCAGAGGAATAATAGGAACAGTTGATGCTGACTGTACTGTACTATCTATGGGGTGCCCCTCCTGAGGTAATGATTCATAGCCACACCTCTTGGCTCTGTATAGAAGAAAGAGCTAAAGAGAATGTGTGCTATTATATAATGGTGTCCTGTTGTAGTGAATTTTGATGTAAGACTCAGACAGTTTCTGGATAATTATGCAAGTGTCATACAGTCTCTTTATACACTGATGGGAGGTGAGCTGAGGGAGAATATATATAACTTTATTACTTTGCACCTAGTGATTAATACTACCAGTGGCTTAATTACAGTATATCCTGTAATGGGTGAAATGTGCTATGGTGGGTGCTCAGCCAGGGAGAAGTTACAAACCTCTCCGGATACCTTTTTGTCAGCACCTCTGGTCAGTTACAGAGGTGACTGAATCTCGTCCCTGCAGATACCAGCCCACCTCCCCTGCTCTTCTTTTCTCCTGTTCCTTGTCACCTCACGCTGCCCCTCAGCAGTGTCTCCTTCACTTCAGTGGTTCTACATATCTGCACCCCACCTTCCTTCTCCACACAGGTAAGACTCAAAGAATCCTCACAAAGGATGGTGTGTGCTTTACAGTGCTGCTTCACCAGACCTGTCCACAAGGCTTTTCACAGTCTGCTTCCTTAGAGCAGTTCATGGGAAGAAACCTACCAACATAACAGAGTTGAAGCTGTTTTGTACAGAAGAATGGTGTTAAATTCCTCCAAGCTGAGGTTCAGGACTAATCAACAATTATCGGAATTGTTTAGAAGCAATTATTGCTGCACAAGGTGGTCATACCAGATACTAAAAGCAAAAGTTCACATACGTTTTCCACTCACAGATATGTGATATTGGATAATTTTCCTCAAAAAAAAAAGCACGTCTACATGTTTTGTCTTCTTTGTTTGATTTGGTTCTCTGTATGTACTGTTAGGACTTGTGGAAAAATCTAAGGAAGTTTTAGGCCAAATTTCAGCAGAAATAAAGAAAATTCTGAAGGGCTTACAAAATTTCAAGCACCATTGTATATTTCAAGCACCACTGTATATATATATATATATATATATATATATTGTATATATATATATATAAACCACTCGACAGACAGCACTCAGAAATGACAGCTTAAATAATGCACAGAGGGCCTGATTCAGACCCACTCGCAAGCGCATATCACTCGCTCCGGGGCTCTCAACAAAACGGGGTGGCTGTCGATGTTCATAGACAGCTTGCCCCGTTTTGTAGGCGGGGAGGGGAGGTTGCTGACCAAACTGAGGCGTTCCTGAAGGAATGCCTGCCATTTGTGGGCGGCCCTACTGACATCATTCATGATGTCAGTAGTGAGCTTCCTGCTCTATTTGAGCAGGAACCTCACTGGGGCTTGCGGCAGATGAGACCCTACAACAAGGGACTTGTTGCAAGCCCGACGTTCACGATAATCGCGACCATCACCTGTTCACCCACAGCTGTGTGAGCGGCCTGGAGGCCGCACCCAAGAAAAAAAAAATGCCCATCAGACCTGCGAGCTGCCTCAGGGCCTGATTCAGACCCGCACGTAAGTGCATAGCACTCTCAAGCGGGTCGATCGCCGGGCAGTGCGCACGAGTGAGCCCCGCAGTGAGTGAGAAGTTCACTCGCTCCGTGGCTCACAACAAAATGGGGCGGCTGTTGATATTGATCAACAGCTCGTCACTTTTTATTGGCAGCGAGGGGGGTGGCTGGTCAAACAGAGGTGTTCCTGAAGGAATGCCGGCCCTACTGACATAATTTGTGATGTCAGTAGTGAGCTTCCTGCTCTATTTGAGCAGGAAGCTCACTGGGGCTCGTTGCAGACGAGACCCTACCACAAGGGTCTCATCACAAGCCCGATGGTCGCGATAATCGCGACCATCACCTGGCTGCTTGCAAAAGCTGTGGGTGGTCACCCACAGCTTAGCGAGCGGCCAGGAGGCCGGACCCAAAAAAAAAAAAAAGAAAACGCCCATCAGAGCTACAAGCTGCCTCGTGTCAACATTTCACAGCTTTCACTCTTTTACAAAGACCAGGACCAGGACATTTGTTTGGAAAGACACCAAAATCTGTTACTGTTAACAGTTTGAGTGCTGGGAAATTTTGTTTCTATAATATATATATATATATATATATGTAAAAACAAAACAAGGAGGGTGCTCCATAGTGCATAAACAAATTGCTAGCAGAAGTAAGTAAAAATCACAGTAAGAAATGTGCTCGTACCAAGTGAAAAAATACTGTGGACTGATTACCACATGGCAAGAATGTATGATAGCAAGGCAAACACCAAACATCATCCAGGGGAATTCCCGAGACACACACCCCACGCTCCAAGCTGCAAGGAGAAACAGGATCGTGCCGGTGCCACAGAGACTGAAGGTGACAGGAGGAGATGCAAGGCAATCTATTGTTGTGTCACTAAGGCCACACCCTAATGTGTTTCATCAGGTAACTTCATCAGAGGGCTGGCCTTAGTGATACTGGGTATCAGTTTTAACCTGGTGTGCAGCCAATCAGCCCGTCCACTGGGCAGTGTTACTGATGTAAACAATGCATGCCCCCAATTGGTGCGTGCATTTAAATGGTGCACACATCCATACCAATATCAGCTTGTTCGGTATAGAACAAACTTAGTGATACAACACTATTAGATAATACCAAACTACATAAAGAGCAATTTAATTTTAACATAATGTGCAACTGATTAACACATCTACAGAGCAATATTACAGAGATGATAGTGCAATCGAATAGATTATAAATTTGCACATATATAAATATAAGTAATAATCAATCAAAAGATGGCTTATGGAGTATCAATAAAAATCATATAAAACATTACATGCAGAAAATACATCATAAGACATCTAATAAATAGGACCAGAGCTAGAAGGACAAAGATATTAGCAGCATTTCTAATTAAATAAAAGGGGCAATCTCATATCCCTCATTGAGACCAACCAGCGCCAAGGTATTTAGTGTTAAAATCCAAAATGTTTCTCTTTTTAATAAATCCTTCTCTCTGTCACCCCCTCTCCTGTTCGGGGGAACCAGTTCAATACCCTTAATTATCATACCACAGGGATTGCAGGCATGACACATTTTAAAATGCTTAGAAACACTATGATTGGTCACACTGTTCTTAATATTACGCATATGCTCAAGTATACGTATTTTAAGCATATGCTTGGTTTTACCAATATACCTCTTCCTGCAAGGGAAGTTAATAAGATATATCACAAAAGTTGAATCACAATTAATAAAGCTACTAATAGATCTATTCGATTGACCCTCACCTTTACCCACAATTTGAGAACCTTTTTCTATAAAGGGACAAATTTTACATTTGCTACAAAGAAAGCAACCTGAAATTTCTAAGAAACTTTTAGAAGTCTGATTGGTAGATGTTTTTTCTAACTGACTCTTAGATATAATAGACTTAATATTCTTAGCTTTCTTAAAAACTACATTTGGATGTCTTGGGAGATGGTCAGATAAGATAGGGTCCAAATTAAGGATATGCCAATTGTTATTCAAAATTTTCATAAGAGTTTTATCAGAATTGTGATATTGAGTAACAAAACAACAATCCCTATTCTTATTCTCCCTTGCTTTATTTAATGGTTTTTTCTCTAAAAGTTGATCTCTGGTGATATATCTTGCTCTCTTTCTCTGGATAGCCTCTCTCATCAAATCTTGTTTTATATATTTGAGCTTGTTCATCAAATTTAGCTAAATCTTAGCAGTTCCTTCTCAGCCATGAAAATTGAGAAAAAGGAATATTGTCTTTCCATCTAGGTAGATGACAACTAAAATATTCCAAATAGCTGTTACTATTTACATTTTTAAAATGGGTATAAGAGAAAATTCTCAACATTCAACACTCAATCTAAGAATTCAATTTTTCTAGGATTAAAATGGGAGGTGAACTTAAGGTTAAACGAGTTAATGTTTAGATTTTCAACAAATTCATTAAACTCAACCTCAGTCCCCTTCCAGACGATTATAATATCGTCAATATAACGTTTAAAAACTACAATGTTTTCCATTTTGTTATGCACAAGAGTACAATTTTCCCATTCCCCCATGTATATATTTGCCAGACTTGGCGCACAAATCGTCCCCATTGCCATGCCGCACACTTGGAGGAACCACTCCCCCAAAAACTCAAAATAATTAAATGTGAGCACAAAATTCAAACAGTCACATATAAAATTGGTTAGATCATCTGGAATATTCACATCCTTAGACAAAGTTTTCTGAATGGCACTAATCCCTTGAGTATGAGGAATGGCCATATATAAGGATTGGATATCAATGGTACCCCATTTAAACTCTTGTTCCCATTTTATATTATTAATTATTTGAAGCATATGGGTGGAGTCACTAACATATGATGGTATATCAGGTACATATTTCTTAATAAAAAAATCAACGTACTCTGATACTGTATATCAGTGACCCAATCCCAGCCACTATAGGGCAGCCTGGTGGTTGGGTAAGGTGTTTGTGCAATTTTGGCAAATGATAGAATGTAGCAATATTAGGGGTAGTATTGTAAAGATATTTGAACTCTTCAGCTGTTAATACCTTATTATCAAGTCCTTTTTTAAGGAGTTTATACAATTCTTCCACAAAGGGTCCTGTGGGACCTTTCTCAAGTTTACTATAAGATTTTTCATCATATAGCAAATTATATGCCTCTTTCTCATAGTAGTCACAATCCATGACTACTATGGCGCCCCCTTTGTCGGCATTTTAATAACCACATTGGTATTTGCCGCTAGATCTTTTAGGGCATCAGATTCTTTTTTTGTTAGATTGTTATAAATTTTATTAGTAGAGGGCATTTTTTCAATTTCTGCTTGTACCAGTTGTGAAAACATTTCCACATAAGGATCCTTTGATTCTATTGGAAAAAAGTGGATTTAGATTTAAGACCAGAGGAATAATTAGTTTTTTCACTCTCCCAATTCCTAACAGATGCATCACCTTTTTAAGAAAATTACGCTTCAAGATAAGTTTCCTTAAAAAGAGATTAAGGTCAATATATAGGTCAAATTTATTCAGTCCTCACGAAGGAGCAAATTAAAGGCCCTTCTTAAGGACCTGTTTTTCTATAGGTTTTTAATAAACTATAAAGATGTTAAAAATTCCCTTAACCTCTGCCTTTATTACAGGCGTCTTATTTTTGAGGGTTTTCTTAGTAGCCCTCTTTCCTCTCTTTTTTTTCCCCCCCATTGTCTCTTTATACTGCTGGGGTTCTGAAGGTAGACGGGACAGACATCTGACCATGGCCAGATTTTCTTTGGCCTAAAAAAACCTCATGTGGAAAATCATCCCCATTATCTGAGCGTAATCTCTCAAATCTATTATTATGGACAAATCCTTGTTGTTCTGGATGTTTAAAACATCATATTGGAGGTTTATTTTGAGTATGCCACTCATTTGTTTTTAGTGGTAAATGCTGTTTTTTTGACATAGGGAGATTTCCATCTATTAGGCTGTTTTACTGCTGTATGTGTATCAGGAATATTTCTTAAAATTAGTAACACTATTGGAAGATAATTATAATTATCTGCATTGCAGATGCCATGTTCTAACTTGGTCATTCATATAATCCATTTTGTCCCTGTAAAAATTTCTGCTTAATTTCAATAATTTTGGACTCAATATTAGACACTTTTGTATCAATATATTTTTTCAAGTTATCCAAATTCTCAAAATCCTGTCCAGAAACAATACCCAAATCCAACTGTATTAGCTCTTTCTCTACATCATTTAAAATGTAATTTTTTCATAAATTAATAGTCGCATGAGTTCAATAGAATATTCATCCAGTATTCTGTTCCATTCCTTCATAAATTTGTCATTATCATTACCTAAAGTGGGAGTTTTGTATATTCTCAGACCCCTAGGGATACGGCCAAAATTAATATAGTAATCTTGGCCCTTGATGTCCCACCAAGTCTTGGTCTCTTTAATTAAAAGTTTCTCAAATGACAAACAATTATCATTACCTATCCCTACTTGGAATGCATTGGTATTAGGACAATTATCCTCATTAAATATCCTGGAACATTCCTGAGATCTTTTGATTTTTAAACCAGGATTTCAAAACATCATGGACTGACAAAATTACAATAGAAGACACATATAATAAAAAGCATATATATGAACAAAGTGTATCAGCATCACAAAGCCAAATTGGGATCAAAATGACACACAAATAAAACAAATAGTTTTGGCAGGCGCTAACACTATATAATATAGTGAGACTGAAAATACCAGTCCAGCTCACTCACACCGTGCAACATGTGCAGCGTGTAGAAGCACCAATGTCCAGCAAAAAAGACTGCAGCTCCCTTTTGTATAGAGTCCCAGATCCCACGGGGTGAATTTCTAGTAAAGGTAAAAACAAAACAAGAAGGGGCACTCCATAGTGCATAAAATTATTTAATAAACAAATTGCTAGCAGAAGTAAGTAAAAATCACAATAAGAAATGTGCTCATACCAAGTGAAAAAACGCTGTGGACTGATTACCACATGGCAAGAATGTATGATAGCCAGGCAAACACCAACCGTCATCCAGGGAAATTCCCGAGACACACACCCCAAAGAGAGGAAAGAGGGCTACTAAGAAAACCCTCAAAAGTAAGACACCTGTGATAAAGGCAGAGGTTAAGGGAATTTTTATCATCTCTAAAACCTATAGAAAAACAGGTCCTTAAGAAGGGCCTTTCATTTGTCCTTTGCAAAGACCGAATAAATTTGACCTTTATATTGTCCTTAATCTCTTTGTAAGGAAACTTACCTTGAAGCGTCGTTTTCTTAAAAAGGTGATGCATCTGTTAGGAATTGGAAAAGTGAAAAAACTATTCTTCCTCTGGTCTTAAGCCTAAATCCACTTTTTTTTCCAATAGAATTAAAGGATCCTTAAGTGGAAATGTTTTCACAACTGGTAAAAACAGAAATTGAAAAAATGCCCTCTACTAATAAAAAATATAACAATCTAACAGAAAAAGAATCTGATGCCCTAAAAGATCTAGCGGCAAATACCAATGTGGTTATTAAAATGCCGACAACGGGGGCGGCATAGTAGTCATGGATTGTAACTACTATGAGAAAGAGGCATATAATTTGCTATATGATGAAAAATCTTATACTAAACTTGAGAAAGATCCCACGGGACCGTTCATGGAAGAATTGTATAAACTCCTTAAAAAAGGACTTGATAATAACAGCTGAAGAGTTCAAATATCTTTACAATACTACCCCTAATTTTGCTACATTCTATCATTTGCCAAAATTGCACAAACACCTTACCCAACCACCAGGCTGCCCTATAGTGGCTGGGACTGGGTCACTGACTTATAGAGTATCAGAGTACATTGATTTTTTTATTAAGAATATGTACCTGATATACCATCATATGTTAGTGACTCCACCCATATGTTTCAAATAATTAATAATATAAAATGGGAAGAAGAGTTTAAATGGGGTACCATCGACGTCCAATCCTTATATACGGCCATTCCTCATACTCAAGGGATTAGTGCCATTCAGAAAACTTTGTCTAATGATGTGAATATTCCAGATGATCTAACCAATTTTATTTGTGACTGTTTGAATTTTGGGGGAGTGGTTCCTCAAAGTGTGCGGTATGGCAATGGGGACGATTTGTGCGCCAAGTCTGGCAAATATATACATGGGGAATGGGAAAATTTTACTCTTGTGGTTAACATGATGGAAAACATTGTAGTTTTTAAACGTTATATTGACGATATTATAATCGTCTGGAAGGGGACTGAGGTTGAGTTGAATGAATTTGTTGAAAATCTAAACATTAACTCGTTTAACGTTAAGTTCACCTCCCATTTTAATCCTAGAAAAATTGAATTCTTAGATTTAGTGTTGAATATTGAGAATTTTCCTGAAGTAAAAACTATTGAGTTTTATACCCATTTTAAAAATGTAGATAGTAACAGCTATTTGGAATATTCTAGCTGTCATCTACCTAGATGGAAAGACAATATTCCTTTTTTCCTCAATTTTCACGGCTGAGAAGGAACTGCTCAGATTTAGCTAAATTTGATGAACTAGCTCAAATATATAAAACAAGATTTGATGAGAGAGGCTATCCAGATCAGCTCATCTATGAAGAGAACAAGAAATATCACTAGAGATCAACTTTTAGAGAATAAATCATTAAATAAAGCAATATCACAATTCTGATAAAACTCTTATGAAAATTTTGAATAACAATTGGCATATCCTTAATTTGGACCCTATCTTATCTGACCATCTCCCAAGATATCTAAATGTAGTTTTTAAGAAAGCTAAGAATATTAAGTCTATTATATCTAAGAGTCAGTTAGAAAAAACATCTACCAATCAGACTTCTAAAAGTTTCTTAGAAATTTCAGGTTGCTTTCCTTGTAGCAAATGTAAAATTTGTCCCTTTATAGAAAAAGGTTCTCAAATTGTGGATAAAGGTGAGGGTCAATCGAATAAATCTATTAAGACCTTTATTAATTGTAATTCGACTTTTGAGATATATCTTATTACCTGCCCTTGCGGGAAGAGGTATGTTGGTAAAACCAAGCGTATGCTTAAAATATGTATACTTGAGCATATGCGTAATATTAAGAATGGTGTGACCAATCATAGTGTTTCAAAGCATTTTAAAATGTGTCATGCCTGCAATCCCTGTGGTATGATAATTAAGGGTATTGAACTGGTTCCCCTGAACAGGAGAGGGGGTGACAGAGAGAAGGCTTAATTAAAAATAGAAACATTTTGGATTTTAACACTAAATACCTTGGCGCCACTTGGTCTCAATGAGGGATATGAGATTGCCCCTTTTATTTAATTAGAAATGCTGCTAATATCTTTGTCCTTCTAGCTCTGGTCCTTTGGTTTATTTATTAGAAGTCTTATTATGTATTTTCTGCATGTAATGTTTTTTATGATTTTTTTATGATACTCCATAAGCCATCTATTGATTGATTATTATTTGTATTTACATATGTGCAAATTTATAATCTATGCAATTGCACTATCATCTCTGTAATATTGCTCTGTAGATGTGTTAATCGGTTGCACATTATGTTAAGATTCATTGCTCTTTATGTTGTTTGGTTTTATCTAATAGTGTTGTATCACTAAGTTTGTTCTATACCGAGCAAGTTGATATTGGTATGCATTAGTGCACCATTTAAATGCACGTGCCAATTGGGGGCGTGCATTGTTTACATCAGTAACACCACCCAGTGGACGGGCTGATACTCAGCGTCACTAAGGCCAGCCCTCTGACGAAGTCACCTGATGAAACACGTTAGGGTGTGGCCTTAGTGACACAACGATAGACTGCCTTGCATTTCCTCCAGTCACCTTCGGTCTCTGTGGCACCGGTATGATCCTGCTTCTCCTGGCAGCTTTAAGCAATTTGTTTATTAAATACTTTTATGCACTATGGAGCACCCCTCCTTCTTTTGTTTTTACCTTTATTAGAAATTCACCCTGTGGGATCTGAGACTCTAAACAAGAGGGAGCTGCAGTCTTTTTTGCTGGACAATGGTGCTTCTACACGCTGCACATGTTGCATGGTGTGGGTGAGCTGGACTGATATTTTCAGTCTCACTATATTATATAGTGTGAGGGCCTGCCAAAACTATTTGTTTTATTTACTTTTATATATATATATATATATATATATATACACACATATGTATATATATCATAACCATAATGGCAGCACTCAGAAATGAAAACAGGCTCGCAAGGTGAGTACCAATGTTTCAATGCTGTATTTGGTCATGCATTTTGCACCCTGACAAAAATGCATGACCAAATACAGCATTGAAACGTTGGTACTCACCTTGCGATGCCTATTTTCATTTCTGAGTGCTGCCATTATAGATATGCTATGATGTCTCTACACCT